>ML777562.1:1163852-1200537 GCA_009831015.1 Picea engelmannii | reverse complement strand
AATACCTTCATGATGATTGCGGCCTTCATGAAGCATAAAAGAAATCACAAAAATAATTATCAAATACGGTAAAATAAATTCAATGATTAAAATAAACATTCAAAACATTACACGATCTACGATACATTATGAAATTGAGTACCCTGACGATTTCTATTATATTCCAACCTCCAAAGGTGAGGTGTCATTCTTCGTGGTTTTAAACCAGTCTCTTCTTTCCCATTGAAAAGATGTTTTTCAGTAGTACAATACCTATGGTTCTTAGGAAGAAGGTGCCTATACTCATCAAACACCATCTTTCCTAAAGTTTTTGAATGATGATACTTCATCTTAGGGCCACAAACTAGACATGCAAATTTACCCTTTGTTTGAAGACCTGCAACAACTGGATTAATGTCAATTATACGATGAGATTATTTAAAAAGTAAACATACACCATGATAACATTAAAATATTGTATAGTATTAAAGAGAAATATTAGAATTATTATACATACCACAAAAATGTGTTAGTCCAGGGGCATCATGAATTGGCCATGAAAGTATTCCACGGAATTTAAATTTCTTCTCCCCGATTGGTTTACATATGTCGTACATTGTGATGCCAGCCCATAACTTTAGTAGCTTGTCGATAAAAGGCTCGATATATACATTCATATCTTTAACCTGGTACTTACCTAATTGTTGGAAATTACACATAATTACTAAAGGAATGATATCGTGTAATATATATAATTAAATAAATAAACAAAAGATATTATGAAAAAATTGAAACAAATGAAAATGTTAAATTCAAATAATTAATGTAAATAAATACCTGGAACAATCATTGTCAACATTATGTGCTCCCTCTTTATTGACATCCAAGGAGGAATTTTATTGTTGATAACAAAAATAGGCCACACTGAGTAAATAGACCTAAGCTCTCCAAATGGATTAACACCGTCTTTGAAATCTTTGAAATCTGCCCATTTTTCCTCAATTTCCCTAAATGCAGAACCATCGGCAGGCATTTGAAGAACACCATCTTCACTTCTGTTACGTGCATGGTAATCCATAAATTGTGCTATGCTTTCACACCTGAATAATCGCTGCAAACGTGGAATTATGGGAATATGTCGAAGAACCTTTCAAGGCACCATTTTTGTTACTTGATCGGTTCGATATCTACTGATAAGACATTGCGGACATTCGGTTTTCGAAGCATGTTGTCCATAATATATAATATGGTCATTAGGACATGCATCTATAGTTTGATAATCCATTCCAATGTCTTTCCTAATGGCATGAAAACCTTGATATGTGCGAGGTAAAATATTTGACGATGGTAACAAAAATTCACCTAACAATCTACAACATAAAAAACAACTAGTTAATGTGAGAATATTAATCGTAAAAAATGCATTCTTATTATACACATTAACTAACACTAAAAACAAATATAAAAAAATCAACATTTATGTACAATATGAGATGAAACATATTACATACCTTAGTATCTGTGTCATACAAGTGTTCGACAAATTATTCATAACCTTTAAGTTCACTAGAAACAATGTAGCGGAGAAAAGATTTGCTCTTGATCCTTCATAAAGTTGTTTATTTTTCTTTTCTAATAGAGGTTCATCATAAATACCAGCATTTTCCCCATCCTCATCCGGCTGCGAAAACAAATCTTGGATCATTTGATTTGTCCCATCATCTTCTTCCATGGGATCATTAACTTGATTTGTCCCATCATCTTCTTCCATGGGATCATTAACTTGATTTGTCCCATCATCTTCTTCCATGAAATCCTCATTTGCTTGGTCATGATGATGTTCCTCAGTTTGTACAACATCATTTCTACTAATACTTAGTGCAATATTCTGCGGAAATTTAGAGGGCAACTCTAACTTTATAATTACAAACAATCATGCAAAATTAGTGTATACTATAACAAACATTCAAACAATATATATACATATATAAAATTGAAAAAAGAAAAAAAGATAATGAATATATAGCTAATTACCATGGGACGATATTCATTTGATCTGCCATCAATGTGACCATATTTCCTACAATGTTTTGTAGTTGTTGCTATTAAAATTCTTACGGGACGTCTAAGGCAGCGTATTTTACAATGGAAATAACATCTACCATCACCCTTTTCACCCACTTTAAATTTTTCCCCACCTCTAACAACATTCTGCGACATTTTTCCTCACAAAAATAACCTTTCGGAACCGTCGTTGTTATAGCAAGATTGTTGCAACATCTTTAAATCGTCAAATATTTATAGGCCAATTTTAGGTCACTATCGTCGCCATTGCGATGATAGTGACCTAAAAATATTTTTTTTCCACCTATTTATTTTAGGTCATTTTCAATAGTAAATTTTGACTAAATTATTATAGTCAACGTTCGTCGCAAGAGAGACAAACAATCTACATGCGTCGCTCGTGAGATGAACATTGACCATAATAATTTAGTCAAACTGTAGGCATCAAGATTGCGATGAATACGGGGTAGATTTAGAAAAGATGAACTTTTTCTCTTGCATGTTGCGACGAAAGAGTACTTTCGTAGCAAGTGGTCGTCGCAAATTTTTCAATATGTAGTAGTGGTCCTTTAAGTTTGAATACAGTGTTCAACCCCCAAGATCTTCCCTTATTGAGTGAGAACTCCATGGTCTCTCTTATATGAGCTTGCCTTCGGTGGAGGATTGAAGTGGTGGAGGCCCAACTGGAAGGAATTTAGTTTCTCGGTTCCAAACCGTGCCAACATGGAAGTATGTAACTTATTCACTTATGTTGATCATATATTAATAGAAATACTATTTTCTCGTCCAATTGTTATCTCACAAATATTTGAATTATTATTCCATGGGCATATTTGTTATGTATATTAATGGATTATGTTATTGAATGTGCTAACATCATATATTATCACCATATGCTTTCTTTGCTTGGTTGTTGAGGACTAGTTGCAAGTGTATTGCTTTGGGTCAAGTGTTAAACGATGGACTTCATCGAACGTCTAGACGAGGTAGGCATTTTATCTTGTCTTGCTAACATATTTGTTTATATAGCATACTTGAGAATAAATTTGATTTCTGCAGTCATTTCCGTCTATTGTGGTTTGCCCTTAGCCATAGAGATATTTTCCTCATAACAAACTTGGTGAACATACTAGTGAGGTGAATCTTCTTTTTTGGAGTTTGGAGTGTTTTTATCCTTAGATTGCTCTCATTTATGTTGTGTTTCTTGTCATATCATTGCTTGACAGCCTTTGTTCACTCTGTTTCTAAGTCTTTCAGCCTTCTCCTTTGCCTACCTGTGTTGTTGCTTGACAATCGTGTATATACGTGGGTTGTTGCTTGACAATCGTGTATATACGCGTGTTGTCCTTCTGCAAGATGCGTACATACACGCTTTTCCCTTGAACAGACGCGTACATCAACCTCTTTTGATTTTTTGCTGGGTTTAGTGGTCGTTGGATAGGTTTTGATGATTATTGAGTCTTCTTGGGTATTTGTAGTGACTGTTAAGTGTCTGTGGAATGACAGGAAACCTGTCTTTGGTTGAATTTTTGGGCGGAGAATTTCTCATCGTATTTTCATTTTGATTGTCCTTGTACATTGGGCTGGGTGTTTTTCTCCTTGGTATCCTACTTGATTTGTCTCTTTCTATGCACAGTAGAGTCTTTATATATCAAGTTGTTGTTCAGTCCATGCATTTTCATTTTTATTATATTGAAAATACAAAAATATTAGGCATTTTACATTGATTGGCATTTTGATCTTTTGAGTCTTTGTCATTTATCTTAGTGAATGCAAAAAAAGATTGTATTTTTATTTAGAATTGCAGAGTTGAAATTGAAAATTGCATTTTTTTTAAGAAGCATATCATTCATTGAAAATTGAAGTTGGGACTTTGCATTGTATTCATATTTACTTTACTTGTTGAGTCATAACATCACTAGTTTCACCACCGCGCCTTTTTGAGTAATCACGGCCATTAAAATTAATGCTATAATTTAAAATTGATTAGTAATGATTTTATTTTCTAGGGTGCAAAAACTAGCTTAGGATTTAGTTCCTTTGAATAGGATTTTGTGAGTAAACTTCTCCAAGGCTATTAAATCAACATATGTGTCTGACTAAGGGATTGGAGAAATCCATTGTATAATCGGTAATATCAGGAGTCTCTGCTTACACTGGAGTTAATCACAAGTTCGTGTGAGGTTGGTTGAAGGGATATCCCCCTGATACCTTCTTAGCGTTAGATATATTTATGGGGATCTATTTGTATATGGGGATCTTGTTAGTTCCCTTACCTATGTGAGAGGTGGTGCTTTCAAGGTTTCGGGCTTTGCTACCCTACCCATACGGTGGACCTGACTTACAACTGCTCGTATGTGTATCAGTTATACAATGGTTGCTTAGTTGCTTGACTTAGGTGCCACATAGGTTACTTGCAGGGGTTATTCTACAGGTACCCTGGGTTAGATAAGGGTCAGACAACACACAAACTTTATGGAGGATTACCTCTCCGGGGGGATTTGACCGACTAGTTGTTAAGCCCACGAGGGCCCTTATAATTGATTTTGTTACCTCTGATATTTAGCAGGGAGTCTCAGGCCCCTCTTCGGCAAAACATACCTACTTTAGGGAGGGAGGCCCCTTTAAACCACCTTATCTCGTTTGTGTGCATATTGGTCATTTGATTATTTTTGGTGTGCTCTTTGATTATTATTTGGCCTTAAGATTTTATACTGAGTTCTCATTTTCATGGAGTGTGGAGTCCCTTTGGCTCCTCCATTTACCGCTACCTCCCCCATGACGTTCACTCATTTAATGGGGATGAATCCGTCTTCTTTTCATAATGGTATGCATAATTATGACACACAATCCATGCCTTGGGTCTCTAATCATTTTTCTGTTGATATGTCGAATGTGCCTTCACCCTTTCCATCCTCTCCCTGGCCCACTTATATGAATCCTAACATTGGATCTGGGGGCACCATGGCCTCACTACCTACATCTTCATTTGATATGAGTCATGTCACTCAACCAACTCTCATTGTGGGAGGTTGGAACCTCCCCTCTTATGGATCCAGTCCTAGATATGTTTTTTCAGGAGTCAGTAGTCAAATGGGTGATTATTCTACTTATTACACCCCATCTGTGTATCCTTCATCCGCCATGCTGGTTTCATCGAACACTTTTCCCATGGTGGGTCCACATATATCCCCGGGTCTTTCATATGGGGAGAATTAGTTTTACGGTTCAGGCTACCCTCTTCATGGAACCCCTTCACATGGGGGAAACATATATCCTCACTTGAATAATCCTTATCATACTTCCATCTCTTCGAAAAATTCAGTGATGATGCCCATACAAACCTCTTTGGATCAGTTAGGTAGAGGATACTACCTTTCCGGATAGGGATAGGGGGTAAACCAGGACCCTTCCTAGCCTACAATGTTTCAAAGCCAATCTTTCCCTAGACCTTGGTATCAAATTCCACAACCCACCACCACTAGTCTGGTCACTGCCATTCATACTGGACCTCCATCACCATCCTCTGCTAGTCATGTTGGGGATTGGTCGACTACCTTTGCAAGTCATGTTGAAGAACCACAACCAGCCACTGCTAATCATGCTGGGGGCATCACTCTAGTCACCACGATTCATATCGATGTCACATATCCAACCTATGTACATCATGTGGGAGGTGACTCTCTCGCCTCTACCAGACACGTTGAGAGAATGTCACCAGCCATTGTGAATGACGTTGGGGGCATTGAGAATCCTAGACGTGTCAAACGTAATCCTAAGTTCCTTTGCAAGACTTGCAAAAGAAATCACCTTACTCATTTGTTCCCTACTACTGCTGGGATACCAAAAGCGTGGGGCTCACCTAAGGGCCCTTCGGATTCTAAGGCATCTGTGGTTTCCCCACACCCTGTTTCTCCTTTGATTGACATGACAATCATGCCGATGCCATCCTCTCCTAAACACACCCCCATTGACGAGGGTGAAGTGTCTCCTATCCCATTTATTACACATCCTATTCAACTTGGAATTGAAGAAGTGGTTGTACCAGTGAAACCTTTGGTCAATCCAACTCTTCGTTTGGAGGGTGATGTGTTATTCAACCATATCGTCAGTATTCTTAATACTACACCTTATGAACAAGAGAGAGTTTTACTTTCCCTGAGTTCTCTCCCTCCAAGTCCTGGAGACGTTACCTTTGATTGGGATGGTCTTGTGGGGTATCCAATACCTTCGCCTATGTCCTTTCCAGTAAGAGACATTATCTGATATATCACAGAGATGATAACCTCCACCAACACTTTATCCTCCTTGACTTGGAGAGCTTTGGGTTTTCCAAAGATTATGTCGCCTATTCATAAAATACTAACATTTCACAAAAGTCTAGCACAGGAGCCTTGGCCTCCCCTGTGACATGTCTCCTAGAAACTCCCAACCGAGTTTGATTTAAGATCTTTTCTAACTTGTCTTCAAAAAGTGAAAAGATTGTCAAGTGAACTTGTCTCTTTCACACTCATAAATTGGACTTGAAAGGATGTCTATTTGGTACAAGTTTATACCTTTTTCAAACCAAGTAGACTAAGATTACGAAAAGGGACATTTTTTGGCATTAAGTTGTGATTGCATGTCATGCCCTTGCTTGCAGTATTGAGCCTATAGCCAGTTCTTTCTTTGCGTTATAAACCGTTTGCCTCAACATTTTTTCATCCTTAACCAAGAAAAGCCTCGTTTATATCCTTCGCAATTTGACACCCTATACCTAGGAGGGAACATTCCCCCAAGTGTCCATGTCCTGCATGCATCTCCTTAAATTGAGAATAGGTATATTCCACTGCTAGAACTAGTTTTTCTTACTTGCGACACTCGTTTCCTCCTATGTATCATAACATTCATTTGACTATGAAAAAAAAAAAAAAAGACGGGTGGGAAGGGAGTATTATCTTATATTTTTAGTACTCATGTCTCCTTTGAACAAAGAACAAAGTTATTGAGTCCATTTGTCATCATAATTTTGGGTTTAGCATGGCCTTAGGAAGCTGAGCTCGTTACAGAGAGTTGTCTCCACCAACTAGTTACTCTTCGAGTCCCTATGGAGAACTTGATTGATGCCTCCCACATCTCATGGTTTCATCATTGATTCCATGTCGACGAAGTCTTCCATATGTCTCATGCTCTTGTTCAAAGGATGTCTATCAACCTGTTTTGGCCATTCCTCAAAACTCTTGACTTTTCATGTCGGTCATACCCTTAGTTTGTCTTAGAATCACATGATGTAGTAGTCCTATCATGCACCCTGATCCTACTTTCATCATTGGTAGGTAACCTTGAACCCAACAGTCGACATTTCATCATTGGTCATTGGCTAGGTGGTTTCCCTTGTGTTCAATGACATGAAATCTATTCACACATTGGGATTCGTACAGTGTCTTGGATTCCATTAGCCTTATTGGTGGTTTCCTCACCTTTTTCAGCAGTTTTCCTCATTGGATGCTATTCAGAGGATCTTTGGTTTGTTGAGGGTATTCACACATGAAATACACACAGGGTCGTTGGTTCGTGAACATGTTCTTTGTCCGATTTCCTCCAAATCATGAAGATCTTGCTTTGTACCTTGTGTTGAATGATGAGAGATTCCTTAATGCTCTCCTTTCATCAGATCTCCTTCCATCGACTTCAACTCATCTATTCTGGAAACGAGACCTAGAGTCCTATGAATACCTTGAGGCTTGTAGTCATTAGTGATAGGTTCTCTCACCATCGACAGTTGGGAATACATCAATGTATCTTGATTGATGGATTCTTCAAGTGTTCGACCCGACTCCTTTATTCACACTTGTAAGAATGTACTCGATGCCTTGATACCTACTTTCATCATCGGTAGGTTGTCTTGTGTTTGTTAATGGTATACCTCAATGACTGGTAATCAAATGATGTCTCATTGTGTTCGACTTCAACTCCTTTATTCACATGATATAAACTTGCACCTTTGGCAGATTTTGTAGAAGACTTGAAGACATCAGTATGTGGCCGCAACTTTCTTGAGTTGTTGCTTCCTTTTCATTGGACCAGTACCTATATGACTTCAGTGATCATGGGAGATCATATTGTACTCCATTGTATACAGATATATTCATATTGATTTTGATACTGGTTCTATTGGGCCTTGTTCATGACTATGACAACCTTTGGCATGTAACCGCACTTGTATTTGCATATTCATGGCCACGGATAGTCATTTGGTATATTTTCACATGGATCTGCATTGTAATTCAAATTGGCAGCCATGTATGTGAAGTTAGTACAGAATTTAATGAGCAACAAGTTCTTCCAGTTGGTTACCATCACTCCACTTCTGAGTTTTTATAATGTATTTCGGCCATCGAAGATACTCCTCTGACCTCACACATTAGGGGCATATGTTATAGAAATATTTTCCTCACCCTATGCAATCTTGCACAAAGGTCCTTTTCCATTTCCCTATGAAATCTTTCATCTATTTTTGCAAATCCCATAGCTAAAAATACATTTTTTCCACATATACACACCTTGCCTACTATAAAACATGTGTATGCGTAGGTTGCACCACTACAACCTGCATACATCGGGATTTGTGCCAAAAAATGAAAAATGGTGTCAGGTTTCCATGTCACGACAGGAGATCAATGATCCTTGGCCTTCCATATACTGGAAACGTTCTGAATCGGCCCTTCAGTTCGATTCGAAGGCTATAAATAGGACAATTCCGAGCTATTGAAAAGAGGAGAAAGAATTCAACTTTGAGAGAAAAGTTACTCTGGAGGAATTATTCACTTCACATTGAGTCTGCATCCCTTTTTCCTTTAAGTCTGAACACAATGTTCAGCCCCCAAGATCTTCCATTATTGAGTGAGAACTCCATGGTCTCTCTTATATGAACTTGCCTTTGGTGGAGGATTGAAGTGGTGGAAGCCCAGCTAGAAGGAACTTAGTTTCTCGATTCCGAACCATGCCGACATGGAAGTCTGTAACTTATTCACTTTTTTTGATCATATATTAATAGAAATACTCTTTTCCCATCCAATTGATATTTCACAAAGATTTGAATTATTATTCCATGGGCATGTTTGTTATGTTTATTAATGTATTATGCTACTGAATGTGCTAACATCATATATTATCACCATATGCTTGCTTTGCTTGGTTGTTGAGGACTAGTTGCAGGTGTATTGATTTGTCTCAAGTGCTCAACGGTGGACTTCATCGAACGTTTGGACAAGGTAGGCCTTTTATATTGTCTTGCTAGCATATTTGTTTATATAGCATACTTGAGAATATAGTTGATTTTTGCAGTCATTTCCTTCTGTTGTGGTTTTCTCCTAGCCATAGAGAGATTTTCCTTGTAACACTCATGTGTTTAGAAGCTCACAAACACAAGGGGACCACTTTCCAAGGTACCCAAATCTCAACATCATCATCATAAATAACAACACAAGGTTGTTACAACATCAACAAAAACAACAACAAAACATGAAGGCTGGAACATCATCAATACCAACAACATCACAAGACAAAGGATGGAGCGTCATCAACAAAAACAACATCACAACACGAAGGCTGGAGCATCATCAACATCAACACTAGGCTGAAAATCTTCAGCACGAAGATGGCATCTCAAGAACATCAGCACTAAGCTGGAAATCTTCAGCACGAGGCTGGCATCTCAACAACATCAGCATGAAGCTAGAAATCTTTAGCACTAGGCTGGTATCACAAAAACATCAGCACGAAGCAGGAAATATTCAACACTGGTCTGGCATCACAACAACATCAACATGAACATGGAAATCTTCAACACTAGGATGGAATCACAACAACATCATCACGAAGCTGGAAATCTTCAGCACTAGGTTGGCATCACAACAACATCAACACAAAGCTGGAAATCTTCAGCACTAGGCTAGCATCAACACTACTCCCCCTTTCGAGGGAGGTCCTTTTGGACTACACCAAGATTATCTTGAAAGTTCTCAAACTTTACACGAGATAGAGGCTCGGTGAACACATATGCAATCTGTTCATCCATGCTAACATACTGGAGCTTTATGGCTCCTCTCTGCACCATATCACGGATGTAATGATATCGGATCTCTATGTTTTTTTACTTGTCATGGAACACAGGGTTCTCTATCATCTTTAAGCAACTCTGGTTATCACATAGGATCATGGTTACTTCCATCTCCAGAACGAATAGACCTATCAACAACTTCTGAAGCCATATGGCTTCACAACTAGTAGAACATGCAACAATGTATTCTGCTTTTGTCGTGCTGAGAGAAATGCTTGATTGCTTCCTACTCTTCCATGAGATCATGGCTGACCCCAAACTGAAACAACATCCTAAAGTTCTCTTTTTGTCAGAGACACTTCCGTCCCAATCTGAATCAGTATAACCACTCAGTTTGAAGTCATGATATTCATTATAACTGAGACCACAATATAATGTACCCTTAAGGTACCTCATCACATGTTTTGCAGCAACCAGGTGAACATGTCTCAGATCTACCAAAAATTGACTTAGGGTGTTCAATAAAAAACATATATTTGGCCTGGTGTTCATCAGATACATCAACAATCCAATCATATGTCTGTACAACATAGCATCAATTAATTCTGACAAAGTGTCAACCAGGAGCTTCAACTTTGTTTCCATGGGTCTATTCATGGATTTGCACTCCAACATATCAAATCTCTTCATTATTTAAACTGCATACTTCCCTTGGTTAAGGAAGATCTTCTCTAGGCTCTGTGAGGCCTCAAGACCTAGAAATAGTGCATTAGGCCAAGGTCTTTCATCTCAAATTATGCAGAGAGCTTCTACTTACAATTAGTGATGAGATTTTCTTCTCTAGTTAAGAATAAGTCATCCTCATACAACAACAATATAACAGGCTCATCATTCATAACCTTAAAGTAAAGGTTAGAATCATCTTTACTCTTTGTAAATCCCAAGCTCGTCAAGAAACCGTCAATCCTTCCATACCAATCTCTAGGAGCTTGCTTCAATTCGTATGGAGCCTTGTTCAACTTGCAGACATGAGTCTTTATGTATTCAACTTCAAACCCTTGAGGTTGTTCTATATACACTTCTTCTTCAATGACACCATTCAAGGAAAGTTGTTTTCACGTCCATCTGGTGTAACTTCCACTTCATCTTAGCTACAATAGCTATGATGGTTCTGATTGAAGTGTATCTGGCTACAGGAGAAAACTTCTCTTCATAGTCAATGCCTTCCTTTTGAGAAAATCCATGAGCAACAAAACTTTCTTTATATTTCTCAATACTTTCATCAACAACATGTTTTAATTTGAAAATCCATTTGGAAGATGCCACATCCTTTCTCTTTGGTCTGGGAACTATTTCCCGTACATCATTCTTTATAACGGATTGGTATTCTTCTGTCATGGCATCTGCCCATTCTTTCTTCTGAGTATCTTTTTCAAATAAAGTCGGCTCATTCTCTAAGAGATCACACATCAAAGCCATATAACTGGAGAATGGCTTGGGTTTCTTGACTTGTCTCATGGTTCCTTTGGGAGCACCATACTTCTCTCAATCTTCAATAAGTTCCCTTTCCTATGATGACTTTATCTTGTGGGAGATCATCATATGGGGAGGTTCTTGGGATTCTATTATGTCATGATCTTGTAGAATATCCTCATCATGGGAAGTTATGACTTCCCTCACTGGTTCTGCAACTCTGGGAGCCACGGGTTCTTCTTCATATACTTCTTCAAGCTAGCATCTTCTTGATTTATTGAGTGTTGCATCTTCATCAAAGGTTACATATCTATTGATCTCAATATGATGGTAACCTGGTATATAAACTCTAAAGGCCTTGGAGACCTCACCGTATCCAAAAAATATTCCCTTCTTTCCTGAAGGGTCCAGCTTGGTTATCTTCTCTTTCAGAATGTGTACAAATAGTGGAAAACCAAATATTTTGAGATGGCTTACTTCTGGCTTCTTTCCGGAGAACATCTCTTCAGGGGTCTTGAACCCAAGTGCACTATGGGACATTCTGTTTTGTACATATACTGTTGTTTTTGTTTCTTCTGCCAATAAGTGCATTGTAATATCTTGATCATGGATCATAGTATTCACTACTTCCATTATAGTTATGTTCTTTCTTTCTACTACACCATTTTGTTGAGGATTGTAGGGAGTGGTGAGCTCCCTCTTGATCCCGACATCTTTGCAAAAGTTTGCAAACTCTTTTGATATGTATTCTCCTCCATTATATGACCTGAGTATCTTGATATTTCTTTCAAAGAGATTCTCTATCAAGGCTTTGAATTCCTTGAATTTACTGAATACTTCATCTTTTGATTTCAAAAAGTAAACCCAGTTTTTGCAAAAATAGTCCTCAATAAAAGACACATAGTATACATACCCACTGATTGAGGTTGATGGCATTGGGCCACATGCATTTGAGTGAATGATATCTAGGGCTCCTTCCGCTTTATTGTCTCTCTTCGGGAAAGGGTTCTTGATGTTCTTTCCTTGTGCACATTTGTTGCACACACCTTCATGGTCAACCTTGAATTCTGGTAGACCTGTGACTGCCTTGCTTACATATGCTAATTCCTTGTAGTTGATGTGAGCTAGTCTTCCATGCCAAAGTTCACATGGATTCTCAATGGAATGGGTCAAGGCTGCTTCTGAGTGGCCCTTTAGATTATACAAACCACCCTCTTTTTCAATAACAATTGCTTCTTCCATGGTTTTTCCTTTGGGCCACATAAGAACTTCTCCATATATGAAGGAAACTCTGAAGCCTTTCTTCTCTAAAGCTGAGATAGAAAGTAAGTTATTTGTCAAACCCGATACATATAGTACATCCTTCATCTTCATTTGGGTCCATGATTCAAGTTTGTAATTTGATGCTCCTACTCCTTTGATAAGGTATTGATAATCATTTCCAAGTGTAACTTTTTGGGGAATTTTTTTTTCTGTAAGGAAAAAGAGAATGTCTCTTTGACCTATCATGTCATTGGAAGCACCATTGTCTATGAGCCAAGTGTCCTCACTAGGTGACACTGATATTGAGAGGGCAGAGATATAGTCTTCAATCTGCTCTTTTATCATCTTTGTGGATGGCTCTTCATCTTCAACTATATGGGCATGGTGCCTCTTATTTCTCTTCTTGTATTCTTCTAATCTAGCTAGACAATTATTAGCAATATGTCCCATCTTGTAACAATGGTAACATTGGTAGGATGAGAAATCTTTTTCTCTTCTTTGAACTTTCTAGAACTTCTGGAATCTCCTTGGAGGGTGAGATTCTTTATGTATGAATTTTTTTGGGGGGTGAGACTCCTTATGAGTTTCTTTCTAGAAGTAATACCTCTTTCTGTTGAAATAATCTAACTGCAAAGAGTATTCTTAATATTATTGTTATTTTATTCATAGGATTAATCCCCATTATGGATTAATCATGTCAGTAATTGTATTAGGACCAAATCCCCTTTTGCGGATTGGTCATCGGACAATTGTAATAGGCAGAATAAGAAGTCGGCCCCAGCAGTTATTATTGAGACCCATAATTAAATTAAAGGTGGATTTACCCACCCAGAGTGAGAGGTCGGACCTGCCAGTAAAGCCCCTTCACACGTGCCAGTCATGTATATATAGGGAGGCTAGCGCCTCACTTTAACACACAACTCACTTGCTCATTTTCTTAAGAGGCAAGCTGCAATTACCAGTTGGAGAGAGGAGAAGAAGAGTGGTGAATCTTTTGACGAGGACTATCTATATTGGTTTGAGTTATCTCTTGAACATTGTATTAACGATTTATGATAAGGAATTTTTTGCTGGGTTTTCTTCCCCTAGAGGGTTTCCCAAGATAAATGTTGTGTCTCTTGTGAATGTGTATTTCTCAGTGATATTGTTCTTATGATGTTATTATCTATTGAAATGCAAAGAACTATAATAATGGCACAAACATTAACATGGTATCAGATCCAACCTGAAGGAAACATATTTTGCAAGAGAAAAACGTCACTATTGCAGCACCTGCAAATTAGGGTTTTTCAAAAGTGAACCTTTTCAGCTCCCTAACCACCTAGAAAGTTGCACCCTCCCCCAAGGATCATTTTGGCACTTAGAGCGCACCTTTTCAGTGGTTGGATCTCCTAGAAAGTGAAACCCTAGTTTCACAGAAGTACCAGAAAACCAGTACCAGAAGTACCAAAAGCACCAGTCCAGAAATCCACAGATGAGATTTGACAGGGTAAAAGTTGGATTTTCTCAGATCCAAGTACACTAGGTTGCTTGCCTCAGCTAAGCGCACCTCCTGGTAAGGTCAAAATTTGATTTTAAGTATTTTCAATTTTTGGTCATTTTCGTAGCCTCAAGTACAAGATGTCTGCAAGCACAAAGCTTGTTGAGAAGCTAGAAGGCATAGACAACTTCCGTGCTTGGAAGTATAGGATCGGTTGGATCCTTGCAGAGAATGACCTAGAAAAATTTATCAAAGAAGAAGTGGAGGAACCTGAAGATGTCGTAGAGAAAGCGAAGCATCAGAAGGACTCAATTAGGGCTCAAAGAATCATTGCAGATTCAATCAAAGACCATCTGATACCGTATATTTCTCCCAAATCTCAGAAATAAAAGAACAGTTAAAAGCGATTGGAGACACCATCGACGAAGACAAATTCGTAATAATGGCCCTAAATGGTCTCACAAGACCTTGGGATGCTTTCATCCAGTCGATATGTGGCAGAAAGGAGAAACTATAGTTTGAAAGCCTATGGGAAGAATGCATCCAAGAAGAGACAAGGGTAGCCAACCGTGAAGCACTACTAGCAAGGGATGATGATCAAGCCCTAGATACTCATACAAAAGGAGGAAGGAAGAAACCCTACTTCAAAAGGGAATCTCATAGAGAACCGCAACCATCAAATAAATTCAACAACCAAGAATCTCACCCAAGAAATTTTCAAAAGAAAGGACAACGCAAGGGACGAGATCTCTCATCTATACAATGCTATCATTGTGATAAGATGGGACACAAGGCAAATAATTTTCCAGTCATAAGAGAAGAATACAAGAGGAATCACAAAAGGCAACATGCTCACATAGTCAAAGATGAAGAACCACCTATGAAGATGATTAAGGACCATGTCTTGATCTCAGCTCTCTCAGGATTTGTATCACTTGGAGAGGACACAGGGCTCATTGATAGCGGTGCATCAAAACATATGACAGGTAAGAAAAATACTCTCTCTTGTATTTCAGAAAAGAAGTTTTCTCAGAAAGTAACTCTTGGAGATGATTATCAATATCCCATCAAGGGAATAGGAGAATCAAACTACAAGCTAGATTCAGAAAACTCAATAACAATAAAGGACGTACTCTATGTACCGAGCTTAAAGAAGAACTTACTATCCATATCAGCCTTAGACAAGAAAGGATATAGAGTTGCCTTCATAGATGGAGAAGTTCTTATGTGGGCTAAGGGAGAAACCTTAAATGAAGCAATCGTCATCGGAAGTGAATAAAATGGCTTATATAAGTTGAAGGGTCACCTAGAAACTACCATGACCCATGCCATCGAAAACTCATGTGAACTTTGGCATATAATATTGGCCCACATCAATTACAAGGCGCTACCATACATATGGAAAGTTGTCACAGGTTTACCAGAACTCAAGGTTGATCAGGAAGGCATATGCAATGGATGTGCGCAAGGGAAGAACATCAAGAACCCTTTTCCAAAGAGGGACAGCAAAGTAGAAGGAGCATTGGAACTCATTCATTCAGACGTGTGTGGCCCAATTCCATCATCCTCCATTAGCGGGTATGTATACTATGTATCATTTATTGATGACTATTCTCATAACACCTAGATATATTTCTTAAAATCTAAAGATGAAGTATTCAGTAAATTCAAGAAATTCAAAGCCTTGATAGAGAATCTTTCTGAAATAAATATTAAGATACTCAGGTCAGATAATGGAGGAGAATATACCTCGAAGGAGTTCGTAAACTTCTGCAGATATGTTGGGATCAAGAGAGAACTCACTACTCCCTATAATCCTCAACAAAACGGTGTCGCTGAAAGGAAGAACAGAACAATTATGGAAGATGTAAAGACTATGATTCACGATCAAGATCTTCCTATGTGATTATGGGAAGAAGCAGCAATGGCAGTTGTTTATGTGCAGAACAAATTATCCCATAGTGCACTTGGGTTCAAGACCCCAAAAGAAATGTTCACCGGAAAGAAGCCAGAGGTAAGCCATATCAAAATATTTGGTTGTCCAGTGTTTATTCATATACCGATAGATGCCACTCTGTACAGACAGATTATTGGATCGTTGATGTACCTGACGAACACCAGACCAGACATCTATTTTGCAATGAACACCTTGAGTCAGTTTCTGGTAGAGACCAGACGTGTTCACCTAGTGGCTGCAAAACATGTGATGAGGTACCTTAAAGGTACAATGGATTATGGTCTCAACTATGATGGAGATCATGACTTCACATTGAGTGGATATACTGATGCAGATTGGGCAGGAAGCATTGTTGACAGAAAAAGAAATTCCGGATGTTGTTTCATTTTGGGATCAGCCACGATCTCGTGGCAGAGTAGGAAGCAATCTAGTATTTCTCTCAGCACAGCGGAAGCAGAGTACATTGCTGCATGTTCTGCTAGCTGCAAAGCTATATGGATTCAAAAGTTGTTGACTGGCCTATTTGACTTGGAGATGAGAGCAACAGTGATTCTATGTGACAACCAGAGCTACATAAAAATGACAGAGAATCATGTATTCCACGACAGGTTGAATCACATAGAGATCCGCTGTCACTTCATCCGCGACATGGTACATAGAGGAGACTTGAATCTCCAGTACATTAGCATGGATGAGTTGCTAACGTGTTGACCAAACCTCTATCTCGTGTAAAGTTTGAACACTTTCGAGATAAGCTTGGTATAGTCCGAAGGACCCTCCCTGAAAGGGGGAGTATATATATTTATTCCTTGCCTCTGACCTCGTTGTTAGACGTAAAGAAAGATGAATCATTGCTTCTGACCTTGTTGTTAGACGTAAAGCATGATGTTGTGTGTTCCTTGCTTCTGACCTTGCTATTAGACGTAAAGCAAGATGAGTCATTGCTTCTGACCTCATTGTTAGACGTAAAGCATGATGTTGTGTGTTCCTTGCTTCTGACCTCGCTGTTAGACGTAAAGCAAGATGAGTCATTGCTTCTAACCTCGCTGTTAGACATAAAGCATGACGTTGTGTGTTCCTTGCTTATGACCTAGTTGTTAGACATAAATCAAGATGATTCCTCGCTTCTGACCTCATTATTAGACGTAAAGAAAGACGTTGATGTGTTCCTTACTTATGACCTCATTGTTAGACGTAAAGCAAGATGATTCCTCACTTCTGACCTAGCTGTTAGACGTAAAACAAGATGATGATGTGTTCCTTGCTTATGACCTAGTTGTTATATGTAAAGCAAGATGATTCCTTGTTTCCGACCTCGTTGTTAGACGTAAATCAATATGTGACTTACACTACGCTACCAGCTTAACATCTGTGACATTGAGCCAGTGTAGTACTGTGATGTGCCAGCCTATTGCTGTGATGAGGTATAATTTTTACTGATACATTTTGATGCAGATGATGATGGCATTCTTTCAAGAATGATGATGCTACTGATGAAGAAAACTTTCGATGACTCGTAAATGTGCTAGCCAATGTTTCAAGATGATATTGACGATAGTGTCCTCTTGATGCCACTGATGATGCAAACCTCTCTCACCTGATGTTGTTGAAGAAGACCCTTGTTTTTAAGGGGGAGTGTTGAAATAATGTAACTGCAAAGAGTATTCTTATTATTATTGTTATTTTATTCATAGGATTAATCTCCATTGTGGATTAATCATGTCGGTAATTGTATTAGGACCAAATCCCCTTTTGCGGATTGGTCATCGGACAATTGTAATAGGCAGAATAAGAAGTCGGCCCCAACAATTATTATTGAGACCCATAATTAAATTAAAGGTGGGTTTACCCACCCAGAGTGAGAGGTCGGCCCTGCCAGTAAAGCCCCTTCACACATGCCAGTCTTGTATATATAGGGAGGCTAGCGCCTCACTTTAACACACAACTCACTTGCTCATTTTCTTAAGAGGCAAGATGCAATTACCAGTTGGAGAGAGGAGAAGAAGAGTGGCGCATCTTTTGGCATGGACTATCTGTATTGGTTTGAGTTATCTCTTGAACATTGTATTACCAATTTATGATAAGGAAGTTTTTGCTGGGTTTTCTTCCCCTAGAGGGTTTCCCAGGATAAATGTTGTGTCTCTTGTGTATTTCTCAGTGATCTTGTTCTTATGATGCTCTTATCTATTGAAATGAAAAGAACTATAATAATGGCATAAACATTAACACTTTCTTCCTCCTTTAGTATGAGTAGCTAGGGCTTGATCTTCATCTCTTGATAGTAATGCTTCTCGATTAGCTACTCTTGCTTTTTCTTGAACACATTCTTCCCAAAGTCTGTCAAAGTTTAGTTTCTCCTTTCTGGCACAAATAGTTTGGATGAATGCATACCAAGGTCTTGTGAGACCATTAAGGGCTGTCATTATAATTTCTTCTTCATCTATAATATCACCAATTTCTTCTAGTTGTTCTTTGAATTGTGATATTCTAGAGAAATATTCTTGAATTGTTTCTCCTTTCTGCATCCTTGTACTTTTGAGTTGAGTTCTTAGATTCATCTTCCGATTGATGTTCTTTCCTTCATACAATCTAGTTAGGGAATAAAACATTTATTTTGGAGTCTTCTTTGAATCCACTTGAGGAATCAAGTGATCTTTAATAGAATTTGCAATGATTCTTTTGGCCCTAACTATGTCCTTTTGGTGTTTTTATTTAGATGCAACATCGATAGGTTCTGGTACATCTTCTTTAATGAATCTTGATAGGTCATTCTCTTCAAGAATGAGTGAAATCCTATACTTCCAGACACAGAATTTTTCCACACCTTATAGCTTGTCAACAAGATTAGTGCTTGCAGACATCTTTACCTGGAGCTAGGAAAATGACCAAAAATTGAAAATGCTCATAATTTAATTTTGAACTTACCAGGAGGTGCACTTGGTTGAGGCGAATAGCGTGGTGTAGTTAGATTTCAGAAAATACAAAAATTTCCCCTTCAAACTTGACCAATGGAATTATGGACTAGTACTTCTGGTATTGGTTCTAGTTTCCTGGTTTTCTGGTACCAGTGAAAACTAGGGTTTCACTTTTCGGGAGTTCTATCCACTTAAAAAGTGTGTTGAAGGTGCCAAAGAGTTCATTAGGCTAGGACACACTTTTCTAGATGATTTTTAGGTTGATATTCGTCTTCAACAAAAAGCCCTAATTTTCTTCTACGACAACAAATTCTCTCTTCAGTTTAGCTCTGATACCATGTTAATGTTTAAGATATTATTAGGTTTATTTTCAATTTACTAGATAACCATAGCATAGATAGGATCACTGAGAGAAACACAATCACACGATACACGAAATTTATCTTGGGAAACCCTCATGGGGGAGAAAACCTAGCAAAAACTTCCTTAATATAGATAGCCAATACAATGCCAAGACAATAAACCAACCACTAGAGAATATCCTCCACTTAGCAATGTGCCTCTCTGTTCCTTCTTCTCCCAACTGCAGCTACCAAACTTGCGCACTGAGTGAGCGAATGAGTGAGTGAGAGAATGAGTGAGTGATCAAATGAGGCGATGGCTCCTTTATTTATACAAACTGGAAAGTGTTGCAAAGGTGTCTCTCCATTGGGCAAGGCCAACTTGTCTTCTTAGTGGTTAAAACCACTTTAATTAGTCTAGGGGGCGACTTCTCAATTTGCATAATATATTTAGGGTTTGACCAATCCACAAAAGGGGATTTGGTCAATTACAATGCCCGACATGATCAATCCACAAAAGGGGATTGATATAATGAATAATAACTCAATAATAAATAGAATACTCTTTTCAGTTACAATATTTCAACAATTTACACCTCCACTCTAGTCTCCATCATTTATTGTTTGAATTTCATTGATGTTGTAAGGGTTTGTTTGAGTAAGTAAGAGGATTTACACACCTCATTCTCAAACCCTAAATAGAGACACTTTCCTTGGGAAGCAAGAGGATTTACATGCCCAAGGAAGTAGCATCTCTAGTTCATTTACTTGACTCCATTAACCAAATTTTTAAAGGCACTAGCCATTTCTTTTTTAAATTGGAGATATAAAATCATTGCCTTGGAAAATGTGAAATTTTGTCTTTTGAAATATCTCTTGCTTGGAGTTGGTTTGCCACATTGAGAGGAATCTTCCCCTACTAGGGCATCCCCTCTCTCCCACTACTTTAATTTTTCTTACAAACTTTAAGTTACAGCCATTAAGGCTGCATAACCCTAGCTACTAACTCTCTCTTAACTCCTAAACTAACTCTAGACTAGCTTCTAAATTTTGCACACTAACTCTACTAACTAGGGTGAAAATTTTGGACTAGTTGTTGGCATTTTTGAATGGTATAATTTGCTGATATAAGTGACTGAAAGATACATCCATAAGGCTGCAATTTTCTGCATAAAATACATGTTACAACAACTTGCTTTATTTAGCCTTAAAGTGTCATTTTTTAGTCATAATTGATTGCCTAATTCATTGATAATATCATTGGTTAATCTTATGCTTTTATATGCTAAATTAGATGTCTTATTTTCTGATATAAATTTTTATCCATTGTTGCAAATTAGGGACAAGAAGCTTAACTTGTTGATCCATACTAACATATATCATTTGCAAGTTGGATTTCCTTGTGTCTCAGGCAGGTACAATCATCCGGAGAAGTATTACATCTTTGGGGCAATACTTGTTGGGTTTACAAGGGATGTTTTTCCACTTCTCACTCCATTTAGATTTTACCTCTAGGGGATCCATTTCAATCTCTATCCATCCCCATATCATTCCCCTTGGGGTCACCGAGATAGCCTCCCTTGACCTAGTCACCCTCGAAGTGCAGGACCTACATCAAGGCGACATTGGGTGTAGGATTCCCTAGTTGTAGCACTTGTTTTTTTGGTTGGGTCAGGATTTTCCCAACCTACAACTTGTGTTATAATAATACCTACTCCCTCTGAACCTTTGTTATCGGTGGGGCCACCTACCTCACCACTAGTGGAGCTACCTACTTCTCATCTGCCTCTCTAATCTTTTTGGTCACAACACGCATAGGTTGGCCCCTCAGCCTATATAGGTTTCCCTCCCTAACTCTAAGAATCACCATTGATATGAAGCTAGATCGTCTAGGCACAAACAACACATGTCCCTCTCGAAACAATATATGGTAGCCCTTCTTCTAAATCTCTGAAACTAAGATAACATTTCTCCTAAGATCTGGCACCCATAACACATTCAACGCCCTCAACACTTCTCCCAACTCCAACCTGAATGATATCGTATTAGATACTCGTACTACATGCTTGGTTCCCAAACCAAGCTCCACACACAAGTTTGAGCTAGTCTCTGTGAATGTGTCAAATAACTCTCATGACCCTGACATACTGCAAGATGCTCTGCTATCCACCAAACAGGTCCCCCTATTGGAGATTGTACTTGAAAGGGTAGAGACCAACAAGATCTCCCTCCGGAACCTTTCTACAACCTCATAAACCTTTGTTGTTGATGTTTGTTTCCTTCTTCCCCTTCCCCTCCGGTGTGGACACTGTGAAGCATAGTGCCCAAAGTCATGCCACTCAAAACATCTGATTTTACTAAGATATTTCTTCCATCTCGTCTTTGGAGATTCTTCTCTCTCAAGAAAATCCCTTCTCCCTAGTGTTGACGATGATTTTTGGTCAATAGTACTTAGCCGACAAAGTGTTGCCATGCTCCCCCTTGAATCACTCTACTTGCACAAATTTTCTCTTACTCGCATTAAATATTGACACATTGTTCTTGGCAAATTTATCTTGGCACTTGGCCCATTACCAAACATGACTCTTTTCCCACTCGTCACATTGTTTACACTCATATTTTGTACATTGACTTCATATATTTTTTACTCTCTCTCACTTCTCATATGCCTTTTTTTTTTACTTATGAGTGAGGTATTGGTGTCGGATATTTTGAACCGTCACATACCAACCGTGACTATCATGTACTTCTCTTTACCCACATAACCTTCAAACAAAAGGGAGTGATGAATTAAAGAGGATGTCAAATACCATATTATTTCACCAAATATACTATTTTCTTAGTTCTACATGATTCACTCTCCAAAGATTTTGCTCATGCCTTGCATTATTATTTCATAAACTTTATCCTACCATTCCAAAAGAAATTATGTCATATCCTCCATACCTTTTTCACATGACACCTTTATTATTATTATTAGTCCCTGTCGTAGGCATAGAGGGACTATAGCGATCGATAAATCATTGACCTGGTATTAGATTGTGCATTGACCAGAAATATTTCCATATTGTCTATTGTTGGAACAAGGGAAGTGAAAACATCGATTTTTATATAATAAAAAGTATCATGTTTGTCAAGATCTGATTGGACAATGGATTGGAGGTCTTATTGCAGCCTTCTCTATTCCCAATGTGAAATATGTTGGCATATCCAAAGTATTGGGTAGTATATGGTCTTTTTTAATCATATATTTTATTATGCATTGGTCGAAGGTGGATTAATGCTAGCATTAGTTCGAATGTTTCCCTTAGCATTTTCTGCTAGGTAGAATACATTCTCTACCAAATTACTATGTGTGATTTTTTCTTTATTGTTGCATGCTTCGAGAGAACAGGCCTACCACGTTGCATATTTTCTTAAATGCTTGCACAGGCCTATGCCCTTCAACGTTCCTGACAGTCTTAAATGTTTACCTAATAGCTCTGCCAGTCTTAAATGTTTATTGTACAAATGCATTGTGACACAGTTTCGTTCATGGTCGGCATCACTGTTGGAGTGGTCGATCCTTGTTCGCTGCTTTGTTCCATGATTATGGTTTTTGTTTCATTCAAATTTGCAAAGTTGAGGTCTTGCACTTGTAGTTCGAGATCTTCATGGTTGTTCATTGGTTTGTTGTTCTTCAACTTTGCAAGCTATTGGACTTGTTGTTGCGGTTTGCAGTTTTTGGGGTTGAGCTCTTTTCATCCTTTGTTGACGGGTAAGTTTCCATGTTGTTGTTGTTTTTCAATGGTGGGATTCCCTGGCTCGAAATTTTGTTGCAGACATTCTTTGTCTGAGCTCTTGGTTTCTATTCCTAGAAACCATGCGTCTTCACATGCGGGTTGTCGCGTCCATAGATTTTCCGAAAATTGCAATGCAAAGGGCTTTACGAAAAGTAGTTGGGAGCTATCAGAAGAGGGAACCATCGGGTGGGGTGTATACACAGGGTATTCTTTTATTCTGTGGGTCAGAAAACTGCGTCTACCTATTCTCTTTCTACTGAGTAAATTTATGGTTTAATTTATTTGCATTCTTTCTCCTATTTGGTTCAGTTTCCAGTGTCGATCTGTTTTATTCTCATCTACTATGGGGACTAGGGGGGATTCAAGTTGAGAAGAAGAAGGTTGAAATATACATATGGGGATTGGTACCCTATTTTTCTTTCCTTTTTTATTTTGCTACCTCTTATTTTTTTTCCCTTCTTTTCTCTGTTTTCATAGAAACTGAAAGTATATACCAAATAGCTTGAAAATGACATTTGAAGAGATGAAATAAGTAATAGATGTTAAGTCGTATGAAATAGATACACAGTCGATTATACATGACAACATTGACGTGGTTTTGCATAGCAATGGGATTTTTAGATTGGATGCATTCTCGTATACTGTTGGGGATTGCCTTTTCGATACATTCCAGGTTCTATTTCATTTATGTTATTCGTCGACCGAGTTGCACAATGGATTGATAGATTATTTCTTGAATTGTTTTAAAAATGGCGATGTTGAGGCTTTGTAGTCATATGAGTACGAGCTGGAATCTGATTTTCTTCAGCAGTTGCATGGAATACATGATGTCGCTACGTATTTTTCAAAGATGTGGTTGTCTGCATCTCCAGTTCTGCCTACACATGAGAGGGGACTTTGGGGAGATACATTTTGTATATGTTCGTTGTCTAATTGGCTGAATATATCAGTTGGCATATGGTCATTGACAAGAAAAACAAGATATCTACTATTCAACAAAACTGCATCTGACAATCCATATTGCATCTTGTTCCATGATGCCAATGCCCTCAGTGGCTATTATGAACCATTGATGTATAAAACAATGTCCATATGCAATATAGAAGTTGCTCGTATTTACTTGTTCGTTATTTGCAAAGACCTTCAATCGCAATGGAAACGGATTTTTCATGGAATAGATTGCCATGGTTTACAGCTAGCAACAAATGTTGTCTCTAGCTGTGGAGATAGTTTTTTCAATGCAATTTGTTGTATGGTGGCAGCGGGGTTCGATGTTCAGTCGTTGCAGATTTATACTATACAGTCCTTTTGCAATGTGATTATAGGCGGCAACCAATAGGATTTTAGGTGCTTGCATCAACACATTTTCCCATATCTCATAGAAAATATGTCGGTAGTTGGAAGTTGGCAGGAATACCTTGTGAACATGGCGCTTCCATATGAAAAAGGGAATATGGAGGGTTACAGATTTTGTTTGCAATGGTTATCTATGATATTCAGGGTGAATATCCAGGTGTGGTCGCCCTTTCCATATGGCACTTTCCATTCCTGGGTTACTGATTCAAATTACGATCGAACAATTGACATCCTCTCATTGAAAACAGATACAACACATATCCATTATGAACCTTTGCTTGGACCTATCGGTAGTTCAAGGTTGATTGTCCATGCCACCCAAACGACATCGAATCTACATAGGCGTGGAATGATTTTTAGTGAAATGAAACTCCTCCCGGTTGCAATATGGTTAGACAGGGCTTGAACAAAAAAACCATGCGTAAAATTCATGACAATTGTGATGAGTCCATAGAGGTCTTAAACAAAAAAAGTAGAGTAAGTTATCACAATTTGAAAAACATTATTCGTCAAATTGGTCCAACTTATGATAAGGCCATAGAGGCCTTGAACAAAAATCATAATCTGGTTTCTCAGAAGATGGGTGAGAGTAAAATTCATCCCAGTTGCCACCAACTCATCCTGCCCTTGGTTAAGAAATGTAGAGTAAGTTACCACAACTTGAAAAATGTCATGCGCGAGAGAAAAAAATACATTGCTACACTTCCTTTTAGAGAGAAACTCACATATCACAATGCAAAGAAATTTGTTCATGCAGAAAAAAACATAAACAGGTGCGATCGCATATCCCATAATGGTCATGCAATTGTGCCATTTCATGGTCTACAAGCAACACCATGCAATAGTAGCAATGAAAACCAAGAAACAGTTTCTACCCATACTCCCCTACAAAAGAAAAATGCAAGACAGACCTACATGAAACAAATGAAAGACACTCCTTCCATTGCATGTGCAATTTGTGAACAATTGAATTTTTCAAAAAACAGTAAGTCTTTCATTCCTAATTTGCAAGCATAATACCTCCACTTGACAGTGCACGATAAACCATTTTCCAGTGGGAAAGTTTGTCTTCCATGCAAACGATTGCTTGAAAATGGAAAACTGTCACAGTTTGTAACCCCTAACCGACTAAGATGTAATACCCCACTAGCAGATCTAAGTACACTTACAGAACTTGAGGAGAGACTTGTGTCTCTGTGAATTTCATTTTCTCAAATCAGACCTTGGGGCTATAAACGACCCCAGATGGGCTTAACAGGATCAATTATTAATGTGCTTGTTCAGCTAGATGTTGTGCAAAAAGAGTTGTCACAATTCATTAACAATACAATTACAATTGTTGTGGCTCTGAAAAGACGCTTGCGATACAAAAATGCCTATTAGATAGGCAAAGTGTGTGTGCATGCTGTTATGAAATCATTAAAGGAATTATGTTCCAGGGCCCTGTACAAAGCAAAGAACATTTTTATAAATGGCAATTGGAACAGTGTTCTCGTAGAAGAACATGGAAACTCTGCAGACACTCTCGAAAATCCTAGTGATTTTGATACAAGTGATGAATCGAAGAATGAAACACATGTTGAAACATTGGTGCACGGATTCATTGATTCACAGTGCATTCGTGACTTGCAAGACAAAATTGTCGAAATTGCACTTGTCGAGGGGCAACATCCACTTGGAATATTCAAGGACAAATTCATTGAGGAAATGAACTTTCCAACGCTCTTCTATGGATATCCACATGGCACTGATATTACATAATGATTCAATTATCATAAAATAGTCTGATGGGAGCTGCTACATTCAAGCGGTTACTTCTCCTTTCACATAACAAATTTGTTTTACAAAACAATGTGCATAATAATAGAGCAAGTTTTGTCGTGCATGTGGGTTCGAATAAGAAAATGCCAGTTACAAGGAAGAAAGTTGTTGGCCAAGGATGTAAAGTACAAAGTAAACCTACAAAAAATTCTGAAATCTAATATTGGATACATAGATTTCAAAAACATCCGCACCTCTCCTGACTATTTGCAACAAAAGAAAAAAAATATTTTTGCAATGATCCGACAATTGGGCCCGCCAACATTTTTTGTCACATTTACAAGTGTAGAGCATTGTTGGGATCCATTGGTGGTTTCCGTATCTGACCTGCATAGGAACAGGAAACGTAAAAAAGAAACCGACACACTGGAAAATAACGACATTGACTACCTCATAATAAAAGACTCGATGACATGTACTTGCTACTATAGACATAGAATAAATGCTTTGAGACAATTGATATTCCATGATGAAATGTTTTTCGGAAAAATATCGAACTACTTTTTTGTGATTGAATTCCAGAATAGGGGAAATGAACATGACCACGCATTGTTGTGGATAGAGGGTGCACTCGTCTATGGAGTTGATAACAATTCAGAGATCAAACAATTTGTGGATAAATACATAACATGCAACACAGATCATTTGGATTCAGAACTTGCGAAAGTCCATAGACATTACCATACAAGAAGTTGTAGAAAACGAAAAAACTCCCATTGCAGATACAACTTTCTCGTGCCGCCAATGAGAGCTACAAGAATCATAGAACCAGTTAGTTTAGAGGACAATGTTTTTGTTGAGAAATCTAAATCCTTGTTCGCATTTCTAGAACAAGGAGGATTTGACGAAATGATGAGCTTTGATGCCTTCTTGACATAGGTAAATCTATCAGAAGATGAGTACATCCAAGCCATACAATGTACGCTTAAGCAACCAACAATTTTCCTTAAACGAAAACTCTCCCATATTTGGAACAACAGTTTCTCCAAGGACATGCCAGTTATGTGGAAAGCAAATACAAATGCGCAGTACGTGTTGAATGCATATGCTGCAACATCGTACTGTACCTCATATATGACGAAGATTGACAAATCTATGACAAGTGCATTCAGAAAAATATGCAAAGAACATGAAAGAAGTCATATTGATGCCATACAAATGATATGCACACTTGGAAATACATTGCTTAATCTTCAACAAATGTCTGCTCAACAAGAATTTCACATTGCACTTTCCTTTCCCCTCACTTGTAGTTCAAGAAAATGTGTCTTCATAAACACATATCCACTTGAAAAATGCACATTTGTGCTTAAACCACCAATTTTGATTCAACAAAAGCCTGACAATTAAGAGGACGTGGTATGTCGCTCTATTATTGATTATTACGTCCAGCGTCCATCTCCTATTAGGTATATCTACTTAGCATAATTCGTATTGCATTACAAAAAAAATGGTGCACCCATATCAAAAAGAAAAAAACCCTCTGTGATACGGTTTGTCAAATACAATAAACATTGTGACTATGAAAACTATTGTAGAGAAAAACTGTTGTTGTACGTTCCGTTCAATGAAAACGAAGACACATTGATACATAACTTCTCTACATGGGAGGTTGTGTATGTTGTGTTTGAGAGTATAGTGCACATCAATGAAGCTAGATTTACCTACAATGTTAATCCAACATGGGGTGATATAGAAGTTGCACTTAATGACCTAGAAAACCCTACCGATCATGATGAGACATTCATAAACCCAAAAACAACCACAACTCATTCTGAGTCCTATGACTTACAAGCGGATTTGCCTCGTCCTCCAGCGGCTGGAAGTGAAAAACGTATCAATATTAGTTTTAAAGTTACAAAACATCCTTTCCTAATCGAAAATAATGAATACCACAGAATAAGACGTTTGTTGAATCATGAACAACAAACAATTATGAAGGACATTGCTCTTAAAAAATGCTTGAACATGAACAGTCCTGTGCACGTGTTCCTTACAGGCGGAGCAGGAACATGCAAGACATTCACAACGAAAGCAGTGTTCCAAATGCTTATACGAATCTATGATTCAAACAATTCCTCTGATCCTATGAAACCAAAGGGCCTAATAGTTGCATACACAAGAAAAGCTGCATACAATGCTAGTGGAACAATAGTCCACTCTGCATTTTTAATACCTTTTAACAAGTCACAGTTTCTTCCACTTAGAAAGGAAATGTTGGATACATTATCTAAGCTTTATGAGGAACTCCAACTTGTCTTTATAGATGAAGCATATTTGATTGGGAGTTGGTTCTTGTATTCCATTGACGGCCGACTAAGAAGCATAAACCATGTGCAGACGAAATACATTGGAAACATTGACATGATATTCTGTGGGGATCTTTACCAGGCACAACCCATCCAAGATTCTTTGATATTTGAACAACCTACCATTAACATGGAAACAGTCACCCACGACTTCTGGAGAGACAATATTAAATTCTTTGACTTGCATACTACAATGCCCTAGATAGATGAAACATTCATTGCAATTATGAATAGAATGTGCACAAACAACCAAACATATGATGACTTGACCTATATCAATTTGAGGTGCTTACGGCCTGCACCAACAGACCCAACGTTCCCTTACATGTTCTATAGAAATAAGGATGTTGCAAAGCAAAATAGCCACATGCTGTCACTCATGCATGGTTATGATATCATCATCAATTCGATTGACCTGGAAGAATACAACCATGGAAATGTACCACGTCATGAACATTCAGTCACTTTACCTTTGCAGCTTGTCCTCAAATTAGAAATGTTGGTTGAAATATATGCCTACAACTATGATTCACAGGATGGCTTGGTGAATGGTGTAGATGGAATACTAAAAGGATATACGAAGACTGAAAAAGTGGATGTCCTTTGGATTAATTTCCATGAACCGCATTTAGGAAAGCGACAAGCAAGCAAGTTGTCTTATCTATATAATTCAAACACTAGAAGTGTTTGGACACCTATTTTGTGAATATCGAAGCCAGTATCGACATCAGAAAAGACAGGTCAACTGAAGATTCGAAAATAGTTTCCAATTAAACTTTCATGTGCACGTATAGTCCACAGATCACAAGGACTAACACTTGATAATGTTTCATTTCAGCCTGCTGGAATTTGCATACATGGACTTGTATACATAGTATTGTCCCATGTCAGAAGCACAGACTCCTTGTATTTATTAAGTCCTCTCACAAAAGATAACTTCAAAGTGAAACAAAAAGTTGATATTGAAATGGAACGACTCAGGACCACCGCAAAATGGAAACTGCATTATGATTACCAATCCATACAAACAAATTCATCTGTCTCAATTCTCTCGCTTAACACACGCAACTTAAATGCACACATGGATGATATATTGAATGACCATGATATTATGTGCTTGTAGGAAACACACATGGAATTATGCATGCAGAACAAACAATTCCCAAATCACAATTGCATATCAAGTTACATTACACATGGGGTGATGATACTGGTGAAAAAACATGTACCAGTTTTGGACCATATACATATTGAAGAAAAGAATGTTGAACTGGTGCTTTCAAAAAAAAATTCCCATGAAACAAAAGTTGTAATACTGAATCTGTATGTTGTTCTCCATGCAACATTCTCCAACATAATGCGTTTTATTTCCAATGCATTGGGACATTTCCATCTGAACGGACCCATTGTACTTGTAGGAGACTTCAATATTGACATGCTACAAAATACTGGAAAAACAAAAGAATTGGAAAACTACATGTGCAAATACAGTCTCCGCTTTCTTTTGAACAACACAGGCCATCTGCAAAACGCACTTATTGACCATGTCTGGTCCAATGTGACCATTCCTCAATACATTATGTTTGTCTTAGACACATATTGGTTTGATCATGATACAATTGGTATTGCACTTGAATTATGACATATACATCAAAATTATTGCAAACTCATATTTCTATGTTTCAAAGCATATATGTATCTCTGATTTCTACACATATCGTTCTAGTGAGCATACAGACGGTGTTCTACTCGAATTATAAAATATACATTGTGCAAAAAAAAAAAAAAAGGTACATCCTCCCAAAAACTATTTGTGATTCTATTCATCTTATTCTATTTTTTTTTGTATATGTACATAGTAGCTGTCTTTTTCTTAACATCTAAAATTATGTTCATATCCCTTTTGTTTTCTACTTTTGTTGATAGAAACAGACAGGAAAATGAGACGACGCAAAGAACTCCTACCCAGATATGCAGACGAATCCATGCAAAGGTGCATTCTTTTTCTGCCCGTGTTCCATAGTAAACAGTTTTTTGTTTACTTTCTCTGTATTTGTCAAACTTGTTTGCAACTATTTTTTTTTTTTTTATATACGCGCCTAGAGGCCGCTACCCTGTACATCTGCCATCCAACTGAAATGCAATGTTGAGCCAACCAGCCTACAAGTCCACTTGTCAATTTGTATATCGCCCAACTATGAGTGCTATTTGCAGGACACGAAACATTAGAGGCATAATGTACAGCCCACAAGTGCGCGATCCAAATAAGTCACTAAGTATGGAATAAGGGATCTGTGCATATTTGGTATGTAGTGCTCGTTTCTGGGAGCTCGCCAACCTTGGAGTCTGTCAATTTGTATATCGTGGAAATTAGTAGAAGTAGAATGTTTAGTCAGCCAGCTCCCAAATCCGCTTGTCAATTGAAAAATGTTGAGCCAGCCAGCCCGCAAATCCGCTTGTCAATTTATTATCATAAGATATTTGTAAGCCACCGAACAATAGAGGCTCGTTTTTAACCCTGCCAGCCCGAGAAATCGGGATCCAGAAACTTTACATGGTCTATAAAATCTCAGCCACCCCGCAAGTTCGCTTGTCAATTTGTATATCGCAGAACTATATGTGTTATTTGTAGAATACGAAACAATAGAGACCTATTTTTTGACCCCTCCCACCCGAGAACCCGCAAGTATGGAATGTGATATCGGTACATGGTCTATAAAATCTCATGTCCATACTTTATAAAGGTACATATTTAGTTTTTCCTCGTTTCTACACACACTGACCTGGTAACCACAAAGTTGGTGCTGCACATGAATTATGAAATATGCACTTGGAATCGGATGGAGCCTTTGCTTTGCTTAGGCAATTTTGAGCCCGCCAGCCTGAGAACCCAATTTCTATATGGTGGAAATCGGCCCAATGTACAGTCTGCAAGTCCACGATCCAAATAAGTGCCTAAGTATGGAATAAGGGATCTGTGCATATTTGGTATGTATTGCTCATTTCTGGGAGCCCGCCAGCCTTGGAGTAGAATGTTGAGCTGGCCAGCCTGCAAATCCGCTTGTCAATTTATTATCATAAGCTATTTGTAAGGCACCAAACAATAAATCCTCGTTTTTTACCCCGCCAGCCCGAGAACCCGCAATCCAGAAACTGTCGATGGTCTATAAAATGTCAGCCACCTCGCAATTCCACTTGTCTATTTGTATATCACGGAACTGTGTGTGCTATTTGTATAACACCGAACAATAGAGGCCTTTTTTTGAGCCCACCTGCCCAAGAACCTGTGATCCCAAAAGTGGCCAAGTATGGAATGCCATATCCGTGCATGCTCTATAAAATCTCATGTCCATACTTTATGAAGGTACATTTTTGGTTTTTCCTCGTTTCTACACATATTGATTTGGTAACCACAGAGTTGGTGTTGCACATGAATTATGAAATATGCACTGGGAGTCAAACCCGGCCCTTTGGTTTTCTTAGCTGAACAATTCTGATTCATGCAGTTTCAGCATTGGACACTCAGCAGTTTCACCATGCACTTTCAGACTTGGCCATTCCTTCCTTGCTTGCTCTTCCCCGTGCCTGTCACCTTCGCACATGGGCATAATACAAAATAGTGTTTATATATATATATATGTCTTATTTCTAAATATTTAATGCTAACATGTCATCGTGCAGGCACCGTCTAAGCTGTCATTGATGCGTGCAAGGCTCGAGAAGTTCTACCATCAATGCAATTTTTGTGAAGGATTTTCTTATCCCTTCCCACTCTTAATTTCAAATGCCATGGAATGTCATTCGCATGCCGCCATCTTGCTTCCTTCATGAAACCTCCAATCTCTTCCCAGTCTTAATTTCAAATACCATGGAATGTCATTTGCACGCCGCCAGCTTGGTTCGTTCATGAAACCTCCAATCCTTAAATGTTCTTAGTCGTAACCGCCACCTTCGCACTTCTAAGTATGCAATAATTAAGCTTTACTTCTAACAGGTCACCATACAACACACATAGATATTGTCATTAATGAGGAGATTTTCCATTCGCATGCATTGACACAATGTTTCTGGGGGGTTATATTTTCCCCTCCAGTTCTTCATTTCAAGAAGTGTCTAGAGAAAACCAATGTTTCCATAAACTACTAGCAGCAGCTCCACAATAATTCTGTAGAGATACAGTGAACATATTCCTCACGAGCTTATCATGCAGAAGAAGGGAAAAAGAATTGTAGGGGAGGCGGAGCAGCCTGAAATTTACAGTGAAAACATGGATCTTGACGCTGATCTAGAAAGCATATTCTGCAACCTTGGTCAGCCTGGAGATGAAATTCAGCGTGCCTACTCAATGGACATGGTTGATACCAAATTTTTTTACGAAGATGGATCCTTCGTATTCCAGAGTGTTGTTTTTGAAACCGAATCAAAAAAATTAATCATTGAAAAAAGACACGTAAAAAATAAGAAAAGAAAACATCATTCAGAAATTGACCTTGCCAATATGCAGGCATCCAAAATATCTCAACTTCACATGGTAACCGAAGATGCTCTTCGTGATTCCATTGGATTCATCGAAGCCGAAAATTCCAGACTAAAGAACCAGATTAAGGAATTAGAGGAAGCTTTGTTTCCTATGCCATTGCTTGGAAGTTCTTTGGAAATAGCCATGCTTGTGACTGTGTGCACCCCTGCAACAAATCTAAAAGGGTCCTCCATCTTCCTCGCATCCTGTAGAGGATATGTGGAGAAAAATATCAACAAAAGAATGGAACTGATTACTAAGGCCTGGGAAACATCACAGAATATGGATTCCCTAGGGAGCAGGGCACATAACTTGCTCCTACTTCTGCAGACGGATTTAAAAAGTGAAGAAACTTTCTATGTGCACATGGTCATCCCTTTTGCCTTTCATGTCAACAACATGCCAGAGACGAGAAGAACACAACATGATCTCTCGTCCAATAAACGGCTCACTCAATTAGAAGCATGTTGGAAAGAGAAAGTGAAGAATCTGTATCTCATCGTCCAATCATGTGAGAAAGAAATATCAAAGAAAGAAAAATTATTCACAAATCTCACCAAAATAGACTTAGCGAGAAAGAAAAATGGATTCCAGGACCCCATCTTGATCCTGAACTCGCTAGCATTAACCAAGAAATCTTTTGATAAACAAGTTGATAATTTGAAGGCCTTGTCTTTAGAAACTTTTTACAGGATTCTTGAATATCATGAAGAAGAGGTGGACAACTAGCTAGTCCAATATTCGGTACAGAATGGAGAGATTCATGAAGCTCTGTGTAAACTTTCAATTGATCTAAGTGAATCAGAAAATGAATTTTTCAGCATTAAAATCCGCAATGACATCAACGTTGCCCCCTTGAGAATCTATATTGAAGAGAACTTGAAGTGGGTCACCGACAAAATCCAACAAGGAAATGCATAAATCCTCTGTTTATCAATCCATATATTCAAGCAGGTCACCCACAAAAACCAACAGGGAAAGGCATGACCAAGCAAACAACAAAATTACTTATATGTACCATCCCTGTAAGTGTATAGTGATAGTCCTTTCTTTATCAATCCAGTTATTCCAAGTTTTTTGAGTAGAAATCTATAGCCAAAAACTGATCTTCCCATTTCTACTTTTCATGTATTACATTCTACCGTGTCTGACTTCTTTCCACAGTCCTATTTCTTGTACATATTTATGTTATGGTCCACGGAAGCCCCAATCCCAGTCTATATGACAAACACATTTACATTTCCATGGATATGTAACAAACTATTATTTTTTTCATATATTCCAAATAAAACTATTCTTTTGTCTCCTTATATATTTATGTGTTCCTAGATTTTTATCTTCAGCTATGCTAAATGTGAAGTCATTTTGTTTATTTTATCTCAATTCTCTTTTTTTCCTATGCATATTTTCTTCGGCCTGGTCATTTTCAAAATAAAGTATGACATAAATCACTCACTCAAATTTGAGATATCATATTTCACACACACACACACACACACACACACACACACACACACATATATATATATATATGTTTCTTTAAATTTCCAGGAATATGTAACACGTTTCATTATTTTTTATATAAATGTAATAAAATTGTGTTCACTACTTTTTTTGTACTCAAATGTATAGAGAGTATGTCATTTATTGCATCTTTACCACCTGTCCTTCATACTTTTTCCACAAAGGCCCTTCAAATTAAAATAGTCTGCAAGTCCACTTGTCAATTTGTATATCACGAGATCGTGGGTGCTCTTTGTAGGCCATGGAACAACAGACAACCCACGATCCAAAAACTGCCTAAGTATGGAATCAGGGCTTCGTGCAAGTATGAAATGAGGGCTCTATGCATGCTCTATAAAATCTCATCCCCATACTTTATAAAAGTACATATTTTGTATGTATAAAACTAAATATCTACTTTAAAAATCTATGTATTTGCTATGTATATTTATGCTCTCCGGGAACCTATAATTTGATACATTTCAATTTCTTGTATCCATGACCCCTGTTTTAAAGAAAACTAATTCAGGAATGCTATTTATTTGGTCCTTTTGTCCACCACCCTATGTAACAGACATTGGTACTATATTTTTTGTGCTTTTGTTCACCACCGTATGTAAAACCTATGTAAAGAAAACTAATTCGCAAATGCTAAAATTTTGGGACACGGCCCCTTAAAATTGAAATAGTTTGTAGGTCCCATTGTCAATTTGTATATCATGGAACTCTCAGTGCTATTTGTAGGACATGGAACAACAGAAGACCGATTTTAAGGTCCCTAGCCCGAGAACCCGCGATCCAAAAACTGGTTAAGTATGGAATGAGGGTTTCGTCCATGCTCTAATTCGGGAATGCTATTTTTTTCTGCTTTTATGTGTTCCTAGATTTTTATCTTTAGTTATGTTGAATGTGAAGTCATTCTGTTTATTTTATCTCAATTCTCTTTTTTCTGATTCATATTTTCTCTTGCCTGGTCATTTTCAAAATTAAGTATGACATAAATCACTCACTCAAATTTGAGATATCATATTTCACACACACACACACACACACACACACACACACACACACATGTTTCTTTAAATTTCCAGGAATATGTAACACATTTTAGTATTTTTTTTATATAAATGTCATAAAATTGTGTTCACTACTTTCTTTCTACTCAAATGTATAGAGAGTATGTCATTTCTTGCATCTTTACCACATGTCCTTCATACTATTTGCCACAAAGGCCCTTAAAAATAAAATAGTCTGCAAGCCCGCTTGTCAATTTGTATATCATGTAACTTTGGTTGCTCTTTGTAGGCCATGGAACAACAGAGGCCCAATTTCCATCGCGCCAGCCCAAGAACTCGCGATCCAAAAACTGCCTAAGTATGGAATGAGGCCTCCGTGCAAGTATGGAATGAGGCCTCCATGCAAGTATGGAATGAGGGCTCCACCCTTGCTCTAGAAAATCTCATCCCCATAATTTTTTTAAGTAGATATTTTCTATGTATAGTTTATGGTCTCCACGAACCTATAATTTCATAAATTTCAATTTATTGTGTCGAGGAGCCCCTGTTTTAAAGAAAACTAATTCGAGAATGCTATTTATTTAGTCCTTTTCTCGACCGCCCTATGTAACATACATTGGTACTATACTTTTTGTCATTTTCTCCACCAGCGTATGTAAAACCTATGTAAAGAAAACTAATTCATGAATGCTAACTTTTTTGGTGTTAAGCCCTAATATTGGTTCATTACCCCTTAATTGGGGCATATTATATTAGTAATGTTATTTTATTTATGTCAGCTTTAGGCCATTAGTTTTAATTATACCTCCTAGTCTCCTATATATACCAAGGAGACATTTTCATTTTGAATCATCTTGTACTTGAAC
>ML777562.1:1126479-1157547 GCA_009831015.1 Picea engelmannii | reverse complement strand
CATTTTCATTTTGAATCATCTTGTACTTGAACATTTAAGTGGGGTAAAAGGAGGTTTCCCCCTCGAAGAGGCTTATTATCTAAAATTATCTCTTTTTCAAGGCGTTGAGTACTTTTCCTGAGGTTTTTCTATGCTATATTGATATTTGGTTCCTAACATTTGGACACAAGCCCCTTAAAATTCAAATAGTCTGCAAGTTTGATTGTCAATTTGTATATCGTGGAACTGTCGGTTCTATTTGTAGGACACAGAACAACAAAAGCCCAATTTTCAAGTCCCCATCCCGAGAACCCGTGATCCAAAAATTGGCTAAGTCGAGAACCCTCTCTTTTAAAGAAAACTAATTCGGGAATGCTATTTTTTTCGTACTTTTGTCCACCAGCCTATGTAACAGACGTCAGTACTATTTTTTTTTTTTTCTACAGGCATATGTAAAAAGGAAAACTAATTCGGGAATGCTAAACTTGTTTTAAATAATTATAAATGATTTTATTGATAGAAAGATAAGTTATTGAGTTTATTATTTCAATTTCGTTATTCGACACGAACCCCTTCAAATTCAAATAGTCCGCAAGTCCGATTGTCAATTTGTATATCGCAGAACTCTAGGTGCTATTTGTAGGCCACGGAACAACAGAAGCCCAATTTTTAGCCCACCACACTGACAACCCGCAATCCAAAAATTCAAATAGTCTGCAAAACATCTTGTCAATTTGTATATCGCGGAACTCTCAGTGTTATTTGTAGCCCATGGAACAACAGAAGCCCAATTTTCAGGTCGCAACCCCGACATTTTTCAGCTCTATATATCTACTTAATCAAATTACATGTTTGATTTTTGTAGGCCACGGAACAACAGAAGCCCAATTTTCAGTCCGGCAGCCCGAGAACCCACGATCCAAAAATTCAAATAGTCCACAAGATCGCTTGTCAATTTGTATATCGTGGAACTCAAATTCTATTTGTAGGCCACAGAACAACAGAAGCCCAATTTTCATCCCAACACCCCGACAACCCGGAATGAAGCTTCCATGCATACTCTATATATCTACTTAATCAAATTACATATTTGATATGTATAATTTCTCCTGTCCACGAACCTATAATTTCATATATTTCAATTTCTTCTGTCCAGGAGCCCTTGTTTTAAAGAAAATTAATTCTGTATTGCTATTTTTTTTATGCTTGTGTCCACGAACCTATGTTACATACATTGGCCCTTAAATCTCAAATAGTCCACAAGTCTGATTGTCAATTTGTATGTCGCGGAACTCTGGGTGTTATTTGTAGCGCACGGAACAACACAAGCCCAATTTTCTACCTGCCAGCTCGACAGCCCCCATGCTCTATATATCTACTTAATCAAATTACATATTTGGTATCTATAATTTATGATGATGCTAGTTTTTTTGTAACATACGTACGCCCTTTAATTTGAAATAGTCCACAACTCCAATTGTCAATTTGTATGTCGCAGAACTCTGGGTGCTATTTGTAGGGCACAAAACAACAGAGTCTGATTTTTAGCGCGCCAGCCCGATAACCCGCGATCCAAAAAACCGCCAAGTATGGAATCTCTTTCCCATACTTTATAAAAGTACATATTTCGTATCTATAAAATTAAATATCTACTTTATAAAATTACAAATTTCATATGTATAATTTAAGATGTCCAGGAACCTATAACTTCATAAATTTAAATTTCTTTTGTATCCATCAGCCCTTATTTTAAAGAAAACTAATTCGTGAATGCTAATTCTTTTGTGTTTCCATGTACTTCAACTTCCTGCCCATGTGTCTGTACTCGGTCGCATTTATTCCCATTCCAACCTGGCAGGGACTACACTGACATGCAACACTTGTTAAAATAAAGGATCTTTACTCTATTCATAAAAAAAAATGGATTAAATACCTTTTGTGAGAGTCACCAAGTGATTTCAAGTGAATTAAATGACTTGATGGAAGATTTTTTTTGGGGGTTGACTTAAGCCATGATATTGAACAAGAAATATGCCAACTAATCCATGTGTAAACTATCAAAGTACATTTGTTGGAATGGAAGACATTCTTAAATGAGCAAAGTTTATATGAGTTCGAAATATTATGAATCCTTATGAACAAACAATTTCGTCGTATCTTTTACACATGGAAAGCACAAAACCTATATGCTTTAACGGAGCATCATGGATGTATGAGTGAAAATACATTGTAGACATCGGTTATCCTCATTTTTTTCAAATATTTAAGAAATATAAAGAAAGCTTCATTTGCTCAAATGAATCATGAGATCTTTTCCTTTCAACACTTGTATGTACAAAAAATTTAATATAGTGAATCACCTCATGATGAGAAAGTTTCTATGAGTCGAATGCCTAAAAGTTATTGTTGGGTATAGTCATAAAAAAATTGCCATTTAACAAATCTGTCAGCACAGTTGCCACAGATCCTCAATAGAAACGCTCGTAGGTCTCAAGTCATGAGGCGTCCTCCACTACATTAAAAATCAAGGTTGATCACAATAATTACATATATGTGTTAGTGGAAACTTACCAGCAATAGTTTTACGAGGGAGCATATTGTTAAAAAAAAGTTGTATATACCATCTAAATACATGGAAGGGTTATGGTAGAAAATTCAGACTCTGAGTATGATTTAGTGATGGATATGACGATTGGCTTCAATAATTGAACAATGAGAAGAAGACGGATTATCTCCAGTGCAATTTGGAACCCTGCCCACTTTGTAGGATGTTGTCACTATTGTGGGTTATCCAATTGGTGGTGACACAATCTCCATGACTAGTGGATTTGTATCACGCATTGAGGTTCTTTCATACGTGCATGGGGCCACAGAGGTTATTTCATATGTGCATGGGGCCACAGAGCTTCTAGGAGTGCAGATTGATGTTGCTATAAATGATGGAAATTATGGGGGTCCTGCTTTTCAATGACAAGGGCCACTGTGTGGGAATTTCATTTCAATCACTTAAACATGAAGATGCAGAAAATATCAGATATATTATACCGACTCCTGTTATTATACACTTTATCATGGATTATGACTGCTCAGGAGACTACACAGTATTTCCCATACTTGGAATAGAATGGCAGAAAATGGAGAATCTTGATCTGTGTATTGTGATGGGAATGAAGTCTAACCAGAAAGGTGTTCGTGTAAGAAGAGTAGAACCAACCAACAGTGAAATTATTGATATCATCATATATTCTCCTCAGTTTTGATGGAATTGATATTTCTAATGTTGGAACTATCCCTTTCAGGCGTGGCATGGTGAGCGTATAGGTTTTAGCTTCCTTGTTTCATAGAAGTACATTTGACTATCATGGATTTGATATTGAGATTTATACTCACAAGCGCCAAGTCCTTGCACATATAAAGAGGAAGCCTCCATCTTATTATATCATAGTTGGCTTTGTATTTTCAGCTATCTCTGTGCCATACCTTCATTCTTAATGTAGTATGGAAAGGATTATGACTACGATGCTCTAGTAAAACGGTTGGACAAGCTATTGCATTATATGGAAAGAATGGAAGATGAATAGTTGGTAGTGATTTCTGAGACACGGTGGAAAACTGCAAGACAATTCTTCTTTCTGTGAAAAATCAATTAAATTATTTGCTTCAGGCTACATATAAAATCAAATGGAAAATAATTATAATACATGAAGAAAACACAAACAAATGTCAAGAGACTATTAAAAACAAATTAGTTTTGTTAAGTAATATGTTATGGAAATTTTAAAGTTCGGTTATGAAACTACTAACCGAAGGAATGGTCTACCAAAGAAATTAAAAGAAAGTAGTGTGCAACCATTGAGGGAGAGAAATTTTTGTGAAGAAAAAAATTTTATGAAAGAGAAAAATTTAGAGAAAATTCTGAGAGAAGAATTTTGGCAGAAATTTCAGAGAATAGTATGCTGGGAGTGATGGGAGGAATTTTTCATTTAATTTTTTTCTTACATCTTCAGCAGAGATTGACGAAATCGTCGGAAGTAGGGGGTATTGCGAAGCAAGGAAAATGATAAATGGGGATGAGCTTGCTGGCCTTCATAAGGTAAAGATTTACTTGTTAGTTTGTTGTATTAAGGCTCGATTTTATTCGGCGCTAATTAGTTTCTATATGCAGGTTTTCTCCTTGTGATTTGTCATCATGGCTCCATTCCTTCTTGGCTCAACTTTCTTTTTCTTTTTCATGCTTGGTCTTTCTATTGTACATTATGTCTAGAGGGGCTAAAGACCATATACCTAACCCTAGTCTATGCAGACACTTGCAGATTTTGAAGATTTATGAATTTGTATGAGAAGCCTTTTAATGAAAATAATTTATTTCTCACTCTGAACTATCCCTTGATCTTTCTTTAAAATCCTTAGTTTTCCTCTTCATTATTAATTTAACACTTTGAATTCAAAATATATAAAAAAAAAATAGATAAAAAAATATAAGAGGACAAACAAAACAATTTATTTTGTAAATAATCATGTGTATAAGCTTTATTTATTAGCTTGTTAATATGAATAACTTTTCTCTTGCTTACTTTACTATTTTGAGTTTATTATTTTTACATCCTAACTTAAAAGGGGAAAATAAACAAACTTATTACTATGTTATTTGGTAAAATATGTATATAAGCTTTCATTACTAACTTGTTAATAAACCTTTTGCTTTAGCTTATATTTTGTTTTTCTTGTTATTTATCACATGCTTAAGGAAACAAAAAAATATTATATCAGTTAAGCCTTCAAACAAACATTTTGTTTAATAAGCTTTCTTTTAATTAAATCATTTTTTATTAACTTTCTTTATCTTTTGGTTAACTTGGTTTTAGTTACTTTTTGCTAAAATAAAGACAAAACAATTGCCTTTTCATTTTATTAATTACATTTTCATTATTAAATCTGATTTATTACCCCAAATGTATAAACTCCACATAGAAGTAATAATTATAAAATCGCATACAAATTAAATATTGTTCAAAAGTGAAATTATAAGGCAAAGGAATTCATGCTTGGACTATAGGTTAGGGGAAAATTGGCCTAGGGTTCAATGCACTTTCTTGTCCAGGGCTTAAAGTCTAGGGTAACATTCCCATCTCTTCTTGCCTAGCACTGCGAGAGGTTGAAAATGTTGATGTTGGAGACTCTCTAGTCCCTCAGCATCAACATATTTTTGGCGACCATACTGGGGAGAACCGTTCAATGGTTCATTGCTAGTTTTGTTTTAATTCTTTCAATTTTGCTTTTCCTAGACCTCAATGTCTCAATCGATTGGAAATTTGTTTGTTGGTTGTGACCCTATGGTTTCATCTACTGACCCTGGGAAAGTCATTCGCAAGTATGGCTTGTTTGAGTTTGAAGAAGACCTAAACAATTATCCTTGGTTTTTTCCCATTCCCTTGAAGTTCGCTCACCCGGTTAACCTTTTACCTCACAAATTCAAGAATCATTTTCCTCTCTTCCATGGCGATGGAACTATTACAGTTATTGAACATATTCATGCGTTTTTTAATGCTTGCACCATTATCGAAGTAAATAATAATGATAGTTGCATGTTGTTGTTTATGAATTCCCTTCAGGGAAATGTCACATCCTTATTTTCCAGCCTTCCTAATGCATGCATCTCTACCTGATTTGAACTTTCTGACTGGTTTACTTCTACCTTTGGGCATTTGGATAATCCTTATGAACATCTTAAGAGGTTTAATCAATTATGCATAAAGGATAATGAGAGCATTTTTACTTTTAATCTTCAGTTCATCAAGTTATACAATTTAATTCCTACTCCCATTCACCCTACCAACTTGTTTTCCCAATTGCATTACTACAAACTTCTACCTCCTCTTTAACGATGGCAGTTGGAAGAAAAGAATATTCAAAACCTAGAGCTATCCCTATCCACTTGCCTCGACTTTGAAGAGAAAATCCGTAGAACATGTTACTCCTTTGGTGTTTATGATTCACACCAGGAGTTGTCTTATTTAATCCTTGTCATTAAGAGCTTACAAGATCACATGTTCTTTCTCGTGTCTCAATCTTCAAATCATGTTGGGAATATCTCTCGGGAGCCCTCTCTCTTAAGGACTATTTATGATGAATTCACTTATTGTGGTCAAGAGAGTGGATGTGAAGAGGATCATGATTATATCATGATTCTTAGTGACCAATCCACCTCTCACACCCTTCTTAAACCTCATGAAGAAAATCAACCCCAAAATCATATTTCATCTCAAGCCTCTTATCCGCACGCATACGATGGAAATTTTGATTATGCAAATGAAGAAATTAATTTTAACTATGTCAAACCAATTTATGATACATTTGTATTCGATGATAATGCTAATGAGTGGTCAAATGATGTAGACGAACAATAATTTAATAATGCGGATGAGGAGTCCTCTTTTGAATATATCGATGAGTTCAATCAAGATTTTAATTTGTATACAATTTTCACTAATCCCTTGTTTTAATCAAAAGTGGTTAAAGAACTTGACACCATCAAACATGTCCCTCCTAGGTGCAATTTCTTTGATGATAGTGACTATTGTAGGGACATTCATATGCTTTTTAATCCATGTTATGAATCTTCATTGCATCATGATGACCCTGTTTCTGATAGAAAGACCCCCAGAGGTGATAATAATTTATTTGAGGAATTCATGGATCATCCCTCGAAGGTACAAACCTTAAGCCCTAAATCTAATTCAATCAATACCTTCATCATTATTGACAAAGCATCTATTGGTTGGCATGTCTTGGAGGTGGGTGATCGCTTCTTTTGGGTATTGATTAATCATTTCTCCACACAGTACACATCGGTTGGTTGGCATTTTGGCAATCCCTCTATGTACAAATTTGTCAAACTCATAAGACCCACATGCAAAGAAGGTGACGCATACCTTTATGCTAAATTTCATCCGACCTGAGTCCAATCTAATGGTTTCTTTCTCTGTAAATAAATGAATAAAATAAAAAAATAATAACAATAATAATGATAAAAGTTTACAGGAAGGGATAGATTAGTTTTGGTTTGATTTCACAATTACTCAGTTTATTTTCTCACTTTTATTTCTTTCGCTTTCTTTCCTTTTTTCCCTTTTTTATCAAAAGTGATGGAGCAATGATTGGTGATATTAAAAGGTAGGATATTTGTATATTTTTAACTAATTGACCAAATGTGTTTTGGTGGACAGCAGACTTGCAGGTGAACTAAGTTGCCTTTCTTTGTCATAATCCCTCACTTGTCTACCATGCGCTTGCTATGTGAGACATCCCCGCTCATCACGTTTGTCAGTCCTATCCCCATCTTCCTTCTTTCCCTTTCTCTATCCCCTTCATTTTGAGATGCCTCCAACATACACGTTGTGGATGCTCAGTGTTTAACTTAGATATTTCCCTCAACGCACATCCATGACATTTTTCTATCCTTGTAATCATTTTTGTCAATATTTAAAGAGTCGTCCCTTAGGTTTATACAATAGGACCAAACCCCTTCATACTTACCACTTTCCATGAGTCATTCCACGAAGTCCCAATCCATGAATCTCTTGAGCTCCATCGTGTCTCCCCCTATTGTATAACCTGGTCCACCTAACCCTATCGGCCTCTTCTTGTCCCACATTGAGTCACCCTCAATCTTTCCATTACCCTTCTCTTTCCCTTCCTTTAGAGAATCAAGGATCGTAAGTTATTTTTAAAAGATTGGACGCCACTGTAACAGATGTGCATATATTGGTTGGAAATTGTTGACGACGATTTTTGGTCAACAATACTTATATGGAAAAGTGTTTCTAGGCTCCCCCTTGAATCACCCTACTTGCACAAAGTTTCACTTACTCGCATTAATGATTGGTGCATTGTTCTTAGCAAATTTATCTTGGCACTTGGCCCATTACCAAACATGACTCTTTTCCCACTTGTCACATTGTTTGCACTCATATTTTGTACATTGACTTCATATATTTTTGACTCTCTCTCACTTATCATATGCCTTATCTTTACTTATGAGTGAGGTATTGGTGTCAAATATTTTGAACCATCGCATACCAATCGTGACTATCATGTACTTCTCTTTACTCACATGACCTTCAAACAAAAGGGAGTGATGAATTAAAGACTATGTCAAAGACCATATTATTTCACCAAATATACTATTTCCTTAGTTCTACATGATTCTCTCTCCAAAGATTTTGTTCATTCCTTTTCCTTCATTTTGTTGGAAATATAATTAAGAGGGGGGGTGAATTAGTTATGTATATAAGATTTTAACTTCTCCTGTTATTTTCTGACTCTTTCTAGATTATTATTTAATGTTGTTGATAACTTAACATGCATAGATATACAATATTTGATCAATCACACAGAATACACAGAGACGTTGATTTTCATGAGGAAACCCATAAGGGTGAAAACCTCTTCTTCTTAGGATGTCAATCAAGCTCCAACTTTCATGTACATCACAGTATTTGAGCTCCAACTAAAATATGAGGCTACAATCTCTAATAACAAGCTACAACTTGAAGAGAGCACCAACTCTTAGATTTCTCTAGCACCAACTAGATGGAAGCACCAACTCCTAGGTTTCTCTAGCACCAACTAGATCGAAGCACCAACTCCTAGGTTTCTCTAGCACCCACTAGATGGAAACACCAACTCCCAAAATATCTTCTAGCACCAACTAGAATTTAGAGGATTTCAATCCTCCCTAGAACCACCCTACCACCCTGATTGAATCTTAAAAAACTTTACTTACTTTCTTTGTCTCTGATATGGTCTGTTACAGCTCCATGTCTCCTCTGCCTCTTACAGCTTCTATTACTCTGTTCCGCTTCTATATCCTGTTGTGCACTCTGATTCATCTTTTCAACTTCTCTTCTTCCTTTATACTCTGTGTTGTCTCTGCATGTTATATGATACACCTCTGATCTCCCGTTCAGGTCCTGTACACGGTCACATTCTACCCACATGCATAACTATTGAAAAATAACACTATCTTCTCTGTTCTACATTCTTTCTCACCTCGAGTCCTCACCTGATCATCATGTAAACTCTTCATCTTCTCTGGCGGTTATTCTGAATCTGTTCATCATTAGCGGGAATTATCCTAAGATTCTTTGGCTTCTTTGGCAGTCACAACTCTTTGTCTTCTCTGGTAGTTACAGTCAGTCATTTTTGGCTTCTTTGGCTTCTAAGCCCCTTCCTTCACGTTACCATCAGCGGTGACCATACGCCTAACCAATAGTCGCTTTGTGACTTGAGACTTCAGGAATCTTGGTATGAGACCTCTCGATTCTCCCAACTCTCGATATCTGAAGTGGATATTAGCGATGCTAGCTCCTTCAACTATTTTCTCTCTCCACATGACCGCTAGTTGTGACCTAGGGCCAAGCACTTCGGGACTTCGTGTTTTGGGTATTTGGATGTGAGCCAACCCTAACTTTCCTGACTCCCGAACTCCAAACTAACGCCTAATGATCACTAGCTCTGTTCTCGATATGACCTTGGGTGATGAAATCATGTGACCACGCAATTTTGGACGCGTCCAAAGGTGGTTTAAAACAAACTCTGCTTTGCCCCATAATTTACCTCGAGCCTCCATGTGTCCTTTCTCCAAAACCGTGGTTTCAATTACGGCCCTCCCTCAACTCATTAATGTTCATGCACCTTCAATCCCCGCAATGCGATGGGATCGTCGATCTCACGATCTTGACAGTGCTCCTGAACTAACGATTCAGATCTGTCCTTTCAAGTTCTATGGATCAACTACTGTGATTGATTTCGTGATCTAGGCTTCGGGAGTTTCAAATCTCAAACCCTGCTTTCCTCTGTACGTCAATATTCCAGAGTTAACAATCCACTGACACGTGTCCCTCTTGTATTAACGGTCGAGATATCCTTCGGGTCTTCGGACTCTAGAGATTTCAAATATCAACTTCTCGTTTCCTCTGACTAGATATCTTTCGAAATGGAATATCTACTAACATATGTCATTATTAATCCAACGACTATCCTTCGCTCTGGGACTTCTCCCTTCGACATTCTCATATTTCATTTTATCCTTGCTCAACTTCCCTCCGAGCATTTTACACTGAGATTTCGATCTAGTGACACCTATCCTATTGTATATTGACGGCTCCCAGTTGCTTCAGCTATTTGGGCTTCATCGATTTCAAACCTTTCTCCTTCGCATTTTCTTGGAGTATTTCCACATGAATGAATAGTCTTCTGACACGTACCCCTCATGGCAATCAACGGCGAGGGTCTTCTTTGGGTCTTCGACATTTGGCACTTCAGGACATTAGTCTAATCGTTGGAGGTAAAACTCCCGAAGTAAAACTCTCGCAGTGATGTAACTTGCTTACGTCACTTTATGACATGGCATGACCTGATTAGTTGTCGTGTGTCACTCAGATTCATGATTTACACATACCTGAAATGTTGATTCAACTTGGCACTTGTCAGTATCTGATTATTCCATGTGTCCTTGTTGATGTAGTATTGCTGACGTGGATCTGGTCATGTGACACATGTTCTTCTCCTGGATATAACGGTTGTCCTAACTCCTGAAATGTATCTTCGATCAACGGTTGAGAGAGACTTCAGACCTTCGTCCTTCGGGACTTTGAGACTTTTTGTTTCCTTTCCAACCACAAACTCCCGAAGTGATTCTCTCCAGAGTTGTGGATCATGTGCCACCTGTCAGTCTTGACAATGGACGGTTCCTTCTTACTTCAGGACTTCGGGACTTTGACAAGTTCGCTCTCCTATGCTCATCCAAAGGCTTAACCTTCATTCATTTATCTTTGGATCCAACGGTTATTGATCCTTGGCGCTCAGATCCAATGGATCACATCTATAATTCTCCTCTGCACTTCCTCTAGTCACTAGACGTTGATCTAACGGTCATCGCATTTTCTCTAGATCCGATGGTCCTTATTAATTTCACATTTCAGGTAATTTGACTTTCAAGTTGTCAATTCTTCCGAAGTGAGATTCCCCGAATAGTAACCTCCTCACAACTTTTGACCTAAACAAAATGTTGTCCGACAATCATGTTCTTAGATCGATGGCTCGATCTATCTACAGTGCTTCTCTTCTATATTATCTTTTCCTTCCACTTAGAATGATCCAACGGTTGTCGGGTATTTAGGATTGGTGATCCAATGGACATTGTCGTTCTTCCTCCTGAGATTTCTCACCTTCTGATCTGCCTTCTGTTCTTTCCATCAATGACAAGCACACTCTTCCTCTAAACATTCCAACAATCTCCCCCTTTTTCATTGATAACAACCATGATAGGCTGCATTATTGTGCTTAGACCTCCAACTGTAGCATCCAAACAACACCTTTTTCTCCCCCTTTGACATTAATGTCAAAGAAAACAGAGAGTGACTCTGTGCTCCCCCTAATTAGATATACTAGGAGCACTCTCCCTGTGATCAAATAGATTATTTATCTTGATAACGAGATCACGCCCAACTTCTGGCGTAGATACTCAAACTGAGATTTTGCAAGCAGTTTAGTGAAGATATCAGCAATCTGATCTTTGGATGGAATATAATGCAAAGAAACAATAGTGTTGGTCACCTGTTCCCTCAATAAGTGATACTTGATGGGTATATTCTTGGTCTTGGAGTGAAATACAAGATTATTTGACACACTAATCGCACTAGTATTATCACAATGAATTGGGATCGATGCAGTATATTTTACCTCCAAGTCTGCAAGGGTCTGACTCATCCACAATACTTGGGTACAACAAGTGGCAGCTACAATGTATTCAAATTTTGTAGTTGATAAGGAAATGGGACCTTGCTTCTTGCTCAACCATGCTACAAGATAATCTCCTAGGAAGAATGCACCTCCACTCATGCTTTTCCTTTCATCCACACAGTTATCCCAATCGGCGTCTGAATAGACTGATAGTTGAAAATCTTGATTCTTAGGATACCATAAGTCATAGTTCATTGTTCCTTTCAAGTATCTGAATATTCTTTTGAAAGCTAACAGATGACTATATTTAGGTGTAGCTTGATACCTTCCTACCATTCCAACAACATGCATTATGTTTGGACGGGATGTTGTGATGTACAATAGGTTGCCTATCATAGACCTATATGAACTCTATGTTAATGTTTATGCTATTATTATAATTCTTTGCATTTCAATAGATAACATCAATATAAGAACAAGATCACTGAGAAATACACATTCACAAGAGACAGAACATTTATCCCGGGAAACCCTCTAGGGGAAGAAAACCCAGCAAAACTTCCTTATCATAGATTGCCAATACAATGTCAAGAGATAACTCAAACCAATACAGATAGTCCTCTCCAAAAGATGTGCCACTCTTCTCCCTCTCTCTTTTGTCGGTAATAGATCAGAACTTGTCTCTCAAACTGAGCAAGTGAGTTGTGTGTCAAAGTGAGGTGTTGGCCTCTCTATATATACAAGTCTAGCATGTGTGAAGTGTCTCTTCACTGGCAGGGTCGACTTCTCAATCTGGGTGGGTAAACCCACCTTTATTATATTTCTGGGTCTCAATAATAACTGTTGGGGACGACTTCTTATTCTGCCTATTATAATTGTCTGTTGACCAATCCGCAAAAGGGGATTTGGTCCTAATACAATAAATGACATGATCAATCCACAATGGGGATTGATCCTATGAATAATATAACAATAATAATAAGAATACTCTTTGCAGTTACATTATTTCAACACTTTGATCAACATCAGGTGAGTCATCATCCTTGCTTAACTTGCATCCAGTGACCATAGGTGTGCTCATAGGTGTAGAATATTCCATCTAAAACCTTTTCAACATTTCTCTTAGATATTTCTCCTAAGAAAGAAATATTCCTTCAGACCTCTGAGTAATTTGCAGACCAAGAAAAAATGGCAGTTCCCCCATCATAGACATTTCAAATTCAGACTGCATGGTAGAAGCAAACCATTGTACCAATGAATCATTATTTCTTCTAAGATGATGTCATCTACATAAACCAACACAATGAGTAAATCATTACCCTTTGTTTTGATATATAGATTGTTGTCAATTGTTCCTCTCTTGAACCCTTTGTCTTGAAGATACTTATCCAGTTTGTAATACTAGGCACGAGGAGCTTGTTTCAAACCATATAAGGCTTTCTTCATCTTGCAGACAAAGTCAGGGTTATATGACAGTTGGAAACCCTTTGGTTGTTCCATATAGACTTCTTCTTTTATATATCCATTTAGAAAAGATGACTTGACATCCATTTTATAGACTTTAAAATGTTTATGACATGCATAGGCAAGAAACATTCTAATAGCTTCTAATCTTTCTACGGGCGTAAATGTTTCATCAAAATCCATCCCTTGTATTTGAGAATATCCTTTGCAGACCAATCTAGCCTTATTTCTTACAATATTTCCTTACTCATCCATCTTGTTTTTGTAGACCCATTTGGATCCTATTACATTTTTATTTTTTGGCCTAGGAACGAGTTCCCAAGTGTCATTCTTTTAAATCTGGTCCAGTTCCTCATTCATTGATTTTAACCAATTTCCCTCTTTAAAGGATTCATTAAAGTTTTTAGGTTCCACCATGGATATGAAGGCTATATGTGATTTCTCAACGTCTTTGATTATCCTTCTCCTGGTTTGTACACCTTTGTCTTTCTCAACAATTATCTGACTTTCCGGATGATTCTTTTGAGTAATTATGGAGGAAGGATTTGATGTTGATTGTTGTCCTGACTCTTCTTGTCTTGGTGTCTCTTCTCCACCTGATTCATTATCTTCTTGTGACTCTGAGATTTTTTGTTCTTTATCTTCATTATTCTCATCATATTTTTCATCTGGCTTAGTGCTTAATCTCTATTGATCTTTTACATGAGCTTCTTCATCAATTAGAACATCAATATAGTCTACTAATTTATGCATTCTTTTTTTAAAGCATATGTATCCTTTACTATTCGTTGCATATCCTAAGAAGATACCTTCATTAGCTCTACTATCAAATTTTCCCAGATGATCATCATTATTCTGGATGTAGCATTTACTTCCAAATACTTTGAAGTGCTTGATTGATGCAGGTCGACCAAACCACAACTCATATGGAGTTTTATCATTGTTCGGCCTTAGATGCTCATTTTTTAGAATATGAACAGTCGTGTGAATAGCCTCCACCCAGAAGGTTTGTGAAATTTCCCTTTCACTCATCATATCCCTTGCCATCTACTGAACTGGTCTATTTTTGCGTTCTACAACTCCATTTTATTGAGGAGTACTTGGAATAGTATATTCTCTTTTAATTCCATGTCTGTCACATAATTATTTGAAATCTCTTGACATAAATTCTCCTCCCCTGTCTGATCAAATTGCCTTTAACTTCCTTCCTTTCTGATTCTCAGCTAATGCCTTAAACTTTTTGAACTTCTCAAACGCATCAGATTTTTCTCTCAGAAAGGCAACCCACGTAAGTCTGGAGAAGTCATCAATGACTAGCATAAAGTAACATTCTCCTCCAGTTCCTTCCTTTCACGATGATCCACACAGATCCATATGAACAATTTGAAGTGGTTTCTCTGAAGATGTGAAACTCTTCGATTTGAATTGAGCATGAGTAAGCTTCCCCATTTGACAGGATTCACATACATAGTTATTAGGCTTAGATATTATTGGAAGGTCTTTCACAACGCCTTCATTATTCAGTTTGACAATATGATCAGAATTCAGGTGTCCAAGCCTTTTGTGCCATAACCAACTTTCATCAAGTTTGCTTAAATAACATTTCTCCTTATCTTCCTTCAGAACATATACATTGTTTTCAGTTCTAACCCCTTTTGCAATCATCTCTCTTGTGTTTACTGTCTTTATTTTACAATTCTTGGCAGTGAAAGTGACTTTACATCCTATGTCACATGTTTGACTAACACTAAGAAGATTATGCTTTAAACCATCAAAAAATAATACATCTTGAGCTTTGCTTCTTCCATTACTTAATCTTACTAGACCTTTACCTCTGATCTTTCCTGGAGCATCATTTCCAAAGGTCACACTCCTTGATTTATTTTCTTTGAGTAATAGGAACTTACTTTTGTCACTTGTCATATGACTGGAGCATCCGACGTCAATATACCAGGTGTCTTTTTTGTCTTTGAGCTGAAAAACACTAATCCACACTTGTTATCTTCATTCTTCTTCCAAACCTTCATGTTTTCAGCTCTTTGATTTGAATCTGGCTTATAGTTTTTAAGCGTCAATCTACAGCTTTATGTCCATAATTATGGCAGATGTAACATTCTGGTTCATTGAAAAAAGGATCATAACGATTGTATGTGTAATATGCGTCCTTTTCCCAGCCATCACATGATTTGCAGCCTGTGGTTGTTTGTTACTTGGTTGTCTCATTCTTTGTTGTGGCAGATATTTATTCCTTGGTTGTCTTGATTTCTCATGTCTAAATCTTAAAGAACAATTTACAGCTTTGTGGCCAAAGTTACAGAAGTAAAAACAATATCCATAGAAAAAATATTTGTACCTGGAAAATGGTTGTCTTCTTTTAGAAGTTTGATTTCTTCCATGCTGATGATTTCCTTGAGTAGAGGTTGTATTATTTATTTGTTCTACAAATTCAGTTCTGGTATCTTTTTCTTCACTCCTCCTTGGCGGATGATTCTCTTCATTTGTTTCTGCAGGTTTGTTGTTGTCAATGGTTGTAGATTTGACAAAATTGATGGATTCTTTGTTGCTTGGCTGACCACTACTTGATCCCTCTTCATAACCCAAACCAATTTTCAACTTTGAATTCCTTTGTTGATTCAAAATGGAGGCTAATCCTTCTAAGGCTTTAATACTTGTCAAATTCTGATGTTATAAGGCCTGGAATTTCTCTAGATCTTTTCTGACAGTCACTACTTTAGCTTCCAATTTTTCACCTTTTGTTTCGGCTTCCTTCAATTGTTGTTTGAATATGTCTTCAATATTCTTCGCTTATTCTAACTTAACCTTCAACAGAGCAATTTCTTCAGATGTTTCATTGCATGTTTTCTCATACCTGAGCAATAACTATTTTTGTTTTCTTTTCTTTTCTCTGAGTCTATCAATCTCTTCCATGGCACTGACAAGTTCTCCTTCAATATCTACTACTGCTTCACAATCATGGAACTCACTTCCTGTGTCTTTAGTGTTTACATATTCTAAATTTATTAGCATGATATCATTTATTTTATCTTCAATAGAAGAGTCACTACTTTCATCATCTGAGGGATCATCATCATTGTTTACACAAAGGATTTTCTTCTTAAAATTATTCTCTTTATAGACCTTCTTGTGTTTGTGCTTCTCTTCATCGTCATATGTATGATCCTTTCTTTTGTGAGGACACTTAGATGCAAAATGACCTATCTTACCACAGTTGAAATGATGCAGGCGCGCTCGCAAGCACGTCCGCTCACAGGATCTTCTTTTCTCTACTGGCCCGAAGAACTTTAATGTTCCTCGATTTCCCTATCGGGAAATCTACACCCACAGTAAACCTTCACTGGATCTTCCTCTCACACTCGGAAGATCGGACTTCGCGATTTCGCGATGTCAAAGGTCAAGCGCTGGACTCTCGAATTCCCGAGACCCGATACAAGTCAACGCTGACCTCCTCTTTCCTCTATCAGAACTTTCCCTATCGCGAATTCGGCACTCGCGATGTCGAGTAACTCGATTCTCTGACTCCCGATACCCGATACGCCGAATCTCCGACGCACGCACGGTTTGACTATTCAACGCCTTTGCTCCATCGGCATTTCGGAGTTCGCGGGATCACAAATCCTAATGCATATATTTCGGCACTTCTTGCTGCAAAACCTCGATAACTCGTGCCACCTGTCTTCCACTCTGACCCTTGTGGCCCCACACTACGCTATTGCCATCAGGATATCGCGTATCGCAATATCGTGATTCTTGTTGCAATGTTTTGGAGTTTCAATCCACGAAACCCCGATACACAAGATACGTGTAGATCCAACGGCCCTTATGGCTCGGATCAATGGCTCTTCCCCTCCTGAGCTTTCAACCCCTTGGGAATACCCGCAGTATCTCCCTTGCACCTTCTTGAGATCTGACGGTTATCGAAAGTTCGCGAATTCTCCTCGGAGAATTCTGACTGTCTATCTTTCCGGATGAATTTTGCGAAATGGATCAAGTACTCTTCCACGAAGACTTGTTCGCCTGCGTGCAACTTATGATGCCTCTTGAATCTTCAAGGCACAACTCTTCTGCATCTGTCCTTCAACAAATTAGAAGGCCTATCCCTCCTGATATTTTCCACGACTCTCAAGTCCTTCAGAAAACCTCTTGCACGCACTCCTTGCGGCAACCTTCAAACACGTCTAAGTGTTTGAATACTTCGACTCTGCGCACACCTGCAACAGCAGTCCTTCAACTCTTGCTCAGGTTCGCAACCCTGAACTTCACCTGGCCTGCGCACTCCTTGCACGGCTCCTGTGCCCAACTGCACTTCTGGGATGAATGAGAACCAAAGTTGTCTCTATCTGAACCCTCTGTCAACGCACTCCTTGCGGACACTTCAACTGCACTCCTTGCAGGAATCCTCTGGCTCAAGTAGAGAAACAATTGAAACTCATTCCTTCCTTCCTTCAGACTTCAAACTCAAACATGAAATCATATACACAGCATATCAAAGAAAATGTATAACTGGAAAGCAAACATTCATGAGCATAACATCAATACACAGAGAACAACACAAACCATGAATTTGAATCAAAGCTCTTCTATTAATTCAAATGTTTGTACATGGGTGTTCTTACACAGCTCTCTGCATGTTCTTGCTCTTCTCCAGAATAATGTTACAAATGCACAATGAGGGTGTCTATATCCTGTTTCCCTCTTGCGCTCTCAAACAGTCTAGTCTAGAATTAAAATCCTATCTACCTGCATTAACTATATTAAATGCCTCTATCTACTAAGGACGAGAGAAATCCGCTCAAGGTCCATTTACAATATACAAGTGCGCCTCCTTCTTAAATGACTCATTTAAGATTTGCACAACAACTTCAAGGTGTTTTCAAAATTTGTGCTGGCGCTTGTCCAGCTGTCCTCCGCTTCCGCGTTGGCTCGCTTGATGTGGGAGATGCTCCTGCATCATACTCCCTCACTTTAAAACTTTCATGGGCTCCTGTCCATGAACTCCTGCACAGTTTGTCCATGCTTCTGTATCTCCGCTTCAGTCTCCCAACTGGCATCTTAAAATGGATGATTCTTGCACTTGACCAGATACTCAAAGTATTACTTTCACCTGGTCCTTTGACTCACTCTCTTGTCCAGTATGCATTCCATTTGCGGCTTCTCTGCAACTGGCAATTGTTTCACCCACTGGATCACTGGCTGCTCAACTCTAGCTTCTTCTTCTCCAACTCTATATGGGTACAAATCTGAGATATTGAATATCGGAGAAATTCCGATCCCATCGGGTAATTCAATCTCATAAGCATTCGCCCCAAATTTTCTCAAGACCTTGCATGGTCCTATTTTCTTCGTCTTCAACTTATTATATGTTCCTCTCGGGAACCTTTCCTTTCTTAGATGTGCCAGAACCAGATCGCCAACCTCAAACTGAAGTTGTCTTCTATGCTGATCGGCTCTGCGTTTATATTCTTGGCTTGAATTCTGCAATCATTCCTTCACCTGGCTGTGAAGTTCCCTCATCGCTTCTGCGAATTCTTCTGCTCTAGCGCTTCTAGTTGCATTCTGTTCTGAATCCCTCAATTTAAAAACTCCTCTCGGCTGCATGCCATAGACAACTTGAAATGGACTCTGGCCTGTGCTCCGATTCACTGAGCCGTTATATGCAAATTTTGCATGTGGCAATATACTATCCCACTGGTTGTGGTGTTCTATCACCAAGCTTCTCAGCAAGTCTCCCAGACTTCTTTTGACCACTTATGTATGTCCATCCATCTGAGGATGATACGCTGAACTAAACAACAAGTTAGTTCCCAGCTTCTTCCATAAGGTCCTCCAGAAATGCCCTATGAACTTCGTATCTCGATCCGAAACTATACTCTTCGGAAACCCATGAAGTCGAATGACCTCCTTGAAAAACAGGTTCGCGATGTGAGTTGCATCGTTAGTCTTCTAACATGGAATGAAGTGTGCCATCTTAGAAAATCTATCCACCACCACAAAGATTGAATCAAATCCTCTTTGTGTCCTTGGAAACCCCAACACAAAATCCATGCTAATCGCATCCCACGACCTCGCTGGTATGGGTAATGGTTGATAAAAACCCGCGTGTTGCTTCCTCCCCTTCGAATGCTGGAAAAATCTACATCTGTCCACAAATCTCTTGGTGTCTGATCGCATTCCCAGCCAAAAATATGATTCGCTCAGTTTTGCGAACGTTTTGTCATGACCAAAATGTCCGGCCAATCCTCCACTGTGTTTCTCCTTCAGCAGATTCTCCCTCATGGAGCATTTCGGAATACACAGTTGATTGCCCTTAAACAGTAATCCTTCCTGGATCATGTATTCAACCCATTGTCTCCTATCTCTGAGAAATGGATTCTCAGCTGCTTCATACGCCTCTCCAAAATCCTGATCATCTGCGTACATGTCCCTGAGATCATCAAAACCCAATGTTTTGACTCAGATTTCCTGCAACAGCAAACACTTCCTGCTCAAAGCATTAGCAACTTTGTTAGTAGTACCAGAAATATGTTTTATCACAAATGTAAAATTCTGCATATACTCAACCCATTTGACATGTTTCTGATTCAACTTCTCATGTTGAGTCACAAACTGCAGTGCATGATTGTCACTGTACAATACAAACTCTTTCGGGATCAAGTAATGCCTCCATTTCTTTAATGCCTGTATGATAGCATAAAACTCCTTGTCATATGTGGAGTACTTCAATTTCGCTTCATTCAGCTTCTCACTGAAATACGCGATCGACCTGTCTTCTTGACTTAAGACTGCCCCAATCGCAAACCCGCTTGCATCGCATTTCACCTGAAATGTCTTTTGGAAATCTGGCAACACCAAAACTGGTCATTCCGTAATCTTCCTCTTCAAAAGATTGAATCTCTTCTCGGCTTGTTCAGTCCAGTGAAAAGATTTATGTCTTTTCTTCACTATATCCATCATCGTTGCGCTAATTCCACTGAAATTCCTGATGAACTTCCGGTAGAAACTAGCCAATCCGTGAAAACTTCTCACCTCAAATATGTTCCTCGGTGATGGCCAATTCTTGATTACCTCCACCTTATCTGGATCCATCCTCAACTCATTTTCCGAGATAACAAACCCCAAGTAAATGAGTTATGTTTTCTTGAATGAGGACTTCTTCATATTTATCAACAACTTCTCCTGTTGTAGTTTTTGCATCACTGTAGCGAAATTTTTCAGATGCTCCGCTGCCATTTTACTGAAAACCAGTATGTCATCCAAATACACGATGACAAATTTCCCGGTGAACTCCCTCAGGACTTCGTTCATCAACCTCATGAAGGTACTTGGCGCATTTGTTAAGCCAAACGGCATAACAAGCCATTCATACAAACCCTCATTTGTCTTGAATGTTGTTTTCCATTCATCACCTTCTCTCATGTGAATCTGGTGATATCCACTCTTCAAATCAATCTTTGAAAAGAATTTTGCTCCACCTAAGCAATCCATCAAATCGTCCATCCTTGGCAATGGAAATCTGTACCTGATGGTTATCTTGTTTATCGCCCTTGAGTCGGTACACATCCTCCATCCTCTGTCTTTCTTCGGACTGAGCACTGTTGGAACAGAACATGGACTCAAGCTTTCTCTGACCAAACCTTTGCCCAACAAATCCTGGACTTTCCTTTTAACTTCCTCATTCTCTTGCAGCGTCAATCTGTACGCGGCTTTATTTGGAAAAATGGCTCCTGGTATGAGATCGATATGATGACTCACACTCCTAATTGGTGGCAATGAATGAGGTAATTCGTCCACTACTATATCAGCGAACTCTTCCAACAGTTCCTGAATTTATTCTGGTAAATCATCCACTCTTGTGCTGGTCAAAACAATCTTCCGTTTTCTGACCACAAAGAACTGTGGATCCTCCTTCTTCTTAACCTTTGTAAGAAGTTCCTTCCCACTCATGAGAAGTATTGTGTTGCTTACTTCCGGCTTCACCTCCTTATCCTTTATCGAAAGCAACATGTGTGTCCTCCCATTCTTCTCCAGGGTGTATGTGTTCATTCTCCCATCATGAATCACATTCCTGTCATATTTCCATGGTCTACCCAGCAATAGATGACAAACATCCATAGGAATGACATCACATAATATCTTATCATTATATCCACCTATCTTAAACTCAACCAAGCATTGTTTAGTAACAGTTACCTGGTGTCCTTTCTGTAGCCACGAAACTCTGTATGGGCTTGGATGATCAGTCGTCTCCAGCTCTAGATTCTCTACCATCTCTATAGAAACGAGATTATCCATGCTACCACTGTCTACAATGACCTTTCATACCCTGTCCTTGGTCTTGCAAGCAGTCCTAAATAGTCTGGTCCGTTGGACTGAACTTTCCACCTCCTTCTCGAGTGTCAAAAGGAATTTTCGCATCATCAACGATCTTCCACCTTCAGCGTCTTCTGCCTCAACATGTCACCTCTATGCCTCGGTGATGTGAGCTTCTCCAATGTCTTTCTTTTTCTATGGACACTCATAAGACTTGTGCCCATTCTTCCCACATGTAAAGCATGTGATGAATCCACCTCTTCCTCTTCCTCTACCTCTAGTACGAGGAAAAGTGTTGTTGTCAGCATAATCTCCTCTCTGCTCATTATGTTTCCCTCATTGTTCAACATATGGCCCTCTCTGTGAGGTTCCACCTCTCTCTGTTCGAGTTTGAGGTTTCTTCCAGTCTTCTTTGGGCTTCTGGAATTTGTCCTGGGCAACTAATTTTCCTCTGGGCTGACTTCTGCCTCGACCCCTCTGACTCTGCTTTCGGCTCAACTTCTCCTCAGCTTTCAGATCCATCTGATAAGAATCTTCCACCGTTCGGATGGTTACCATGCTCATCTCATCCTCGATATCATATCTCAGGCCATTCATGTACCTGGAAAATTTCTCATCATCTCTCTCCCGATGACCTGATCGGATGTTCAGTTTATAGAATTCCTCAGTGTATTCCTTCACTGTCATCAGATTTTGTCTCAGGTTCTGCATCCTCCTGAACAGAGTAATTTGATAATCCCTCGGGATGAATTTTTCCTTCATCTTCGCGATCATCCTGTCCTAGCTTTTGATCTTTTGCTTGCCCTTGCAGCGTCTGTCAGCTTGTAGTTCATCCCACCACAAAGCTTCATGTCCCTTCAAGCGCATGACAACATGCCTGACTTTCTTATCCTCTTCGACATCTTCATAGTCGAAGTATGTGTCTAGAGCTCTAATCCAATCTAGAAGTTCCTTTGCATCCAGATTCCCTTCGTAAACTAGAATGTCCATTTTCGCTCTTGCACCCATCCTGGCAATAGCTTTGATCAAACGCTCATTTGATGCATCTTCGGCTGCAACTTCCTCCTCACGTTCAGCCTCTATCTCACTTTCGGAATCACTGAGATCCCCTGCACTGGTTGTGCGCTTTTGTGTTGTCTCCATGTCTTCGAGTCTGGCTCGGAGATCACGCATCTATCTCTCCATGATTGGATCTGTTACATGCCTGCCTCTTCTCCTTGGCATTTCCCTATCCTCTGGATCGGGTGACTGCACGTCCCTTCTCCTGGGCAACATGGTGAATTCTCCTCCTTCTTTGCTACAAAAAGAAAAGAATATTTCTGTGCTCTGATACCACTCTATGTGTATCAGAGTGTTCTTTACCCCTTTCCTCCTCTTCCTGCCTGAAATATACAAGCAAGAATCAAGCTATGATACCAAATTGACGCAGGCGCGCTCTCAAGCACGTCCGCTCACAGGATCTTCTTTTCTCTACTGGCCCAAAGAACTTTAATGTTCCTCGATTTCCCTATCGGGAAATCTACACCCACAGTAAACCTTCACTGGATCTTCCTCTCACACTCGGAAGATCGGACTTCGCGATTTCGCGATGTCAAAGGTCGAGTGATGGACTCTCGAATCCCCGAGACCCGATACAAGTCAACGTTGACCTCCTCTTTCCTCTATCGGAACTTTCCCTATCACGAATTCGGCACTCACGATATCGAGTAACTCGATTCTCTGACTCCCGATACCCGATACGCCGAATCTCTGACGCACGCATGGTTTGACTATTCAAAGCCTTTACTCCATCAGCATTTCGAAGTTTGCGGGATCGTGAATCCTAATGCATATATTTCAGCACTTCTCGCTATGAAACCCCGATAACTCGCGCCACCTGTCTTCCACTCTGACCCTTGTGGCCCCACACTACGCTATCGCCGTCGGGATATCGCGTATCGCAATATCGTGATTCCTATTGCAATGTTTTGGAGTTTCAATCCACGAAACCCTGATACACGAGATACGTGTAGATCCAACGGCCCTTATGGCTTGGATCAACGGCTCTGCCCCTCCTGAGCTTTCAACCCCTTGGGAATACCCGCAGTATCTCCCTTGCACCTTCTCGAGATCTAACGGTTCTCAGAAGTTCGTGAATTCTCCTCGGAGAATTCTGACTGTCTATCTTTCCGGATGAATTTTGCGAAATGGATCAAGTACTCCTCCACGAAGACTTGTTCGCCTGCGTGAAACTTATGATGCCTCTTGAATCTTCAAGGAACAACTCCTCTGCATCTGTCCTTCAACAAATTAGAAGGCCTATCCCTCCTGATATTTTCCACGACTCTCAAGTCCTTCAGAAAACCTCTTGCACGCACTCCTTGCGGAAACCTTCAAACACGTCTAAGTGTTTGAATACTTCGACTCTGCACACACCTGCAGTAGAAATCCTTCAACTCTTGCTCAGGTTCGCAACCCTGAACTTCACCTGGCCTGCGCACTCCTTGCACGGCTCCTGTGCCCAACTGCACTTCTGGGATGAATGAGAACCAAAGTTGTCTCTATCTGAACCCTCTGTCAACGCACTCCTTCCGGACACTTCAACTGCACTCCTTGCAGGAATCCTCTGGCTCAAGTAGAGAAACAATTGAAACCCATTCCTTCCTTCCTTTAGACTTCAAACTCAAACATGAAATCATATACACAGCATATCAAAGCAAATGTATAAATGGAAAGAAAACATTCATGAGCATAACATCAATACACAGAGAACAACACAAACCATGAATTTGAATCAAAGCTCTTCTATTAATTCAAATGTCTGTACATGGGTGTTCTTACACAGCTCTCTGCATGCTCTTTCTCTTCTCCAGAATAATGTTACAAATGCACAATGAGGGTGTCTATATCCCGTTTCCCTCTTGTGCTCTCAAACAGTCTAGTCTAGAATTAAAATCCTATCTACCTGCATTAACTATATTAAATGCCTCTATCTACTAAGGACGAGAGCAATCCGCTCAAGGTCCATTTACAATATACAAGTGCGCCTCCTTCTTAAATGACTCATTTAATATTTGCGCAACAACTTCAAGGTGTTTTCAAAATTTGTGTTGGCGCTTGTCCAGTTGTCCTCCACTTCCGCGCTGGCTCGCTTGATGTGGGAGATTCTCCTGCATCATGAAACATTTGAAGGGCAGTTTACCTTTGTATTTTCCTGATCCTTTCTTCAGTCTTCTCACAAAATTTGCTTCAATCTCATCTATATCAGAGTCTGTGTTTTTATCTACTTTAAAATATGCCTCTCTTGTAGTGGATTTACCTTTGGTGATTCTCATTTCATAAGTAGTTAGGGTTCCAAGAAGTTGATCTAGTTTCAACATTTTGAGATCAGTTATTTCCTCTATAGCAGAGACCTTTGAGTTAAATCTATCAGGAAGACATCTTAATATTTTCTGGACTAGAAAAGATTCATCTATCGTTTCACCTAGTCCTTTCATAGTGTTGACAAGTTCTTCTATATGTAAGAAGTACTTTCTGATAGTTTCATCTTCATCCATTTTTAACTGCTCAAATTTTAGTTTGTGAGTCTGAAGTTTTGTGTCTTTCACCTTTTCATTACCTTCATAACTACTTATCATCTTGTCCCACATAACTTTTGTTGAATCACAGTGCATGACTTTGAAAACTTGGATTCAACAAGTCCACTAAGGATGGAATTCATTGCTTTTGCATTAAATCTAAACTCCATCTTATCATCTTTTGAGGCCAAGACTACATGCTTCACATATCTTGTTTCAACGAAATCCCAAACATCAACACCCAAAGACATTAAATGTGTTCTCATTCTTATTTTCCAGAAGGCAAAGTTTGTTCCATCAAATAGAGGGGATCTATTACTTGAACTTCCATCATGGCTAGTCATGCTCAAGCTTATGGATCTACCTTTGATCAAAGGAACCGGCTCTGATACCAATTGTTGGAAATATAACTGAGAAGGGGGGGTGAATCAGTTATGTATATAAGCTTGAAACTTTTCCTGTTATTTTCTTATCCTTTCTAGATTATTATTTAATGTGTTGTTGATAACTTAACATGCATAGATATACAATATTTGGTCAATCACACAGAATACATGGAGACGTTGATTTTCATGAGGAAACCCATAAGGGTGAAAACCTCTTCTTCTTAGGATGTCAATCAAGCTCCAACTTTTATGTACATCACAGTCTCTGAGATCCAACTCAAATATGAGGCTACAACCTCTAATAGCAAGCTACAACTTGCAAAGAGCACCAACTCTCAGATTTCTCTAGCACCAACTAGATGGAAGCACCAACTCCCAAGTTTCTATAGCACCCACTATATGGAAGCACCAACTCCCAGAATATCTTCTAGCACCAACTAGAATTTATAGGACTGCAATCCTCCCTAGCACTACCCTACCACCCTGATTGAATCTTAAAAAACTTTACTTACTTGCTCTTCTCTGATATGGTTTGTTACAACTCCATGTCTCCTCTGCCTCTTACAGCTTCTATTACTCTGTTCTGCTTCTATATCCTGCTCTTTCTCCTACTATGCACTCTAATTCCCCTGTTCAGCTTCTCTTCTTCCTTTATACTTTGTGTTGTCTATGCATGCTATACGATGCACCTCTGATCTCCAATTCAGGTCCTATACATGGTCACATTCTACCCACATGCATAACTATCGAAAAAGCACACTATCTTCTTTGTTATGCATGTCTTTCTCGCCTCGAGTCCTCTGCCTAATCATCATGCAAACTCTTCATCTTCTCTGGTGGTTATTCTGAATCTGCTCATCATTAGCAGGCGTTAGCTTGAGATTCTTTGGCTTCTCTAGCAGTCACAACTCTTCGTCTTCTCTGGTAGTTACAGTCACTTGTTTTTGGTTTCTTTGGCTTCTAAGCCCCTTCCTTCACGTCACCATCGAAGGTGACCATACGCCTAACCAACAGGCACTTCGTGACTCATGACTTCAGGAATCTTGGTATGAGACATCTCAATTCTCCTGACTCCTGATATCCGAAGTGGAGCTTAGCGACGCTAGCTCCTTCCTCTATTTTCTCTCTCCCTGTGACCGCTGGTTGTGACCTGGGGCCAAGCACTTCAGGACTTTGTGTTTCAGGTATTTGGATGTGAGCCAACCCTGACTTTCTCGACTTTCGAACTTTAGAAATCCGAAATAACTCCTAGTGAGTACTAGCTCCGTTCTCGATATGACCTTGGGCGATGAACTCATGTGACCACACAATTGCAGACGCATCCAAAGGTGGTTTAAAACAAACTGCTTTTTTCCCTGCAATTTACCTCGAGCCTCCATGTGTCCTTTCTCCAAAACTGTGGTTTCAATTACAGCCCGCCCTCAACTCATTAACTTTAGCGCACCTTCAATCCCCGTAATGCAATGGGACCGTCGATCTCACGATCTTGACGGTGCTCTTGAACTGACGATTCAGATCTCTCCTTTCAAGTTCTGCAGATCAACAATTGTGATTAATTTCGTGATCCGGGCTTTAGGAGTTTCAACTCTCAAACCTTGCTTTCCTCCGTACGTCAATCTTCCGGAGTTGACAATCCATTGACACGTGTCCCTCTTGGATTAAAGGTCGAGATCTCCTTCAGGTCTCCGGACTCCGGAGATTTCAAATCTCAACTTCTCGTTTCTTCTAATTAGATATCTTCTGAAATGGAAGATCTGCTAACATATGTCCTCTTTAATCCAACGGCTATCCTCCGCTTCGGGACTTCGCCCTTCAGCATTCTCAAATTTAAGTTTCTCCTCGCTCAGCTTCCCTTCGAGAATTTTACCTAGATCTTGTGGTCTAGTGACACCTGTCCTCTCATAGATCGATGGCTCCCAACTTCTTCAGTTGTTCGGGCTTCGTCGATTTCAAACCTTTCTCCTTCATGTTTTCCCGGAGTATTTCCACCCGAATGTGTAGTCTTCTGACACGTACCCCTCCTGGCGATCAAAGGCTAGGGTCTTCTTCAGGTCTTCGGCATTCGGTACTTCGAGACTTTAGTCTAATCGTTGGTGGTAAAACTCCTGAAGTAAAAATCCCGCAATGACGTAACTTGCTTACGTCACTTGATGACGTGGCATGACCTGAGTAGCTGTCGTGTGTCACTCAGATTCGTGATTTGCACGTACCTAAAATGTCGATTCAACTTGACACTTGTCATTATCTGATTGTGCCATGTGTCCTTGCTGATGTGGATCTCCTCATGTGACACATGTTCTTCTCCATGATCTAATGGTTGTCCTAACTCCCGAAATGTATCTTAGATGAACGACTGAGAGAAACTTCGGACCTTCGTCCTTCAGGACTTTGGGACTTTTCTTTTCCTTTCCAACCATAAACTCCTGAAGTGATTCGATCCGGAGTTGTGGATCGTGTGCCACCTGTCAGTCTTGATGATGTATGGTCGTTGCTTACTTCGGGACTTTGGGACTTTGACAAGTCCGCTCTCCTACATTCATCCAAAGGCTTAACCTTTGTGCATTTATCTTTGGATCCAACGGTTGTTGATCCTCGACGCTCAGATCCAACAGATCACATATGTACTTCTCCTCTGTGATTCCTCTAGTCACTGGATTCTTATCTAAAGGTCATCACATTTTCTCCAAATCCGATGGTCCTTATTCATTTCGGATTTCGGGTAATTCGACTTTCAAGTTGCCAATTCTTCCGAAGTGAGATTCCCCGAATAGTAACCTCCTCGCAACTTTTGACCTGAACAAAATGTTGTTCGTCGATCATGTTCTTAGATTGATGGCTCGATCTATCTATGGTGCTTCTCTTCTAGCTTATCATGTCCTTCCACTTAAAATGATCCAACGGTTGTTGGGTATTCGGGATTGGTGATCCAACGTCCATTGTCGTTCTTCCTCTTGGGCTTTCTCACCTTTTGTTCTTTCCATCAATGACAAACACACTCTTCCTGTAAACATGCCAACACATTTGTAGCATTATTTCATAAACTTTATCCTACCATTCCAAAAGAAAATATGTCATATCCTCCATACCTTTTTCACATGACACATTATTATTAAAATAAAGAATCTTTACTCTATTCATAAAAAATGGATTAAATACCTTATGTGAGAGTCACCAAGTGATTTCAAGTAAATTAAATGACTTGATGCAATTTTTTTTTTTTTTTTTGGGGGGGGGGGGGAACTTAACCCGTGATATTGAACAAGAAATATGCCAACTAATCCATGTGTAAACTATCTAAGTACATTCGTTGGAATGGAAGACATTCTTAAATGAGCAAAGTCTATATGTATTCAAAATATTATGAATCCTTATGAACAAACAATTTTGTCGTATCTTTTACACATGGAAAGAACAAAGCCCATATGCTTTAACAGAGCATCATGGATGTATGAGTGAAAATACATTGTGGACATCGGTTATCCTCATTTTTTTCGACTCTTTAAGAAATAAAAAGAAAGCTTCATTTTCTCAAAGGAATCATGAGATATTTGCCTTTCAACGCTTGTATGTACAGAATATTTAATATAGTGAATCACCTCATGATGAGAAATTTTATGTGAGTCGAATGCTTGAAAGCTATTGTTGTGTATAGTCGTAAAAAAATTTCCATTTAACAAATCTAACAACACAGTTTCCATGAACCCTCAATAGAAATGCTCTCAGGTCTCAAGTCATGAGGCGCCCTCCACTACATTAAAAATCAAGGTCGATCCCAATAATTATATCTATGCGTTAGTGGAAACTTACCAGTGTTAGTTTTACGAGGGATCATATTGTTAAAAAAAGATGTATATACCATCTAAATACATGGAAGGGTTATGGTAGAAAACTCAGACTCTAAGTATGATTTAGTGATGGAGATGACGATTGGCTTCAAGAATTGAACAATGAGAAGAAGATTCTTTTACCTGAAGGGTTTGAAAACATTTTATACAATCTGGAAATTTTGGATCACAAAGGCCAAGAAAGCATCCATTGGAGAATGGTTCGGCTTCAGGTTTAGATAAACCTATTGATCAATAGAATGCTTTTGGAGCCAATGCCAAAGACCTGAAAAAAATTGAAAAGTGAGCGGTCTTTAGAATCCCCTCTACAGAGAAGTTTGCGGTATACTTTGTCTTCTCCTCATACTTTGAGTGATGTGATCAGGTAGAACATGACTTCAGATGCAGTGGCTGATGATATCAAGGGTTCTCCATTTATGAATGCAGTAGTCAAAGTTTTTGTGTGCATACAGAACCAGATTTTTTCACTTCCATGGCAACGAAAGCGTCAATTTAGCTCGAATAGTAGTGGGTTTATTATTGATGGATGTGGAGTGCTGACCAATGCCCATTCTGTAGAGCATCATACAAAAGTGAAGCTCAAAAAGCGAGGATCAGATACAAAGTATTTGGCTACTGTGCTTGCGGTTGGTACTGAATGTGATATTGCGATGTTAACTGTAAGCGACAATGAGTTCTGGGAAGCAGTATCTCCAGTGCAATTTGTAACCCTGTGCACTTTGCAGGATGTTGTCACTATTGTGGGTTATCCAATTGGTGGCGACACAATCTTCATGACTAGTGGGGTTGTATCACGCATTGAGTTTCTTTCATATGTGCATGGGGCCACATAGCTTCTAGGAGTGCATATTGATGCTGCTATAAATGCTGGAAATTTTGGGGGTCCTACTTTTCAATGACAAGGTCCACTGTGTGGGAATTGCATTTCAATCACTTAAACATGAAGATGCAGAAAATATTAGATATATTATACTGACTCCTGTTATTACACACTTTATCACAGATTATGAGCGCTTAGCAGACTACACAAGATTTCCCATGCTTGGAATAGAATGGCAGAAAATGGAGAATCCTGATTTGCGTATTGTGATGGGAATGAAGTCTAACCAGAAAGGTGTTTGTGTAAGAAGAGTAGAACCAACCAGCAGCGAAATTTCTGAGATCATTAGATATTCTCCTCAGTTTTGATGGAATTGATATTGCTAATGTTGGAACTGTGCCTTTTAGGTGTGGTGAGCGTATAGGTTTTAGCTGCCTTGTTTCACAGAAGTACACAGGAGAGCATGCCAGAGTCAAAATTCTACGTTTTTTTGAGTATCATGAATTTGATATTGAGCTTTCTACTAACAAGCGCCTGGTCCTTGCACATAAATAAGCAGCCTCCATCTTATTATATCATAGATGGCTTTGTGTTTTCAGCTGTCTTTGTGCCATACCTTCGTTCTGAATGCGGTATGGAAAGTATTATGACTACGATTCTCCAGTAAAACGATTGGACAATCTATTGCATTCTATGGCAAGAATGGAAGACTAACAGTTGGTAGTGATTTCTAGACAGGGTGGAAAACTGTGAGGCAATTCTTCTTGCTGTGAAAAATCAATTAAATTATCTGCATCAGGCTACATATAAAATCAAATGGAAAATAATTATAATACATGAAGAAAACACAAACAAATGTCAAGGGACTATTAAAAACAAATTAGTTTTGTTAAGTAATGTGTTATGGAAAGTTTAAAGTTTGGTTATGAAACTACCAATCGAGG
>ML777562.1:1009618-1063559 GCA_009831015.1 Picea engelmannii | reverse complement strand
TTTCCAACAAGCTATTGAGTGCCCCAAACGAAGATCGTATGCAAAAGTTACGCCCCTGGGAATTTGATGTATCAACTACCCCCATCGGGGTCCTCAAACCTTTTGGCTTTTCATCATCCGTGGTTAGGGTTTTGGATTTTACTTATGTTAAAAAGGCCCTTAGAGCCTCATTGTAAGAATCATCTTCTTGTGAATGAAAGTAGCCGTCACATCTCTTCTCAGAGATAAGATGCCACCATTCTAGCGAGTCTTTCACTCTGTATTTTTTCAGTTTCTGTACATTTATTTCATTAATAGAAATCGTGTATGACTGTATCTCTGTGTTTATGGTTGCATCTCTGATATATTTCTATTATATTAATGGATATACGCGATATCTCTGCACATTTCTTTGTTATATCTCCGCTCTCATTTCGTGCCGAAAATAATCCGGATCAGATTCACCACCTTCATGATTGAAGTGTGTTTGGTGATACAAGGATCCATTGTCTGGTTGGATGAGAAGACATTTGCAGATATGGAAAATCCTCTAGCAGAGGCCTACCTCAACGAAGCCAACAAGTTAAATGGCTCGAATTTCATTAACTAGAAATTCAAAACGCAGACGTTGATGGAGGGATATGGTGTCTGGACCATTGCGAAGGGAACTAAAGAAAAACCTAATACGATTGTCGGTGCGACAGAAGCACAGATCCAATATTGGGAGAAGAGAGAAAACAAGGCCAAGGTATTGTTGCATATGTCAGTTAAAGATAGCATAATTCCACATATTAGAGAAGCTAACACTTCTGCTGAAACGTGGATAGTGCTTAAAGCCTTGTATGAAACTAGCAACACAAATCGTATTTTGTTCCTGAAAAATAAATTTCTAGGCATTAAGATGGATGGAAATGAATCTGTTAGTTCATTTTTGGGTCACATTAAAGAGGTGAAAGGCAAGCTAGGAAACATAAGGGAAACAGTTTCTAGCATTGATCTTGTCACTATTACCTTAAATGGTATGCTAGAAGATTATCAGATGTTCATAACAGGTCTCACAGTGATTCAGATTTTATGAGAAGAAAAAAATGACTACAGATTATTAACAGGTGCTTAACACAAAATAACAGAGATACAGTAAAACTGGTTTTCTATTCAATAAGGAAATAAGCTGAAACTGTAAAATGCAGCGGAAACAAGCTTGTTGGAATGGTGGTGGTTTATCTCTAAGAAGAGATGTGACAGTTGCGCTCATTCACAAGAATATGATTACAATGAGGCTCTGAAGACCTTTTTACAATAAAAAATAATATCAAAAACCCTATACATCCAAAAACCTAATCCTAGGAGTTGAAGCGCCAAAAGTCATGTGGGCCCCGTTTGGGTAAGTTAGTACATCAACTTCCTGGGGTCGTAACTTTTGCATACGATATTAGTTTTAGGCGTATGATAGCCCGTTGGAAAGGTATCATCGAGGAGATTAATTTTGGGGGCTCAATAATTCCTTCAAATATCATTGAGAAGATTGATCCCGAAAAACCTTCATTTAGGCCCTCAAAATGGCCCCAGAAGTTAAAACTGCTAAAAATAGTAAATTACCAAAATTGTCAAAAAATTATTTTGAACCAGTTGGAAAAGGTGGGTGGCTACCGATATCCACCTAGATCGATCCTCCCTCCTTAGGAAACAATGGTCTCAATTGTGTTGAGTTCCCCCATCAGATGAGGAAATTTCTGTTGAATTTGGCCCTGGGTGAGCCACTTGCCTTGATGCAGGAGATGTCTTGCTTTGACGACTCAATAAAGATTGATCCTTTATTGTCGAGTGCCCTTTATCTGTGTGTCCACAATCTGATCGTTGGATTCATTTTGTATGCAGTCAGGGTTGAGCTCTGTTGGTGTCAGTTGCTCTACTACGTCTGAGGCTTCCAATAATGGTGGAAATAAGGGCAAAGGAGATCCACGTTGAACACTAGGTGCAGGCCAAGGAAAGAAGGAATGTTGAGCTCAAAATAATTATCTCCCATGGCCTTGGTGATGGTGTACAACCCATAATGGAGTGGGCAAAGATTTCGATGGGGTCCTATAAGGCGTTCTTTCTGCAAGTGTAACCAAAATTTGTCGCCCACCTGAAACTTATGTGGCACCCAATGTTGATCATGGTGTTGCTTGTACTTGTCATTGGACTTCTGTAGGATATCCTGAATCTGTTGGTGGATGTGTTGGATCCACTCAATGAACCGGGTGTCTTTGTCATCTTCAGTTAGAGCAGGAGATGATTCAGTCTAGGTGACCACAAGGGGAAGTGCAACATCTATGGGGCCTAATGGTTGGAATCCCAACCCCACCTGAAAGGGGTTGTGGCTGGTTGAGCTATGTAGGGCTCGGTTGTAGCTATGTTGGACATAGGGAAGGCTCTCATCCCATGTGCAAGGGTGCTTTGAATTATACATGCGAAGGATATGCACAATCATTCAATTGACGACCTCGGTTTGGCCATCTGTCTGGGGGTGGGAGGTCGTGGATTTGGTGAGCTTGGTGTCCAACAGTGACCAGAGGCTCGACCAGAATGTGCTGAGAAATTGACTGTCTTGATATGAGACAATGGTTTATGAGATTCCAAAATGTACCCAGACTTGTTCAAAGAATATCTTGGCAGTGGCCTCTACTGTGATGTTCTTCTCGCAAGCAACAAGAATCGTCATCTTAGAAAAGCGATCAACAACCAGAAAAACACAGTCATTTCCCCGCTTGGTGGACGGGAGGCCCGACATGTAGTCCATTGATATGGATTCCCATGGCCTTTCAGGAGTAGGAAGAGGGGTGTACAGGCCCTGTTTCTTAGTGTTTAGTTTGGCAATAGTGCAGGACCTGATATATTTGTTGACCTCATGTCGAAGTTTCGGCCAGTAGAAATGTTTTTGTAGCATCGCCATTATCTTTTCGATGCCAAAGTGTCCTGCCACCCGACTATAGTGGGCTTCCCAGATCAGCTTCACTCACTCGCTTGATGGAACAAAGATATGGCCCAGACAACACAACAACCCATCCTGAAGATGGAAATTATCGACAACTACGTTTTCACCCAACATTTGGTAGGTGGTGGCGAAGTTCAGGTCTATCTCATAGAGTTGGGGCCATTCAGAGGTCTCATGGTCATAGGAGTCTAGCATCGTGGTGAGTGTCGCAACTAGCGGTCTATTGAGGCAATCAACGACGTGATTGGTGCTTCCTGTTTTATACTTGATGTTGAGGTGGAATTGCTGCAAGTATGTGGACCACTTTTGATGGCGATCATTCTGCAATTTTCCTTGTGTCTGCATGAACTACAGTGGCTTATGATTAGTGTGGATGAGTGTCCCCCTCCCAAGAATGTAATGTCTCCACTGGCAGCAGGCTTGCAAAATGGAGTAAATTTCTTTGTCATAAGTAGGGTACTTACGGACAACATCTAATAGTGTCTCACTATGATAGGCCACGAGGTGGTCATGTTGAGTGAGAACGGTGCCCACCGCATAGTCTGAAGCATTTGTCTCGATCTCAAAGGGTTATTGTAGGTCTAGTAGTGAAATTACTGGGGATGAGCATAAGCGTTGCTTCAAATCATCGAAGGCTTGTTGTTGGGACTGGACCCACGCAAATTTCTCCTTACCACCAGCCCTAGTTATTTGGCTAAGGGCCCATGCAATATGGGAGAATCCCAACACGAACCTGCGGTAGAAATTGGCAAGGCCTAAGAAGCTCCGAAGCTCAGTGAGTGTGGTTGGGGCTGGCCAGTCACGGATGACTTGGATCTTGGCTGGATCCACATGTACGCCATGCTGATCAATTATGTAGCCCAAGTAATGGACCATGTCCATGCTGAAGGAGCATTTTTCCAAGTTGGCATATAGCTTATGATGTCGCAGGGTGTGTAGAATCTGTTGAATATGCTGCAAGTGTTCGACCCAAGTCTTTTGTAAATGAGAATGTCATCCAGATACACCACTACAAAAGTATTGGTGAATGGTCACAGGATATCCTCCATCATCCTCATGAAAGTGGCCGGAGCATTTATCAAACCAAAGGGCATGACCAACCATTCAAAAAGGCCTTCCTTTGACTTGAAGGTGATTTTCCATATATCTGTTTGTTCTATCGGGACCTAGTGTAGCCAGACTTCAGATCAATCTTACTAAAGTATTTGGCCCCTGTGAGTTGATCAAGGAGGTCGTCGATTCAGGGAATCGGTTATCAGTTTCTGACTGTGATTTTATTCAGAGCCCGGTAATCAATGCAGAGTTGTCAGGTTCCATCTTTCTTCTGTACCAGCATGATTGGGCTCCTGCAAGGTGATGAGTTGGGAAAGATGTTCCCCTTATGGAGAAGTTCTTGGATCTTTTGCTTGATCTCCTCATTCTCTAACAAAGAGCGATGATAGAATGACCCATTGGGCAGCGGTGCGTCGGGGGTCAGATCGATGGGGTGCTTGACCTGACAGTGCAAAGGTACCCCGGTAGGTGAGGAGAAGATATCTGAGTATTCTTTCATGACCTTATCTACTTGCTTCTGCTATGTGGAGAGGTCAGTCGCAGAGACCCTGGATGTGGTTGTGATCTTTCACTTATTCTGAGAGTGAATCACGAAGAAGACAAACTTCCCCATTTGAGAGATGATCTTCTTACATTGCTTAGCAGAGATCAAGGAAATGGCACTAGGTGGGACTACCTTGGATATCCTGTACAATTTCTTGTTCAAAGTAATAATAAAACTACGAGGCCTAGACTCATATATAGCATGATGTTTCCATAAATAAGGTTGGCCCAAAAGAACATCAGATACTTCGATAGGAGCAACATCACACAATACCTCATCTTTCAAGGGCCTGATGTCATACGACAACCGGTATTGTTGGCTGACATAGAGATCGCTTCCTTGGCGGAGCCATCCAATGGTGTAGGGTTGTGAGTGTGGTGTTGTTAGTAGGGCCAGCCGATTGACGACCTATGCTGAGATGAGTTTCTTCTAGCTACCACTATCCATGATAAAGTGCAGCGGGGTGCCTTTTACCCACATCTGTGAATGGAAGAGGCGTTCTCCTTCTTTTAGCTCGTCTGGTTCACTAGGCTGGAGCTTGGTGGTAGCAACGGTGGCACTGGGTTCCGCATCAATGATATGTCTTCCCCTTTCTAGTTATGGCTCAGACTCTGAACCCGCATCTGATTCATAGGCTTTCACTTTGGCCACCAGCGACTGCTTTGAGTGGCAGTCAGTAGTGTTATGCCAAGGGATCTTATGGAAGTCGCACCACTCCCTGTTATCTTTCTTTGTCTTTCCGGTGTCCTTCTTTGCTTGCGGATTGGACTGGTTGTCCTGATATTGTCCATATTTTCTCTGTCCTTTTTTCTGTGGGTTGGGGCCACCCTTTCCTGGCTTTTGTTGTGATAGGTTCCTAGGCCCAAATTATCGTGTCTTTTGTTTGATCTTCTACTCAATTTTGATGTCATATCGGTAGGCCACACCCAAGGATGAGACGTCCAAAAATTCCATTTCGTTCTGGATGTATCTATGTAGAGCACCGTGATCCTTGAGCACCAGATGTCGCTCTGAATATTTGATACCCATCTTGGTGTGAAAGGTATGAAAGATACTTGTGAAATCTGGCACTGCTTGGTCTCTTTCTTACCGTAGTGTGGTCCATTTGGTATACAAGTCATCATAACTTTCGACAAGATAGTATTGTTCATTAATAGCATCCTTGAAGGAATCCTAGGTGGTCATGACTGTAAATAACGAGAGTTCCTATGTTTCCTTTTTCTCACAGAAAGTTTCCCACCAATATTTGACTCGGGGAATGACTTTGAGGAGCACAAAAGTAATCTTTTCTCTATTCAAAAATTTATGGATAGAAAAATACCCTTCTAGTAGATACAACCACTTGTATACAACATCTGTGTCTATCTGACCTTCAAATATAGGAATATCGAAGTTTATTTGTACCTTGAAGGGGGTGTCACCTCTGCTCGAAGATGATGTGTCACCTGTTGGTAGCCGTCGAAGGATTTGTGCGAAACTATCCATCATCTCGCTCCTTTGTTGCGTGAGGGCTTCCTCAATCAACAGTTTGAAAGGATGTCCGGTCCAAACATCTTTTTTTTCTCTTGCCATGAGAGGTCGCTTGGGTGTGCAAGAGATTTTGTCCTCAAGAGAAACAAGCTCGAGACCCAAATATTTATACTCCGACCTCGTTGGGGACATGCATTAAGATGACAAGGAGCAAACCACTCTGATACCACTGATCCAAATTTTATGAGCAGAACGAAATGACTACAAATTATTAACAGGTGCTTAACAAAAAATAGCAAAGACACAGTAAAACTGGTTTTCTATTCAATAACGAAATAAGTTGAAACTGTAAAATGCAGCGAAAAAAATCTTGCTGGAATGGTGGTGGATTATCTCTGAGAAGAGATGTGACGGTTTCTCTCACTCGCAAGAAGATGATTACAATGAGGCTCTGAAGGCTTTTTTACAATAAACAAGAATGCCAAAAACCCTAGACATCCAAAAACCTAACCCTAGGAGATGAAGCCCCAAAATTCATGTGGGCCATGTTTGGGTAAGTTAGTACATCAACTTCTCGAGGACATAAATTTTTCATACGATCTTCATTTTACGCATATGATAGTGATCTGGATTATTTTCGGCACGAAATGAGATCAGAGATATAATAAAGAAATGCACAGAGATATCATAGATATTCAATAATATAATAGAAATGTATCAGAGATGCAACCATAAACACAGATATACAGTAAGACATGATTTCTATTAATGAAATAAATGTACAGAGACTGTAAAAATACAGAGTGAAAAACTCGCTAGAATGGTGGCAGCTTATCTCTGAGAAGAGATGTGATGGCTACTCACATTCGTAAGAAGATGATTACAATGAGGCTTTGAAGGCCTTTTTACAATAAACAGGAATGCCAAAAACCCTATACATCCAAAAACCTAACCCTAGGAGATGAAGCGTCAAAAGTCATGTGGGCCCCGTTTGGGTAAGTTAGTACATCAACTTCCCGGGGTCGTAACTTTTGCATACGATCTCTATTTTAGGCGTATGATAGCTTGTTGGAAAGGTATCATCAAGGAGAATCATTTTGGGGGCTCAATCATGCCTTTAGCTAACATTGAGAACCTTGATCTCGAAAAACCTTCATTTAGGCCCTCAAAATGGCCCCGGAAGTTAAAACCTGCTAAAAATAGTAAATTGCCAAAATTGCCAGAAAATTGTTTTGAGCCAGTCGGAAAAGGTGGTTGGCCACCGATATCCACCTGGATCAGATATCCCATTGGAAAGGTATCGTCAAGGAGATTCATTTTGGGGTCTCAATCATGCCTTCGGATATCATTGAGAAGCTCTATCTTGAAAAACCTTCATTTAGGCCCTCAAAATGGCCCCGGAAGTTAAAACTGCTAAAAATAGTAAATTGTCAAAAAATTGTTTTGAGCCAGTTGGAAAAGGTGGGTGGCCACCGATATCCACCTGGATCACGCAGCAAGGGAGAAACCTCCTACTTTTGAATAATTGACAGGAATTTTTCTACAAGAGGAAGAGAGGCGCAGGAATTTGAAGCCTCATAAAACAGATTTGGCACTGTGGTCAAATAAGAGATCCTTGAGAGGGAGATCAGGAGAAAGAGGCAGATGAGGCCATTCATCGCAGAGAATACAATACCCAAGGTTGAATCAAGGTATTCCCTCTAACATAAATGAATCAAAGAGTTTTTTTTATTATGGTCGACATGGACATATTATTAGAGACTATCATAAGAAAAAGAGTGATGAGGCTAGGAATAAACCTAGAAAACACTCCCCCGAATGGGGTGTTAGTGCGAGACATATGGCGAGAAGTGGGAGAAAGGTTAGGCCAGCTAGGCAGGGAGCCATGTGTTGGGCTCGTGCCAAATACCATTGCCTCGACCTTGCATTTATGAGATTTCACGTCGTTGTATCACCATTAACGCTGGTGTGCCCGACTCTCATTACCAACTTTACTACGACTCCTCCGTCTGCAAGTGATTTTCATCCTCGCTCGCGACCCAACCCTCTCACCCCTCTGCTAACTAGGCATAGTTTATCCTAGTCTTTCATGGTGTTCGCAGCCCTCGGCCCTCTCTAGGCTATTCACATTTTCCTGGGGCACTCGACTCAATTTTGCCTTCCACCTGAGCACATTATGTCGCGCCAAAGAGGAAGGCCATGAAGAGGTTCTCCATGGCATCCTCCTCATCCCCATACCTCTGCTTCTCCCCCTGGTTCACCCTCCACGTTCTCCTCGCCGCCTCTGCAGCCCGAGCTGGAACCTCTCTCCTCCTCCACCCCGCCTGCCTCCTAGTTCGAATGCCTAGTCATCACTGATAGCTCATCAGGCTCTCTTTCGCGATTTCATGTTGTCCCACCGAATTCCAGAACCAGCGAACCTTCTTTTGCTACAACAGTTTTCTCCTCCCAGCCACCCTTGGGGGTGCCACCCCTTCTTCGAAGTGCCCGACACAATGAGTACTCATCTACTGACTTCATCCTTGATTTTCAGCTAAAAGATAGTCTAGCCATTCTCTATGGACTGGTCTTCGAGCTTCGTCAAGGAATGGAGGACCTCCAATTCTGAATACATCTTATGGATGGGAAGACCTCGACCCTCCTGTTGACACTCGAAATTGAAATGGGCTGCAGCAAATCAATCCCGAGGCAACCTCGAACCACTTTGGATTGGGAGATGCCCCTTCCAACCCAAGAGGGATCTCTCGAACAATGTCACAATAGGAATTTAAGTAGCGTGAAAAAGGTGGGCAGATTCATGGGTAAATGATGGTCTTGGATTTTTGGAGTTTGGGTGTTAAACCAGGGAAATGGTCCATTGGGCATGGAGTCAAATGAAAACCGAAGAAAAGAGATGATAGCAGAGATCAAATAACTTGCGGAAAGTGAGGCAAAGTAAGTCTATCTTTCAGCGCTTTGATAAATCGTGATGCGGTAGTGGAAAGAAAAGGAAAGGCCGACATAGCAAAGGATATATGTAGAGTTCTGGAAATGTAGATTGGTCTTACACAGTTGATAGCTGGTGCAGAGAAAAGGCAATAAACAAATACAGAAAACCCAAATCCTTTCATTATAGTAGTGGTCGTACTAAAGTATAACGAAGCACATCGGTTAGAAGAAAACAAAATGTAATGCAATCGTGATGGATCAAGGAAGACATAAAGATATGGTAAAGACAATATCAACTACGAGTAAGGAACACATAAATGCAATCCAAACAGATTTAACATAGCCAAAAGAAAAGGAAAACATGATGAAAGAAATCAACTGTGATGAATCTCACAGTCTCAAGCAAAAATCGTCTTTATTACTCCAATCTGGTTTACAAGAAACTAATTCATTACAATGAAACTCTCTTGACAGAGATTTTTCTCCCAGTCGTGCGCTCATGCGCCCCCCCCCCCTTTTTCTTTTACATACATCAGTATTTTAAAAGAAAAATAAGACTCTTAGTGTTCTAGGAATCTAAAACGGTTCGTCTTCATGGCATTCTGCAACTGCCAAGCGCATCTGCCAGCTCCTGGAACCGTTACTAATCGTTTGACCACTCGTCATTCCTTCCTTGGCACTTGAAAGCTGCGGTTTTGCTTCAGAATCGACCAACTTTCTGTTAACCATCTAGCCAGATGGCTTCACTACAGTAATATAATCTGGTTGAGCTTATTGAAATGGTGATTGTATTTCCTTGAGGGTTCTCCCCTCCTTCGCCCATTCACTGCAATTTTTTATTAGTGCATTGTATATCTCGTTATCAATGCAATGAACAATGACATTTTCCGATAAGCATACTAAATTATCGATTGAATTAACTTCTCTGAATCTTTTTTCCAGATGTTTTTGACAGTATAGAATGCTCTATCGGCTGCTAAACTCACTAATTTGGTTCCTTCATCTGAATCATCAATAAAGTTCATCGAATACCATGCTTGAGAGCGAGTTTCTATAGCATCGTTAATAACATCCTTATTACCAGTTCCAGTTCCATCATAAAAGTGGATCATACAATATATCAGAGAGTTTTCTCTCATCTTCCAAGACCTTTCGCCAAGGTACTTGAAATGTTTTTCTTCTTCTAGCTCCACCAGCGATGTTGCTTCGTCTTTAACAGGTCCTATTATTAATTTGACCAATTCTTCAGTAATACCCTTTCCCTTTTCAATGCCTTCTTTCATATGATTATGTGCCTGGTTAAAGGCCCATTCATTGGCTATCCACAGGCTGTATGCCACTTCTCCTCTCATTCGTATGATGTCCAAAGCTTCTTTGTACTTCTAGAAATTAGAGGCGTCTCTTGTTCCTGATATGTTCAATCCAGACAACAAAGCAATCCTTTCGGGGTTCATTATGAAAGGCCCGATTATTCTCAGTACAAACTCAAGCTTTGTTGAGGTAGACGATGAGTTTCTGCAGCCAAATCCGTATGGGTAGTAACACAGAAAGTAGCCTGATTATTGCGACTAAGGTGACCAGAAATTTTTCTAGCAGCGTCCTTCCACGATTTTGTGACAAAATGTAAAAAATCTTCCTCAGTGGCACTGAAGGCTTTATGGAGGACCTCGGCGGACAAGTTCCCTTGTTCCAAAGCAAATTATGCATCCAGATAAGAAATCAAGATGACCCCACGATTAACTTGGTTCTGAAACTTTCCGTTTGACCAGGCTAGCAATTATAAAAATGACAAAGTGACTCAAACCCTATGTTTTCCCATTGAAACCAGAAAAGGGATGCCATACTAAACCCATATTTACAAAGATGATAAAAGAATGTCATCGACAAACTGCATACAATAACACGACGTCCAGAAAAGATTCTTTACGAGCATCTGAATGGACACAGAATTTGGACAGGGATTTCCATCTTTTGTCGCCCGAAGGGAAACAAGTGGAAACATGAGAATTTCGAGCATCACAAGGCGATAAAGGCCCAACTGCTTGTAGTCATTGTTCATTTTACGTAAATGTCCATATCGACACCTTGGCATGCAACCATTACTTTCAGAGATATACTTTCAACCACTCGGGCATCTTTGGATGAATTAGGGTTTTCTCCTTCCAGACAAGCGACTGCATAACAACCGCTTGCACAGTCAAATTTGCTGCTAAATCCATGAATACAGTATCTGTAACGCTCTGCCCTTCACTGCCAGGCAATCATGCAGCTACGAACACGTCCACCCTGTCAAAATAGGGTTTCACCTCCAACGATCTCCCCCGAAAGTTTGGCTGAATTGTCAGTTTGCATAGAATGTTTGCAATCCGTTATCGAATCCAGCATGTCGTCGTTGAACCCATATCCTTGTGAATCTGGGAGAACCTTATTACTTTACCACAATGCAGGTATGTTGCAAGCTAGCATACTAGCCAAACGTTCACACTACCTTTCCAGAGTTGATAGCCATCGTTTTGCGCCGAAAGCCATACCACTGCTTACCAACTTATCGTAAATACGATGCACAGCCCTCTCATCCACTTCTACATGTTCAACCCACGTAACCTTGGAATAACCATTGGGTATCTAAATCATACACCAAGCCTTGCGAAGCCATAATGAAATTGGATTTTAAAAAACAACATCAAATGCAGGGTTAAAAATGGATACACATCAAGATCATCGTTTTGTCAACGGTATTTGCTACTGTTGTTGTAGGAGAATAAGAGAATAAGTTATTTTGGAATCCAACGAGGGGACTAGAGACATGCATGTTTCACTATTGGATTGTCTCAAGGATTCATGGCATTTTAAGCAATTCTCTTATTTTTCCTCCATTTCTTCTGCATCTGATACACATTTAAGTTCATTTCCATAACAAATATATTTAATATTTATGTGAGATGGTTGCAGAAAAGATGTGTCTCTATTTCCATCAGGGTAAAAAGCTTGTATCCGAGTCTTCTGCAGACTTAAGCTTCTCCTTTCTTCTTTGGAAAAAAAAAAGTGTTGCGGACTATTTGGCAACCCACTGGAAAGTCCAATGTCTCCTCTTGCATAATCATTCGTCTTGAGAAATGAATTTCCATCGTTGCCAATGCCAGAATGAAACTCATCCATTGTTTGAAAGTGATCCTTAACCCTCGATAGCTCTGGATTGTCATCTTCTTGGAGATCTGGTCTGCCACTTCCACTACTAGTGCAAAGGTTTGTTAATTCAAAACCAGTTCTCAGTGCATCTTCATAGACAAGTTTATCAGCAATCCCTCCCAACGAACCACTACAGGCATCTTCTATATTTAACTTGGAAGCACCACCAATGTCTTCTCTAACATCAATTGTCTCCAGTTCAATGATTCCACCCTCTATTTCAGTAACTTGCAAATCATTTTGATGGTATGTCAGGGTTTTTGTTGAATGTACAGAGTATTCTGCATGTTTCTCATTGAAACATCCTGTAGAAAACTGTCACTCTTAACTGGGAATTTCTCCACTTCTATAGATTCTCCTTTGTTCGAGAATAATCCCACACTCTTTGGACTTCATCTAAAAATATTTGCTCTATGGAATAAAGCCCAAGCCCTCAGGTGTCAAAATTTAGATTAGCTGACCACTCATAAGTATTCAACATTAGCCACACTTGCAAGACCACTGCTATCTGAAGGTCATGCTTCCATTCTGTTGCATTCTCGGCCTTTCAACGAGAGACTTGTAAACCAATTTGAGAGCTTTAACATCACAAAGCTTCAGCTCCAAACAATACTTCTTAGCAAGATCCTTAGGGCACTGAATTGCTAGAAATATGTTCATTGTGAGATGTAAAATGAAATCATCCTCACATTTTCATAGATGACCTTGGGTAGCATAGTCGAATTTAATGTCTGTTACAACACCTCCTTCAGATCCTATCCACCTTCCAGGATGCTTTCCCCTCTACTCCAGAAGGCACGGCATTAGAAGAGGTACCCCATGCAGAGGGCAATGACAGGAATGATCAGACACAACATTCAACAGGGGTCGTTGTGGCGCAGGTCAAGCACGAGGACACGGAGGCTGCGACAGCTACAGGCCTTCATGCGTACAGTCCGCCTGGAGACACCTTGCCAGCTGCCAACCTGGACAAGAGCAACGTGGACGTTGACATACATTTGGAAGGCAAAGGGACACCCATCGAAGAGGAACCTTGATACGCAGCCTATCAAGCCACCTGGCCAGGTTACTCGCCAAGTGTCTAACCCCACAGGGGTTCTGTTCTCTTTACTAGTTTCTTTTCTTAGTTGTAGCTTAGTCAGCTTAGTTATGTTTTCTAAGACTGCCATACTGTAAACTGCTAGACTTACCCGACTGGCTGAACTGATTTCCCCTCTATTGGGGTAGTTCAGTAACTACAACATGGTCAGTTTCAAGTTTTTGTACCTCTGGTCTAGTTTTTTGAAGGCCCTTTATATATAAAATCTCTTACTTACAAAAGAAAAAAAAACCTAGAAAACACTCAGGTCATTATGCAGAAGAATCTTCAAATCATGATCTCAGATTGTTTATTGGCAGTGATGATATTGATGAACCCCCGAATTTTGATTCACGGGATCTTAGGATGTTTGTGTCTAACGTTGCTTTATCTGTTGAAATGGATGATTCTGATGCCTGGTTTGTGGATTCTGGAGCATCAGTACATATGACATGTAATAAGATGTGGTACACTAATTTTAAAGAAACAAAGAATGGATCCAAAATATATCTTTGAGATGACCGTGCTCATCAGATCAAGGGATATAGAGACATTCCTGTGACATTGTCGAATGGTATTGTTCGTCACATTTGCAATTTGGTGTATGTGTCAGGGATAAAGAAAAATTTGATCTCTGTGTCCACCATTACAGATCAGAACTTGAAGGTTGAATTCTTCAAGAATTATTGCATAGTGAAGGATCTGTTGGACCAATTCAAAATTGTTGCAACGGGAGTCAGAGAAGGAGACCTATACAAACTTGATGTTACCAACAAAGCACATCATGCACTGACTTATGCAACTATGCCAACAGAGAGTCTTTTTCATCAAAGGTATGGCCACATCAATCATCCCGATAACAATAACAGAAATAGAATATGGTTGAAGGACTTCCCATATTAAAGAATGAGAATGTTGCTTGTGATGGATGTGCATTATGAAAGATGCATAGAGATGAATTACCCTCTAATACTGATAGGAAAAAGAGAGATGTTTTAGATCTTGTGCATACTGATGTTTGTGGGCCTATGCAGACTAGGTCTTTAGGAGGTGCATTTTACTTTATGTTATTTATTGATGATTGCACGAGATACACATGGGTTTATTTCCTTAGAAGAAAAAATGATGGTTTCGAGTACTTTAAGGAATTCATAACCATGGTGGAAAAGTAGACAGGAAAATCCATCAAAATCCTCCGTTCAGATCAAGGGGGAGAGTATAAATCAGGGGACTTCATCAAATATTGAAAAGATCATGGAATAGTACAACAGTTTATAGTACCCCACACACCACATCAGAATGGAGTGGCTAAAAGGAAAAACAGAACTCTGGTAGAGTGTGCATGCAGTATGATTAAAGGTAAGAATCTCTCAAATACATTTTGGGCTGAAGCCATAAATACTATAGTTTATTTAAAGAACAGAAGTCCAACAAGGTGTCTTGATAATATTACTCCTTTTGAAGCCTTGTATGGTTCCAAACCTACAGTTCATAATTTGAAAGTATTTGGGTGTTATGCTTTTGCACATATTCCAAAGGAGAATAGGAAGAAATTGGATGTTAAAGCGATTAAATGTATTTTCATAGGGTATTGTTCTGAATTCAAAGCATACAAATTGTTTGATCCTTATACTCACAAAGTATTTGTGAGTAGAGATGTACTTTTCCATGAGTAGGAAGCAGGAAATCATGACGACAACAGTCATGAGGAATGGAATAGACTTCTTGATGAAGGAGTTAAATAAGAGTAGCAACAACAACAATCATCACAATAGAAACCACAATTGCAACAACACCCACCAAAGCAGTGGCAAGAAGGGCTCGGTGATGTGGATACTTCAAGCAGTCACAGTTCACCTGGAGGTGGAGACAAATCTTCACAATGTGGGGAGGAAGATAATTAGTTGAGAAGATATTCATGACAGGTTCGGCTCCCTAAGAGGTATAGAGACTATGCCCTAATGAGTAGCATTTCAAATGTCATAGAACCTATGATTTTTTATGAAGCCAATGAACATGATGAATGTAGAAATGCAATGGAGGAAGAATATGAATCTATAATGAAAAATAATACTTGGGAATTGACTGAATTGCCTAAACATAAAAAGCCTATTGGATGCAAATAGATATACAAACCCAAATTTAAATCAGATGGTAGTATAAAAAAATATAAGGCTAGACTCGTGGCAAAGGGGTATTCACAAACAGAAGGTATTGATTATGCTGAAACATTTGCACCAGTAGTTAAATTGAATACTATCAAATTGTTAATTGACTTAGCTACAAAGTATCATTGGAAACTACACCAACTAGATGTTAAATCTTCATTTTTTAATGGTGAGTTAAAGGAGGAGGTTTACCTTACTCAACCTGAAGGGTTTGTGGAACAGGGTTAAGAACACTTAGTGTGCAAGTTAAAAAAAACATTGTATGGACTAAAACAGGCACCTAGGTCATGGTATGAGAAGATAGAATCTTTCCTTCTTCAACAGGGTTTTATGAGGAGCAAGAGTGATCCAAATTTGTATACCAAATTTGATGAGTAGGGTTATATAGTATTGATTTCCTTATATGTTGATGATTTAATAATTACAGGAAATGCAGAGAAATTATTGATGAAATCAAGGAGCAATCGTCACAAGTTTTTGAAATGAAAGATCTTGGTGAGTTACATTATTACCTAGGTCTTGAAGTTTGGAGAAATGGATCAGTGTAAATCTTCTATTGTTCCCATGCAGCAGAATGTGAAACTTAGACAGATGGTGGATAGTTTGAATTATCTCACCACAACCAAACCTAATATTGCATACTCTATGAGTGTGTTAAGTTAGTTCATGGAAAAACCTAATGAAAGCCATTGGAATGTAGCAAAGGAAGTACTCGGTTATCTAAAAGGAACACTTGATTATGGTATTAAATGTACTGATGCATCTGATGTTGAGTTGACAGGTTACTCAGATTCTGACTGGGATGGCAATCCAGATGATCGAAGATCAACCACTGGATATGTGTTTGGCATTGGATCCGGGGTTGTTTCATGGAGCAGTAAAAAACAACCTATTGTATATGTGTCTTCTACTGAAGCAGAATATAAATCCTTGTGTGCAGCAACTTGTGAAGTTGTTTGGTTCAAAAGACTTCTTCAAGATGTTGGAGAAGAACAAAAGGAACCTACAATGATCAAATGTGATAATCAAAGTTCAATCAAGCTGGCGAATAATCTGATTTTTCATGCAAGAACAAAGCATGTTGGTGCTTAGTTTCATTTTGTTCGAGAAAATTTGCAGTCAAATGAAAAAACTCTTATGTATTGTAATACTTGTGAAAATATTGTTGATATTTTCAGTAAGCCTCTTGGAAAGATTAAGTTTGAATTGTTTAGGGAGATGCTAGGTGTAGAATTCAATCCATTCTCCATTAAGGGGGAGACTTGTAAATAATGGAGCAAGAGTCAGTTACGTAGACAAACTCTCTTAGTCTTTATTGTAGATCATATTTTTCAGTTGTCAGTTGTAACCGTCTAAGTAGACTAGAGTTCTATATAATGATGTAATCTGCCTTCATTGAACAATATAGATTGTGAGCATAGCCTCATTGTGTTGTTTCCCATAATTCTAAGTGCAACAACATCATTCAATGTTTTACTTGCAGTTGTTGGAATATATAATTATTACTTATCTAATATGCTTGCTAATGTATTGAGAAGTAGAGTCAATCTCTATGTGTGAGTTGTGTGATCTTATTCTTAGGAGGTTGTTTGAGAGTTGGATTTGTGAGATCCATGTTTGGTGTGTTGTTGAGATATTATCTCAACCTCTCCATTTATCTTTGGAATAAGTTAGATCTAACAATTAGTGAGCTAGTCACAAACCATTGTACATAAATTCATTAATTCAATAGAACTACGTGTGTTCGCAATCATTTGTCTTTACTCTCCCATTTTATCATGGTATTAGAGTGTTAGGTCTGGGCATGACTCCCTCATGGGAGGCCTAGGAATATGCAAAGAGTAGAGTAGCTTTTTGTGTGTTCATATCTTGTGTTGTGTATTTCCGGTGAGTTCTTTGTTTTTGTATATTGTTGTCTGATGTTGTCACTCCAGAAAAGGAAGGCATCGTTGCCCAGGAAAAATCGTTTCTATGAAGTATCCCTGCCCACACTTGTACACATTTCATTTGTGAAGAATCGTTGAAGAACCATTGTAATAACTTCCCGTTGAATGAGTGGTGGTGTGAAGAATTGTTGTAAAGAACTATTGTGGAATCATTAATCATTGCTTAGTAATTGCAGCCTGTGTGGGAGAGTCTGTAAAATCCAGTGGAGAAAGAGCTTCTAGGAGAGAAGTTGTTGTGTGAAGTTTGTCCATACAGATTTGCTGCAGTCACAAAATCATTGCCACACTGTCGACCATCATTTTCCTGTGTAGAGAGGAACCACTGCCATTGTATGCACTTATCAAGTAAGCTCGTGTGAAGAATCAAATTTCTATAGGAAGTGTAAAATTATTGGAGAGTTGTATGATTGTTGTCTCGGAAAGTTTGCAATCTATTGGTGGTGCCATCGCTTATTGCTTAAGTGTTGGTTAATCGTTGGCCATGTGCAGGAATCACATTTGCTGATGTATCATCGATCTGGTTTTTTGTTGGTTTGTGTTGTTTGTATGCAGTTGTGAGTTACCAAATGCTTCTTTGAAATTTTTTGAAATTGTTAATCATTTTTAAAACTCGTTTATTGTGAAGAGACCTCCATCAAGAAGTTGACATTCATTGGAGCATTGTCACTTTGAGTGAATGAGTAGCTTTCGAGACACAACAAAAAGGCTGTGTGAATGGGCCAGTTGATGAGAAAGGGCCCACACTTGTGAGGAGGTCGATTGGTTGTGAGCCATTGTTGTGATTGTAGTGTGAGTGAGAGAGATATGTGAAGGGTCGTGTGGATTAGGGGCGACGTGTGTTGATTTGGATGCCCTTCTGGATGAGTGTCATTGTCGTAGAGAGGACCTATGTTGGTTTGATGTTAGAAGTAGCACTTGGCCCACTGCATGGAGGTGTTATAACAAAGTGAGGTGTATGTGCCCATTCCGTCGGACTCACATAACCTCCAATATGATTGAGAAAAGTGTGATTGAGTTGTGATTTAACAAGTATTGTTTGTTTGAAGGTGTGCATAGTTATGTCATTCAAGTTGTTTGAAATAAAAAAGACTCATGACCATATTATAATGTGAGTCACACATGTAATTGAAAACAATTCTATGATATTTTGTTGTAGTGGTCCTAGAGAATACTTAAGTATGTACCTGGTATAGGTTATGTACCTGAGCCATTGTATACCCCCTAATGTGAAAAGTTTGTGGTGATCTAAAAACCACTATGTAAAGGATGGTTTGTGGTCAGTAGAAAACCACTTGAGAGTGCATGGTTGAGGGTAATAAGAGAAAACCTAGAGTATGGTTACAGGTAATTCGAGAAAACCTAATGCATGGTTGAGGGTAATCCAAGAAATCCTAGAGCGTTGTTATGGGTAAGCCGGAAAAAAAAACCCAGGTTGATGATGATGTGATGAAGGGGGAGTTAAAGTTAAAAGTACAGGTATGAGGAAGAATGGTTGAATGAACCATGTAGTTGAAAAGGATTCCTAGAGAAGCGATGGTTACAACGATTGATGACCCATGTATTTTGGTAAATGGATTTATTTTTATATGGACGTCAATAATCAGATGCAGGTACAAGAGGAAGCAGATGAAGATATGACCATGTATAGATATTTAGATAAGTAGTCATTGAGGGAGAGTGTTGGAATATATAATTCCTACTTATCTAATATGCTTTCTAATGTATTGAGAAGTAGAGTCAGTCTCTACATGTGATTTGTGTGATCTTATTCTTAGGAGGTTGTTTGAGAGTTGGATTTATGAGATCCATGTTTGGTGTGTTGTTGACATATTATCTCAACCTTTCCATTTATCTTTGGAATAAGTTAGATCTGATAAAAACTAGTGAACTCGATATAATGAGTCACAAACCGTTGTACATGAATTCATTAATTCAATAGAACTAGGGAAGGTAAAATTTGAATTCATTAAGATGCAGTCTAATGATGTTGCTTTAATGTATTGCAATACCTGTGCAAATGTTGCTGATATTTTCACTAATCCTCTTGGGAAGATAAAATTTGAATTGTTTAGGGAGATATTAGGTGTGGAAGTCAATCATTTCTCCATTAATGGGGAGACTTAGAAATAATGGAGAAACTATTTGTTAGATACTTACGATTGTGTGTTTATTTAAACTTAGATCCTATTCTCTAGTTATTTGTTCTATCTTCCTAAACCGAATGTATTCCTTTATATTCATGTATCTTTATTGTGGAATTTCAATGGAGTATGTGGTTCTTCTTTGGTTGTCCCCGAGTGTAGTCTGTCTCACCTGAGAGTAGCAGGATTTATTCATTCAATTTGTCTTTCCATTTTTTAAGTTGGTATCAGAGCTCGGGTTGGAGCCAAATCTTTGAGGTGGAGATTGGATCAGTGCGTGGATTTGTGGTTGTGTAAATCCTGGAGCTGAGCGAGACGGACCAACGCACCTACCAAGAAGAAGACATGAAAATCGTTGAGAGGGCATGGAATGCATAATATTGTTGCGAGAAACCATCATATCTAGAGCCTCAACTGCATGGAGAGTGTGGCCAAAAGGGGCATAACTATCGTCGGCACTATGTGGAGAGTGTGGCCACATGTTGGAAATTCATGTCTACAACAAAGGAGGGGATGGGTGTGATCTTCTGTGAAAAATCATGCTGGTTTCAATTATTTTTGTTGTCAATTACTACGTGATAATTATCCATGCCAGACATTGAAAAGAAGGTGTGAATTCTTAAGATCATTTCTCTCAATTGTGTATCTTGACTAGAGAGTCTTCTACAAAAAAATATTGGTAGCATGGATCAAACAGATCCTTTTGGATCAGGCATTCAAGATTCAAGGTTGCGAGCAGTGGAGTTTTAATATACAGTGTATCATTTTCATCCAGACATGTTCTCATGCACATCCATAATTGAAGTAACAGGTGCACCCAGATCGTTGCATTGGAGAGGTCGCTACCCAATTGTTGCATGAAGGAGTTTTCATGGATGGTGAATCCACTCGTAGAAACCTATCTCAATCAGGCCAATAAATTGGATGGCTCGAATGACTCTAATTGGAAATTTAAGATGCATACCCTAATGGAAGGGTATGGTGTATGGACAACCGCAAAAGGAGATGAAGTGAAACTTGTTGCGGCTGGAGGTGCAACAACAATGTCAATCCAAGACTAAGACAAATGAGAAAACAAAGCAAATGTATTGTTAAGAATGTCTATGAAAGATAGTATAATTCCTCATATTAGGGATTGTAAGACTTCTACTGATACTTGGAAAACACTTAAGGATTTGTACGAGATTAAAAATACAAATCGAATCCTTTTCCTAAAAAGTAAATTGTTGAGTATTAAAATGGAAGCAAATGAGTATGTTAATGCTTTTGTTGCAAGAATTAAAGAGTTGAAAGACAAGTTGGGAGATATAGGAGAAACAGTATCTAGTATTGATCTTGTTACAATCACTTTAAATGGAATGTCAAAAGACTATCATATGTTTAGAACAAGACTTGTAGCAAGGGAAAAGGCTCCCACCTTTGAGGATATGACAGGAATTTTGTTGCAAGAAGAAGAGAGGTGCATGAACTTCAAGCCTCAAAATCCAGACTTAGCGCTATGGACAAAGAAGAAACTCTCTAGAGGGAAACAAGGAGAAGGAAGTAAAGGTGGAAGTCCATTTCAGAGGAAATCGTTTCCAAATCCAAATCAAGGTATGCCATCTAACATAAATGAGCATAAGTGTTTCTATTGTGGTAGGACTGGGCATATTTCCAGAGAATGTTATAAGAAGAAAAGTGACGAAGCTAGGCATAAATACAGAAAACACTCAAGACTCTTTGTAGGAGAAACCCCAAATTTTGATTCAAAGGATATCAGATTGTTTGTGTCTAATGTTGCCTTGTCTATTGAAACTGATGATGTTGACGCATGGTTTGTGGGTTTTGGAGCCTCAATTCATATGACATGCAATAAGAATTGGTATGCAAACTTTAAAGAAACAAACAATGGTGCCCACGTTTATCTTGGAGATGATCGTGCATACCAAATCAAGGGATATGGAGACATTCTAGTAATACCCCCAAATGGCATTGTCAGGAACATTCGAAATGTTGTGTATGTCCTTGGGATAAATAAAAAATTAGTTTATGTGTCTACAATTACGTATCAGAATTTGAAGGTCGAATTCTTCAAGACATATTTCATAGTGAAGGACTTGTTGGATCATTACAGACCTGTTTCTTCAGGAGTTAGAGTTGGAGGTCTGTACAAACTTGATGTTACCAGCAAGAATCATCAAGCATTGACTTTTTCAACCATGCCAACATAATGTCTTGGGCACCTGAGGTATGGTCATATCAATTATCATGATTTTTTGTTATTACAAAAACAAAGTATGGTTGAAGGACTCCCTATGTTGAAGAATGATTATGTTGCTTGTGAAGGTTGTGCATTATGAAAAATGCACAGAGATGAATTCCCCTCTAATTCTGATAAGAGAAAAAGAGATGCATTAGAACTTGTGCATATTGATGTTTGTGGACCAATGCAAATGATATATTTAGGAGGTGCTTATTATTTTCTGTTTCTTATTGATGATTGCACAAGGTACACATGGGTGAGGAAAAAGAGTGATGTTTTTTAAAACTTTAAGGAATTTAAAAACATGGCGGAGAAACAAACATGGAAGTCCATAAAAATCCTTCATTCAGATCAAGGGAGAGAGTATAGATTGGGGAACCTCATCAAGTATTGCAAAGATCATGGAATAATACTACAATTTACAGTACCACACACTCCACATCAGAACGGAGTTGCAGAAAGGAAAAACGAACTATGGTATAGTGTGCATGAAGTATGATGAAAGGTAAGAATCTCTCAAGTGTTTTTTTGGGTGAAGGCCATTAGTATTGTTGTTTAATTAAAGAATAGAAGTCCAACAAGGTATCTTGATCATAAAATTCCTTTCAAATCCTTGTATGGTTCCAAACCAGCAGTTCATAATTTGAGGGTATTTGGGTGTAAGGCTTTTTCACATATTCCAAAGGAGAATAGGAAGAAGCTTGATGCTAAATCCATCAAATGTATTTTTGTAGGGTACTGTTCAAAATTTAAAGCATATAAATTGTTTGATCCATCTAATCAAAAAGTGTTTGTGAGTAGAGATGTAATTTTCCATGAGTAGGCAAAAGGAAGTAGTGAAAGCAATAGTCATGAGGGATGGTATTTTCTACTTGAAGATGAAGAGGTCAAAGAAGAAGTTAAAGAGAAACAATAGGAAGATGGATCCAGTGACATGGATACATTCAGCAGCAAAGAAGGATCTTCACAAAGCAGAGAAGAAGATAGCCAATTAAAAATATCCTCATGACAGGTTCGTCTACCTGTAAGGTATAAAGACTATGCTCTGATGAGTAATATTTTAAATGTCATAGAACCCATGAACTTTAATGAAGATAATGAACATGAAGAGTGGAGAAAATAAATGAAGAAAGATTATGATTCCATAATGAAAAATAAAACTTAGGAATTGACACCCAAAGGGGTTGGATCCAATGGTGGAAAGAGAGGAGTTTTTCACCATTGGGCAAGGTTCAATTCCTGTGAGGGCCTAACCTGAAGCCATGGGGGCACCTTGAGGTAGTGGTTGAATGTGTGGTTGCACCCAGAGATATTATATTAAATGATATCGTGACCCATGCACACATAAGTGGATCAAATCCCACCCCCATGTCCTTCAATTTATAAGGCCCCCCCGGGGGGCAGCTTAATTGGCAAGTGTCGTGAATATGCAGTGATATGAAGTTCCATGAGGTTTCGAGTTCAAATCTGCTTGACTTATCATGTGTTCTGCGTAAGGGGCATCGTGGGCACACCTGGAGGTTATAGTGGTAGAAGTTGGATAACACGACCATGTGTAATGCAAGTATGTGCCCAACTAGTTGTTGATTCCGCCAGACATAAAAAATAAAGAAATAACTTGGGAATTGACTGAATTACCTAAAGATAAAAATCCCATCGGATGTAAATGGATATACAAACCCAAATTTAAAGTGGATGGTAGTATAAACAAATACAAAGCCAGATTAGTGGAAAAAGGGTACTCACAAAAGGAGGGCATTGACTATGCAGAAACATGTGCACCTGTAGCTAAACTAAATACTATCATATTGTTAATCACATTAGCTACAAAGTACCATTGGAAGCTTCACCAATTAGATGTAAAATCTTATTTTCTGAATGGTGAGTTAAAGGAGGAGGTTTACCTTAGTCAACTAGAGAGGTTTGTGAAAAATGGCCAGGAACATTTAGTATGTAAATTGAAGAAAGCTTTGTATGGGATGAAACAAGCACCTAGGTCATGGTATGAGAAGACATATTCCTTCTTTCTTCGACAGGGTTTTATGAGGAGCAAAAGTGATCCAAATCTGTATGCCAGTTGATGATAAAGGGCCCATGCCTGTGTAGAGGTCGATTGGTTGTGAGCCATTTTTTTATCGTAGCGTGAGTGAGAGAGCTATGTGAAGGTTCATGTGGGTCAGGGGCGACACGTGTTGATTTGGATTCCCTTCTGGATAAGTGTCATTGTCGTAGAGAGGACCTTTGCTGGTTTGATGTTAGAAGTGGCACTTGACCCACTACATGGAGGTCTTATAGTGAAGTGAGGTGTACGTTCCCATTATGTTAGACTCACACAACCTCCAATATGATTGAGAAAAGTGTGATTGAGTTTTGATTTAACAAGTATTGTTTGTTTGAAGGTGTGCATAGTTATGTCATTCAAGTTGTCTGAAATAAAATAGACTCGTGACCATATTATAATGTGAGCCACACATGTAATTGAAAGCAAGTCTATGATATTTTGTTGTAGTGGTCCCAGAGAATACATAAGTATGTACTCGGTATAGGTTACGTACCTGAGCCATTTTATACCCCCTAATGTGAAAAGTTCATGGTGATCTAAAAACCACTATCTAAAGGATGGTTTGTGGTCAGTAGAAAACCACTCGAGAGTGCATGGTTGAGGGTAATCCGAGAAAACCCATAGTGTGTTTACAGGTAATCCGAGAAAACCTGATGCATGGTTGAGGGTGATCCAAGAAAACCTAGAGCATGGTTATGGGTAAGCCGAAAAAAAAAACCAGGTTGATGATGATGTGATGAAGGGGGAGTTAAATTTAAAAGTACATGTATGAGAAAGAATGGTTGAATGAACCATGTAGCTGAAAAGGATTCCTAGATAATTGGTGGTTACAACGACTGATGACCCATGTATTCTGGTAGCTAGATTTATTTTTATATAGACGTCAATAATCAGATGCGGGTACAAGAGGAAGCAGATGAAGATATGACCACAAAGATATTTAGATAAGTAGTCATTAAGGGAGAGTGTTGGAATATATAATTCCTACTTATCTAATATGTTTTCTAATGTATTGAGAAGTAGAGTCAATCTCTACATGTGATTTGTGTGATCTTATTCTTAGGAGGTTGTTTGAGAGTTGGATTTCCGAGATCCATGTTTCGTGTGTTTGGTGTATTGTTGCATGAGCATGATGTCTCTTAGTATGTACTTTTCTGGCCTGCTCTTTCTTAAGAGGGAAATTTCTTGCAATGTGTCTCATCTTCTGGTAGCAGAAGCATTTATAGTTTGTGTTATCACATATAGTTGTCAAGGGCAACAGGTTGTCTAATTTTTTCGGGGAAATAAGCTTCAGGAGTTTCAAAGTGAGAAGTTTGTGGAATTCCCAAAGTCCCAAAGCCCGAACTCCCGAAATAATCTAATCCATCAAAATTCGAGGATGCGTGGAGGCAGATCCCTCACTTCAGAGTTCGACGCTCTGGAGAATTGTGGGAGTTAAACATTGCAAAGTCCTGAAGGCTCGAAGTGAATCTGAGTCATTGATCAGTAAGAGCCATGTTTCGTCAGATCCATAGCTTCGGGTAAAAGCACATAAGGTAAGCGAGATTTGAGTTTTGATTTTCTCAGAGCCCAAAGGCCCAAAGCAGATCTCGACCGTTGATTTGAAAAGGGAATATCTGATACATCAATCTAAAAGGTGCCAGAGCTAGGTCGTTGATCAAGAAGCCTCATCTCAGATCACAAGATCAATGGTCGTGCTCCATTGCGGGGTCAGAAGGTACACACATTTTAACATCTCAGGGGCGGGCCGCAATCCGAGCCATGGTTTTTAGAAAGTGATGCGTGGTGGTTCATGGTGAATTGCGGAGAAAAAAGTGGTTTGCTTTCAAACCACCCTTGGTAGTGCTTGCAATCACGCAATTGTGTAGGGTCATGGCCCTAGGTCACATTGAAGATGGATCGATGGAGAGGAGCTACGCCAAAGGCCAAAAGCGCCCATATTTGGTCACAAAAGAATATCTGCTTGGCCTCAAGGTGTCGATATTGACTCAAAGAAGTTGTGGGCACCGCCTGAAACATTCATGGGTGTCAGGCCTCATCCTAATCCCGATGAAGGTAGTTATTGAATATGGGGGTGGAAGTTGAGACCTTGTCTCACCCCATAAATGGAAAACATGCAGAGAGTGGTCGTAAAGGTAGATTATCAATCTGAAGCTTCCTTATGGACAAATTTTCTTGTAAAGAACATAATTGTGCCTGGCTCGCATATGACATGAGGAGGCATGCACAATATGATAGAGAAAGCACCAACTGAAAGCGTTAATGCAGTGGTCTGATCACACTCCTGGTGGTTGCAGCATTTCTGAGTATATATAGGCAGTTTTAGTATATTGTTATGGTCRATGGTTGAGCTAGTCTCCCTTATTGTAATATTTTGATGAAGAACATTGATTCTCTAGTTATGTAACTTGATTTGAGACTTCTTGATTAATCTAAGCCAACTTTCTTCCTCCATCTTATTTGCCTCTGATACTGGGAGAGTTCATGTTTGATTGATTCACATGGATTGTTGTAACTGTATTATGATAAATGTTTGATTATAGTACTGTTATGATTTCTTTCAGCTTCCTTGAAATTTGAATCCAAGAGGACCTTGTGTTTAAGTTTTTCCTCCTTAGGCTGCTGGAAAATTTGATGTTCATAGTGGACCTCTACACCTTTCTCACTAAATATTCCTCCTCCTCACCCTTACTCCAACTTACTGACTAAAGTTTATTCAAGACCTCAATGGCTGGTGCATGCTAGTCCAGATTTTTTGAGTTGGAACATTATTGTCTCGAGACTTATCCATTTGACCTCCTTAAAACTCATTTACATTTACTGTATAAATTGATGGGTACTAGGATTATCCTTATTACAACCTGAGGGTGATTTCTAGTGCTAACAAAAATGGCGTCGTTTCCGGGGATGGATTTGAGCAGATTGAAGAGCTCCCTGTGAAGAACGACATAGATTCAACTCTTGATGGTAGACAAGAGAGGGATATAGAAATTGACTATAATCATCTACCTGGCGACTCCACATTAGAGACTCCACTGGGGAGGATCCTATTGACAGAAAGATGAAGGGAATGACTAGGTATCATCTTATGAGATTTCTTCATGAACTGTTGTTGTTCTTTATCAACTCATTTTTGTTTTTACCTTCACATATTAAGAGGATCATATTTTTCTTTGTGTATTCGATTGATCACTAGCCTTCCTTTATATATCCATCCTTGGAAGAAGAAAACCTGATTTATGCCATTGTTGTAGATGTTGATATTATATCCTCATCTCAACCTACTCATAAAGATGAGCTTCATATTGAAACCCCTCCTAAACTCAAACACCCTTGCAGCCCTGGGGAGGCTGAAACTGATCCACAACCTCCTCAAATCTCATCACATCCTATTGTTACTGATGAGCCTTGCCATCAGTGTGTTAAGGCTCATATTCAACTCACTAGTTTTCAAACTAGAATCAGAGACAAGTTGTTTAAACCTTTAAAGCTTCCATATCATCTTCATCCTTATCCTCTTGATTTATTTAAGTAGTTTCCTCATTTTTTCTGGAGAGGATCATGTTACAGCTGAGAGGCATGTGGAGGCTTTCAAGAATTTTATTGATTAGTTTGAGATAGTTCATGAGGATGTTACCATGAGGTTGTTTTCCAAATACTTGTTAGGATATGTTGTTGTATGGTTTAAGGGTTTGGGAGCTGACTCCATTGGTTCTTGGGTTGAGATATACAATTCTTTTTTAAAGTGGTGGGGTGAGAACAAGTCCCTTGATCAGTACTGAGATGATTTTAATGCCTTAAGGAGAGGGGAAGATGAAGCCTTGGTTGTCTTCAATAGGAGGTTTTACATTGTTTATCATAGTATGCATGTAGAGATCAGAGCCACAGAGACTGTTGCCATGGTGTACTATGTCATGTCTCAGCATTGAGAGCTTGTCCTTCTCTTAAGAGAAAGGAAATCTGAATATTTATCATAGTTATTCACGGATGTTGAGGAAGTAGAGGAGAACGTCTAAGCTTGTGGCAGGATTCAAAGTTAGTATCATCTCAACGTTGAACGTAAGGAAGTTTTTACCTATTGTCCCTATGAAGAAAAGACTGTGGATCATTTTGTATTCGACGCAGGTATCCATGAGCAGCCCTGTCTTGATGAAAATTATGTGTATGAACAGCTAGAAGCAACAGTTACTATTGTTCCTAAAACAGATATTTTTAACTGTTATATTCTTGATGAAATTATTGTTTTAAAGGTTGATCATAGACATGAAAGGCAACCCATTTTTTATGGATATTCTAGTGATGATGAGCATAAAGATTATCTTATATTTGATCACTATGAAGAAAGTAAGGATGATGCATAATTTGGCCTTGTCACAAAAGACACAACCCGAGAGTTTGACCAGGAGAAACCCTTAGTTGAGGCACATGAAGAGATCATTTATACACAGCCAAAAGTACTTCTATTTTCATTCTTTACATATTATTAATTTTTTCAACGCTTATTTCTTGTATACCAGTCTATTATGTTGTTGCATTTATATTTACAGATAGAATTATGGAACCAGCAGTCATCAGTGGATCAACATCCTTCTACGTCCAGCCTTCTTCCAATTGTACCTATAGTTCACAACAAGCATCTTTTTGACCCACAGATGCTTGTGGTTGTCATTCAATCAAGTGTGTCTATAGAGGACATCAAGCCAGTTGTCAGTAGCTTTGAAACAGTGAAGGTAACCTTTCATAAGTTAATCATGTGTTGCCTTCAATTTCGTGACCCTGTCGATGAGTACATAAAGTTACACTTTTCAAATGCTTTGGAGCATGCAAGATTGATCTTTTTATAAACATTTGAAGGTAATATGGGTGATCATAAGAATGAAATTAGTCACCTATCACGCTTTCCTTGTCTTTTATGGATCATTTGCAGTGAAGCGAAGGATTCAATTATCAAACAATTTGAATGGCTATGGTGGAAGTTTGCTTTCACCTAACATTTTGTAAAAGTTAGTTAGCTTAGGTTTTGTACATAAATAACCTCCCTCAGGAGTAGGTGTGTTTTCTTTCATTTTTAGAATAGTGTACTTGTCGGCCTGTTTTCTTCAGTAGGATGTTTTTTTTTAGCATGACTCCATAGCCCAATGTAGAAGGCGAATGGAACTACTTATTCTTGGAAGCTCGCAGGGAGCATGACATCCCCTGTGGAGCCAAATGTTATCACATATAGTTGTCAAGGGAAGCAGGTCGTCCAAGTTGTTCGGGGAAATAAGCTTCGGGAGTTTCAAAGTGAGAAGTGTGTGGAATTCCCGAAGTGTCAAAGCCCGAACTCCCGAAATAATATGAGCCATCAAAAGATGAGGATGTGTGGAGGCAGATCCCTCGCTCTGGAGAATTGTGGGAGTTAAACATTGCAAAGTCCCTAAGTGAATCTGAGTCGTTGATCGACAAGAGCCGCATGTCGTCAGATCCATAGCTCCAGGTAAAAGCACAGAAGGTAAGCGAGATTTGTGTTTTTATTTTCTTGGAGCCTAAAGGCCCAAAGCAGATCTTGACCATTGATTTGAAAATGGAAGATCTGATCCATCAATCTAAAAGGTGTTGGACCTGGGTCGTTGATCAATAAGCCTCATCTCAGATCACAAGATCAGTGGTCATGCTCCATTGCGGGGTTAGAAGGTACACACGTTTTAAAATCTCAGGGGCGGGCCGCAATCAGAATCATGGTTTTTAGAAAGGGATGTGTGGCGATTCATGGTGAATTGCGGGGACAAAAGTGATTTGCTTTCAGACCACCCTTAGTAGCACCCGCAATCGCGCAATTGGTAGGGTCATGGCCCTAGGTCACATTGAAGATGGAGTGATGGAGAGGAGTTGTGCCAAAGGCCGAAAGCGCCCATATTTGGTCACAGAAGAAGATCTTCTTGGCCTCTAGGTGTCAGGATTAACTCGAAGAAGTCATGGGCACGGCCTGAAACATTCATGGGTGCCAAGCCTCATCCTGATCCCGATGAAGGTAGTTATTGAATATGGGGGCAACAATTGAGACCTCGTGTCACCCCATAAATGGAAAACATGCAGAGAGTGGTCGTAAAGGAAGAATGTCAATCTGAAGCTTCCTTATGGACAGATTTTCCTGTAAAGCACATAATTGCACTTGGCTCGCATCTGACATGAGGAGGCCTACATAATTTGACAGAGAAGGCACCGACTGAAAGAGTTAATGCAGTGATCTGATCACACTCCTGGTGGTTGCAACATTTCTGAGTATATATAGGCAATTTTAGTATTTTTTTAAGGTCAATGGTTAAGCTAGGCTCCCTAATTGTAATATTTTGATGAAGAACACCAGTTCTCTRGTTATGTAACTTGATTTGAGACTTCTTGATTAATCTAAGTCATMTTTCTTCCTCCATCTTATTTKCCTCTAATACTGAGAAAGTTCATGTTTGATTGATTCACATGGATTGTTGTAACTGTATTATGATAAATGTTTGATTATASTACTATTTATATGATTTCTTTCAGCTTCCTTGAAATTTGAATCCAAGAGGACCYTGTGTTTAAGTTTTTCCTCCTTAGGYTRTTGGAAAATATGATGTTCATAGCGGACCTCTACACCTTTCTCACTAAATCTTCCTCCTACTCACCCTTACTCCAACTTACTGACTGAAGTTGATTCAAGACCTCAATGGTTGGTGCATGTTAGTCCAGATTTTCTGAGTTGGAACGTTATTATCTCGAGTCTTATCCATTTGACCCCCTTAAAACTCATTTAAATTTACTGTATAAATTGATGGGTATTGGGCTTATCCTCATTACAGTCTGAGGGTGATTCCTAGTGCTAACAGTTTGAGTAATATTTTTGAGTCTTTTGAGACTTTTGTGACTTTTGAAACTTCTTGGAGGGATAATCCTCTTTTCTGCTCTTTTCTTGTCTTACATGTACTACTAGAGCTTGATCATCATGACCCAACTTCTCTTCTCTTGTTGTCAGTCTATCTTCTTCTTGAGTGCAATCTTCCCATAGCCCATTGAAATTCGTTAGCTTTCTTCTAGAACAGATTCCATGAATAAATGATTCCCAAGATTTTGGGAGACCATTCAATGTAGTCATTAATAGCTCATTTTCTTCAACCATGTCTCCAATAGCTTCAAGTTGTTCTTTGATTCGAGACACCCTTGTGAAGTAATATTGAATAGTTTATGAATTATACATCTTTACATTCTTGAGTTGTGTCCTCAAGGTCATCTTCCGGTTGATATTCTTTCCTTCATACAGTCGGGATAAGGCATCAAACATTTATTTCGAGGTCTTTAATGATAAAACATGTGGGATCAAATGATCCTTGATAGAATATGCAATGATCCTCTTTGCCTTAACTAGGTTCTTTGTATGCTTTGCTTTAGCCTCATCTCCCTCGGGCTCTTCAACTTCATTTTCCACAAATCCTTCTAGATCATTTTCTTTCAGAATGAGCATTACTCTATACTTCCACACCCGAAAATTATCGTCTCCTTCAAGCTTCTCATCAGGCTTGGTACTGAGAGTCATCCTGCTCGGAACAACGAAACAAATATTGAAACTTTGCAAAATATGGATTTAGACCTTACCAGAGGGTGTGTTATATCAAGGTGAGCTTAGGGCATCTGTGCTATGCTCTCCCATTGATTTTCTTCTCATTTCCTTTGATAACAAGTATGCAACTACATCCTCAAACTTTAATGCAGATTGTTGATTGGTACTATATATTGATACAATCAAATTATCCCAAGAGTCTGGTAGAGAACATAACAAGGTAATACACTTATCTTCTTCCTCCAACTTAATATCAACAGAAATAAGTTGGCATACTAGATTATTGAAAGCAATCAAATTCTCTATCGCAATGTCTCCATATTCCATCCTAAGATGAAACAAATTCTTTCGCAGAAACAACTCATTTATCAAGGCCTTTGATCAATACAAGTTCCCTAATTTTACTGGAAGATCCTCCATCTTAAACTTCCACAACTCAAAATTTTGTCAATTGAACTTCTCAATCTCCACTCTGGAACCGCTATCCATTCTTTCAATACAAAATAAAAAAAATTATCACTATACATCTCCCACTGAAAAAGTTTAACACAACTCTATCACATGCTCAAAACAAGTCAAACCCTTAGGAACAACGACTTCCCCCTAAAGTCAAAATCTAGCTATGATACCAAATGTTAATTCTAAACCTATTAAGTAAATAATGAAAAAATATTATGTAGTAAACAAAAGTAAAATAAATGGCATTCAAACACAATATACAAATATTTTACCCGAAACCCAATAGGGAAAACCAACATTAGTGGAGCTTCTCCTCTCATTTTTCTTTTTTGTGATATTTTTCATCCATGTACAATGATGGCAAAAACCATTTGCTAATAAAGAAAACCATCTACCAAAAAACCATTGGCATAAAACCATCAACCAAAAAACCATGGGCCAAAAACGTTGACCCAAAAGCCACCCAGATACTACAAAGAATATAACACATATCCAACAATTATAATGGTGAAATTCACATATAACAATGCAAAAGATATTCACAGGTGAATTTGCATAAAAGGTAAAATTAAAGGAATGAAAAACACACAACTATCATAAAATTTTCATTCATCAAATTTTCATTTCACAAGCAAAGTGGATGTGAAATTCCAGCCTTGTTGAACTATGGATTGAGTAGGCACAACATAAAATGAAAACCAAAATAATGGATGTAATTTGGTGTCTATGGATTGAGTAGGCACAACATAGAAATGGAAACCAAAATAGTGGATGTAATTTGGTGTTAGATCTAGAGACTAACCAAAATAGTGGATGTAATTTGGTGTTAGATCTAGAGACTAGCAAGTGTGTTGGAGCATAATGGAGCATAGTGGGGTTGAATTGGAATAAATTGTCAACTAGACTACCATTCAATTTCACACACTCCAATAATGAATGCCAAGAATCAATTATGCTTTGCCATGCATAATTACTCATGTTTTATAGGTTATATCCCATGTCAAATACATTTTTGGATAGAAAAAACATTCTATAGACTACAAAAAATCTAGGCATGGTCCCAACCTACTTATTCGTGAAAATGTTTGAGTTAAAAATGGACAAACTCAACTTTTCTAAAAAGTTTATTTTTTTAGTAACACAAAGTTCCACTCTAATTTTTTATTTTTTATTTTTATTTTCAATATATCTTTAAAATAAATTAAAATCCATAAAAATAAAATTCTATAACTAAAATTCCTATTAATCAAATAAAATTATAATATCTTACAAAATTCTTACTAAATTAAAATAATAATAATAATAATAATAATAATTAAAATTATACTCTTTTTAACTAAATCATTCACTCTTCACTAATAAATGACCAAAAGAATCAAATCTTTTTCATTGGAAATTGAATGAATATTACTTGATGTAAGCCTCCCCTCTTAATTTAATATATGGTTTTAACTCTCAAGTACTATATGCTAATAAGTGGCTCCCCACTTTCTACACACTACCCAAGAGTCTTTGAAGCAAGGACGCATGTAAGTCTCTAGCTCATTTTGCGGAGCAGACTATCTATTGGTAGCATTCCTCATCTGCCACTTTACATGCACACCACATTATGCATGGGATTGTCAATATCCGATGATTGTGGGGTTGCAAGGCATGGATTGTGAATATACCTTGATTATGCATGGTATGACAAAATTGCATGTAAAATTTGATGATGGGAATTTTTTTATTTTTTTATTTTTTTTCATAGTTCAAATTAAGAATGTTTATGATTATTATTATTTTTCATGGTTTAGATAAAGAATGTTGATGGTTATTATGATTTTTAACAGTGTTTGAATTACAAATCACTTTATGATTATTATATACTTTTAATAATATTTAAGTTAAATTAAAAAGGTTGATGATTATTATTATTTTTTATCGTTTAGATAAAGAATGTTGATGGTTACTATGATTTTTAATAGTGTTTGAGTGACAAATCACCTCACGATTATTATATACTTTTAACAATATTTAAGAGGCAAATCACTAAGTGACAAACAATTTGTTCATAAAATTCCATCCATATTAACACCTCTTGTGATTAAATAACTTTATTTTCATTTACAACGACAAGAATATAAAACCTGCTAATAGTTCAACAATAAAGTATGATAGTGCCTTTGCCCTAACATATTTTATCTTCATTTCTCAAATTTTCTTGCCGCATTCTGAATGAAGCATCTATTATCAAAAGTATTGAAGTTTTCATATTTTTAGTGCAATTCCACTGTATTCACTAATTTGCGTATGTCGCTGGCGTGTATATATATGTGTGTGGTGAGAATGAATACATATAACGAAGGCATGCTTTTAGAATTGTTATCTCTAACATAGAGTTTACATATACTTACAACAGTGATAACCCTATCACACCTAATACCAGATTTTCTGGTAACTTTGTAGCTTTTCAATTTCAATACCACCCATCACACCTAAGACAAGATTTTCTCAAAAACTTTGAAGCTATTTAGTTTCCATACCAAACAGAAAAGAAAGGTAAAAATTTCCAAAAGTTTAAAAGCTCAAGCATCTAACGACCTTCAATACCACCCATAACACCGAAGACAAGATTTTCTCAAAAACTTTAAAGCTCTTCAGTTTCCATACCAAACAGAAAAAGGAAGGTAAAAGTTTCCAAAAGTTTAAACATTCTGACCAAAAGCTCAAGACAAGATTTTCTCAAAAACTTTGAAGCTCTTCAGTTTCCATACCAAACAGAAAAAGAAAGGTAAAAGTTTCCAAAAGTTTAAACATTCTGACCAAAAGCTGAAGCATCTAACGACCTTGCGACTCTTGCTTAATTAATTCGCCCATAGAACGGCCACATATGCTGCTCGGTGGGGGACTGTTGCTGCAACTGTAATTAGTAAATGTTTTTATTGCAAGACCTGCATTGTTTTTATTCATATGATAAGCATGCCTTCTTCATTCAATCGGTGGCAAAACTGCTCCAGTACTCCCCCACCGCCCAACCGTAGTTTGGTACATCCAGAGGCATCTAACTTCGTCAACGACTTCAAATGTTCAGCACCTTCCAACTCTTCTATTTCATCGCACCAGCTAACATCTAGTAGACGGAGCTTTGACAACTGTGCCAAGCCTCGTATGTTTTTCAGCTTCACACATTCAGATGCCCGCAACTCCTCCAATGAGACCAATGTTTCAACACTTGGCAGCTCCTCCACTTCTCTGCACTGGCTGATGTACAGTATTTGAAGTTTTGAAAGATCACAAAGCCCTTCTATTTTCCTCAAACTGGAACAACCCAACAATTGCAGTTTTAGAAGTGTATTAGGCAATGTTCCAACCTCCACCAGATCACTACAAAATCCGACGAAGAGATGCTGAAGGTTGGGACAAACACCATGAAGAAATGATTCCTCCTCCTCTTCTTCCGACCATATTTCTGTGTTTACTACTCCAAAGTCTTCACTGCAAGAGAAATACAGCTCAGAGTCTTCCTCAATGGAAGAATCCCGCTCTCTCCTCCCTCTGAACTCCGTTAATGTTTCTCTTTCTCCTTCAACTTTTCTAAACGGCAGTTCCCGCAACTGACATCCAACTACTGTCAACTTAGTCAACTGAGACAACAGTGCAACGGACTTGGGCAGCCATTTCAATTCGTTGCAATTGAAGAGACTCAATTCCTTCAAGTTCCTCAAGTCACCGAGCGAACGCGGCAGCATTTCCAGAAAAGGGCTTTCTAATACCAGAAACTGCAAATCCCTTAGGTTTCCAATGGTGCTCGGCAATTCCTTTAAAGCTGCAGCCCGCAAATATAATTTTTTGAGGTAGCGTTGTTCTGTGACTTGGGAGGGCAATACTTCAATTTTTTCACAGTGGGAGAGATCCAAGTGTTCAAGGCTACTGATATCTCCAAGAGTTTCGACGGAGATGGTTAAATCAGAGCAATACTGCAGATCAAGATATTTAAGCCGAATTAAATTTCCGAAGGAGTTTGGGAGCATCTGCAAATTTGAGGAGTAAGACAGATCGATGTGTTCAAGGTTTGTTAAATTCCCTAAGGAATCTGGAAGGAACTTCAATTTTGAACAGCCGACTAACACCAAGGTCTTCAATGACCGCAGATGACAGAATTCTTCTGGCAATTTTTCCAGATCAGCGAATCCCTGTCGTCGTAAACTTCTAACGGAAATCACTTCGAGGTGCTTCAGCTGCCCTATGGACTCTGGAAACTTTGAAAGGGGAGCAGTAATCTCCAACTCCCGCAACTGCAAAGGGGCCTGCAAAGAGTTCACATGTTTCAACTTCAATAAAGATATGAATGACTCTTATGCCTAAAACCATTCATATTCATTCGAAACCCTGTAGTACAGTGAAATATTAATAGCGAATGAACACAAAGTTTAATCAACAAATTTCTATTTACCTGCGATTCGCGTAGCCACAATGTTTCCAACTCGCTCCCTGCCACGTTCAAAACCCTTAAATTCTGCATTGGAATCCAGGAAGGCAGGGAAGAGTAGGGATACTTGTAGCAGCGGAGCCATATGAGATTGGGACAACGCACCCTCCTCAAAATGAGTTCCAAGTGACCATCTTCAGTATCAAGGAGTTGTAGCTTTTTCATAACAATACGACCATAACGTGTATTGTATGACATTTGTGAGGCAAAGTTTTCATAATCCACAACATCACTATCAGCAGCGCAAGGAGCCGTCCTAATACCCCACAATTCGGATCTTTCCTGTTCATTTCATAAAAACCACTAAGAATTAACATAAAAACTACTAAAAATTAAAACAATCCACAGAGACTTCTATAGATTAATGTTGAAGCTTTGAGGAATCTAGCACTCACGAATGCTTCCTCCAACAGATCCATCCCGGTGGGATACCAAAAACGATGAGGCACCGCGATATTTTTTCCCATATCTCTAAGGGAATCATCCATTTGTATCTTATTTTCATTGTCTACATCCACAAGACACTTGCTTTCTAGATTTTGAAACCCCGCCAAAGCTTTCCAGCCTGATCCGTCCCATTTTCTTATGGCAGTGTCCTTGTCTTCTCTTATAAAAAAACAGGCAATATCTAAGAATATATATTGTTCCTCTCCTCTGAGAGCGTCATAACAGATTCTAAGTCTTTCAATCGGATCAAGTGTTTGTTGGAGTTTATCCAGTTGGTCTTCCCAGTAAAGCTTGCGGTTGTTTCCATAAAGAAGTGCCCCGAACACTTTTAGATACAAAGGCAATCCATTGCAACAAATTACAAATTTCTGTACCAGATGTTTAAACCCTGGAAATGGATTGGGCTGGTGGAAGGCATGCCAACAGAAGAGCTGTCGGGAGTGCTGTATATTAAGGCCAGTCAAATGATAAATGGATGCCTCTGGTACTCCTGACCTTAGGAGGACATCCTTATACTGAGATGTAATTAAAACTAAGCTATCAAAGTGCAGTACATCTATAACGGGCAAAATTGCATCTAGTTGATCCACATCATCTACATCATCTAAAATAAAGAAGGCATGACAAGATGAGAGATATCGCTTGAGTATCTCCCTACCTTCAGCAACGCTTTCTATATCTTGGTCCACAAGAGTCAAACCCATAAGAAGATTTCTCTGCAAAGACGGTAAGGAGTTTTTAGCGCCATATTCTCTAACCTCATATAAAAAGCAGGACTTACGGTAGTCTGGACTCTTCCGATTGAAGAGTTCTTTCGCTAACGTTGTCTTTCCTATTCCACTAACCCCCACGATCCCCACAACCTGAGGTTTTCCACGGTGCTGCTCCTGCTGCAATAGAACTCCGTTTCCAAAATCTTTCACAGTTTCATCCAAACCAGTTGGATATTTGGCTACCTTCAAGACTGTTCTTTTCACCTTCTTCGACACATGTTGAACGACCTTATCCAGCAGCTCCCCCTGGTCGCTGGTAATTTACAAGAACATCAATAGAATAAATGAGAAATGTCTATATATATAAAAGATAAAAGAAATAATGTTGGAGAAGGTTGAGTCCTCACCCATTACATTCTTCTAGCTCGAAACCGCTTATGTCTGCAACACGAGAAAGAGCGGCTTTCCAAGATTCAATAGTGGTGGGGTTGAATCGCGGCTTCTTTTCATCAGTTCGAGAGTCGTATACTTTCTTCTTTTCTAATTTGCGGAGGGCTTTAGCATACACTCCATTTTCTCCCCTTGTCCACCGAAGCTGTGCAGGCTTCACATCGTAGAAGATGGGAATAATGGTTGCCCCCGACTCCAACATTTGGACGAGCTCCTCCAAACACCATTTTGAATCTGCATATCCGACAGAGAAAATGGCAACATGGACGGAGGCGGTTTGAATCGCCTCTTCTATTTGAGAAATTAAATGATCTCCCTTTTGCAATTCGTGCTGGTCCAGAAAGACTTTGAATCCATGTAAACGAAGGCGACGGTAGAGTAAGCTGGCGAATGTTTTCTTTACATCGGGACCCCGATGGTTTATGAAAACATCATAAGAGTAATTGCTGTCAGGCAAAGCAACGGGGGATGAAGACGAAGCATCGATCGCAAAGGCAAGATTATCATAATTCGGACGAAGCCGACTTTCAGTTACAGCTCCAGGGTAGTTTCTGGGGAATGGGATTGCAGGGGGTCGGTATGCCATTGCCAATTGGACTATGGAAATAGAAATGGGAGTAATGGGCAGCTCAGAAACCGATAAATTCTGGGCAAGATTGAAACAGAGAACTTCTGATGTAAGCAGTGTAACCCACATGGATTTGCTGCCTACAAATCCATACTTAGCATATACACCAAAATCAGATGGAAGCGATAACTAATTCGCCAGGGAGATGCTATTCACAACGATAACTGTGTCCAAAACCTAAGAAACGCCTAATCTCTCACACAGCAACCAACCAGAAGTCAGCAAAAACAATTTTTTAATCGTGTTCAGCTGTTCCTTTCCCCTTCCTATTTTGATGGCCATGCATCAATAACCCCACCGCCTTGAATTAAGTGAGGGTTGAAACAATGAGAACGATTGCTCACCCTCTCGGCTAAATATTTTAAGAAATAGTACCTTTCGGGACGTGAATGTGGTGACCAGTAGACATTGACTGGTCGCTGAGCTTTGATTGAATTAGGTGGGAAAAATGTGACGTCTTGTGGGTTCAGTGAATCCTCTAAGACTTGTTCAAATGGGAAAAAAATCAACCGAACATTGGAACAAAGGAAATCAACGAAATTCTTTTCTTGCATCAAATTATGTGAAAGAATGGAATGAAACATTAAACCCCTGTCCCTTGATGGGGTGAGAACTGGGGTGAGAACTGGTATCCATGCAAAGTGAGGAGTTAATTGCCTATGTCACCACTCCCTCCTCTTGACCTCGTGGTATGAGCAACATTCAATTGTCAAGATCATAGGTGAGCCTGCATACAGAGGTTGGTATAATGGAGCACTCAATGCAACACCGACAATATCCCTGGACTGGTACGAGTCACACGAGCCCTATCCACTCGGCTCTTTCGACATTTCCCCTTCCCAGCTCGACTATAATTTGGGAGGTAAGAAATGACAACAATTATTTGGCTTCAATTTTGTCTTTGGCTTCTTGCGTTTGTCTTGACTATTTCCTTTATTATTCTACTTTTGTCCTGGTTTCCATTCTCGTCACTCCCTCTGCGATGCCCACGGAAAGAGGAAAGCCTAAACGTGAGCCGACTTACTACAACTTTATAACTCGACAATGCAGGCTGAGTTCCTCCTCCCTTCCATCCATGCCCCACACTTCCTTGGTTCGCCACAATAGCCCTTCTGCGATGCCTTCTCATTCCTCTGCTCAAAATTGGCTTGATTAAGGTCCTCCCATGGCCTATGTCAAGGAAGAGATACCTTCAGTCCTGCCACAAATCCCTCCAGCATCTCTCCTATACAGAGTCCCTGACTTTCAAGTCCCAACCAACACTTTAGGACAGTCTATACAAGGAATTGACTATGCATTGGCAATGAAACCTGCATAATAGAAGAAGAACCCCCCCTTTGACAGAGCACAACGAGGAGGCCCTTCCAACCAGTCAACCTCCACTTGTCACAGATCCAGAGCCAGAACGGACTAGCACTTGCCACCTCTCACAGGAACACTTAGACCTTACCTTTGCTATGCGACAAGATATAGCAGAGCAGCTTCACCGACACACTATCCTCAGTGGCAATTTGGATATGTTGTTTGATTCCCTTTCAGGCGAGCCAGACAAAGGAAGATGTCTGACATGCGCCTACTCGTTCGTTTTCGCTCCTACCTGGCCTCAACCTCAATGAGATGAAGGAAATTTGGGTTCGTCCACTATTTAATTTAGTTGTTCTCTTATGTCACTATGGGTTTTTCTGTCAAGATTATCATGGAAGATTTAGTGTTATTTTGTTCATGGTTTCCTGCCTTCCTAGACTTCAAAAACATCAAGACATTTGGCCATTTGTTATGGTTTCCATCTGTTTGGCCAAACAAGTGGTTGGTTTTGGCTTATGTATTGACATGTGTACTGTTATGATGACTCTATAAGGCAATAAAAAAAATATATTACAAACAAAAACAAAAAAAACATTGAACCCTTGTACACAGTTAAGTAAACAACGACATAAATCTACACGAAATCCCTATTTTATGTTATTTAAAATTCATTTTTGAATGCAGAAAATGGATTCAACATGTTGAAAAACCCCTGGAGCATTCAAATTATACAAAAATAATCACTTAAATCTGCGGATCTAACAATTTCTCACCAGATTTTGGAAAAATATCCCCAAAATATCTAAACCAAAACATAAAACATTTATACTACGACCCAATAAAGTGTTCCACTAAGCCCTCTCTAACACACAAAGACCAACAATCAATTGGTAAAGACTTTTCCTTTGTAAAATGTCGAGATGCCCTCTCAATAAAATAATGCAAATGAGTAACATGGGGACCCAACAAAAAAAAATATGGAAGGGGCAACCACCCATGGATTTTGGACCGTCTCTACTTTCAATAAAACAAAATGTTTCGTTTCAAAACTTAACTATGAAGTGTTTCATTCTTATGTAGATATCTTATTAATAATAATTTAACGTCATCATTAAGCAAGCTATTAAATTGGTGTATGAGACCTTTTTGTTTGTGAAACAAGAGATATATTAAATTAGTGTATGAAACATTTTTGTTTGTGGAACAAGAAATCTCTTATACACAACAATGTGACTGATAAAGTTTATTGAAATATGATGTAGTCACTCCTTACTGTAGAAACACACGAGAATCTTGTAGCTACAAAGGCACAGTTTAACACGGCAAAAACAACCAGTATAAACATCAAAGACAGAACTCAACTCAATCTTACTTAGATCATTTTATTCCATTAACATACCTTAAACGAAATGAGCCAAATGCTCTCAGTCCTCAAAACAGGACACACGGGTCCTCAGACATATTCCGAACTACTGTTGCAACCTTCAGCCACTAAACCGCATAAAACAGGAAAAAAAAAAAAAAGGACCCCTGTCATTTCCTAGGCCCATCCTTTTTAAAATCCAGATCCGAAAAAGACGCAGTTGTTTTTAGTCGTGTTTATTTCCACTCAGAGTGCTCCCACCAGTCACGGATTGAAACAGTCGTTATGTTTCAAATCCTATGCTCTGCATCATCCTCCTCTTCTTTTAAAATTTCAGAGCCTCCTGGTTCCAGGTCCCCTGCTGTAACCTCTCGGTTGTGCTTAAGTAACTCTACTTCTGTGATCCAAGAGCTGTAGGAATTAGGCAGTCCTTCCCATTTAACTAGATATAACTTATAAGCCTTGGAGCATGTAGCAGCTAGTTTCGTGTCTAACACACGTTCAACTTTTTCTCTTTTCTTCTTGGGTAACAGTTTGGTCCAGTCCCCCCCTCTGTCATGCTGATCATTAATTGATTGGTCTTCATTGGAATCTTTGCTTGACTCAGGCGACAACGAATAAAGATCATCCACGTTGAAAACATGACTAATGTCTAATTCTTCTAGTAGATCCATTAGGTAGGCGTTGTCATTTATCCTTCTCTTAATTTTGCAAGGACCAAATTTCCTGGGTTTCAGTTTGTTGTAGGTCCCCTTGGGGTACCTTTTCTTTCTCAAATGTACCATGACCATTTCTCCTTCCTAAAAGACCTTTCTTCTCCTATGTCGATCAGTATCTTCCTTGTACTGATCAGTGATTGACTGCAACTTATGCTGGACCTGTTGACGTATTCCTTGAATATTCTCCACAAAATCTATAGCATCCCTGCTGAGATAGGGATCTGTAGGCAAGTCCACTAGGTCAACAACCCCTTTGGGATTGGCTCCATAGACAATTTGAAATGCAGACTTTCCCATTGATCGGTTGATGCTTGAATTATAGGCAACTTTTGCTTGTGGTAAGACCAAGTCCCATTGGCGAGGTTTGTCACCTACTAAACAACGCAGTAAATTTCCCAAGCTCCTATTGATGACCTTGGTTTGACCATCAGTCTGGGGATGGTAGGCAGAGCTGAATTGCAATCTGTTGTCCAATTTTCTCCACAATACTCTCCAGAAGTGGCCTAAGAATTTGGTGTCCCGATCACTCATTATATTTTTTGGAAGACCGTGTAAACGAACAATCTCCTTAAAAAACAATTGTGCTATTTGAATAGCATCATTTGTCTTTTTACATGGTAAGAAATGGGCCATCTTCGAAAACTTGTCCACCACTACAAACACTGACTCATGACCCCTTTGGGTACGTGGCAGTCCCAAAACAAAATCCATGGAAATATCAGTCCATGGTTCCTTCGGGACAGGTAGGGGCATGTACAAGCCGGTATTTTGTTGTCCCCCTTTCGTTGTTTGGCAAACTCTACAAGCAACAATAAATCTGTTCACGTCCATCCTAATATTAGGCCAAAAGAATTTTTCACTTACTAGTTCAAAGGTTTTATCCCTTTGCAAATGTCCAGCCAACCCATTCGAGTGCATTTCTCTCACAAGTTTTTCTCATCGGGATCTAAAGGGAATGCACAGTTGGGAACCTTTAAACAAAAATCCATCTAACAAACGGAATTCCTTAATTGAATGTGAATCATCTTGTTCTTGCCCACTCAGAATTGCGATAATTTGGTCAAAATAGGGATCGCTGGAGTATTTTGTTTTCATTTCTTCAAACCCAATCAATACATTACTCATTACTACCAGTAAGTGTTGCCTCCTACTCAAAGCATCTGCCACCACATTTGTTTTACCACTTCTATGTTGCACAACAAAAGTGTAAGCCTGCAAGAAAGACACCCATTTGGCATGTTTGTGGGACAACTTATTCTGGGAATTGATGTATTTCAGTGCTTGGTTATCAGTCATCAGAATAAATTCTCTATGCAAAAGGTAATGTCTCCAGTATCTCAAGGCTTGGACTGCTGCATAGAACTCTTTATTGTAAGTGCTATATTTTTGTTTAGATTCATTTAGTTTCTCACTGAAAAAATCTATAGGTTGGCCTTCTTAGCTTAAAACCCCTCCAATGGCAACCCCAGAAGCATCACATTCTACTGTAAAAAAAAATTCAAAGTCTAGTAGGGTGAGAATAGGAGCCTTAGTAACTCTTTTCTTGAGTTGTTCAAAGCTTACTGTAGCAGCCTTGGTCCAATTAAGTATTTTTCCTCTAGTGCAGTTAGTCAAAGGAGCGCTTATACCACTTAAATTTCTAATGAACTTCTTATAAAAGTTTACTAGCCCATGAAAACTCTTTACTTCAGTAATATTTTGGGGGATTGGCCACTCAAGGATGGCCTTGAACTTTTTAGGATCCATGCTCAACCCATTTGTTGAAACTACACTAACCAAAAATATTAATTTATCCTTGCAGAACTCTCTCTTCTTGGGGTTGATAAACAATCTCTTAGTTTGCAGGATGTTAAGTATTACCTTCAAATGCTCTATATGTTCCTCCATAGTCTTGCTAAAAACTAGAATATCATCAAAATAGATTATTATAAATTTCCCAATGTTTGATCTAAATACCTAGTTCATAGTTCGCATGAAGGTAGTCAGGGCATTGGATAGGCCGAATGACATCACCACCCATTCGAATAAGCCGTCTTTCGTTTTGAAAGCAGTCTTCCACTTGTCTCCTTCCCTAATTCTGATTTGGTGGTATCCACTTCGGAGGTCAATTTTGGAGAAAACTTTGGCACCCGACAAACAATCTAGCAAGTCATCCATTCTTGGTAGTGGGTCTTGGTACTTCACAGTGATCTTGTTAATAGCTCTAGAATCCATGCATAATCTCCATGTCTTCCCTCCCTTCTTGGGAGAAAGTAAGGTGGGAGTAGCACAGGGACTCATGCTTTCTCGAATGAACCATTTTTCGATCAATTTTGTTATCTTCCTTGTAACACCCTGTTTCCCCCAATCTGTAAAAATAACTATATTGGCCAAGAATTATGGAAAAGTCAAAGATGTGAATGTTTGATTTGACGGAACTTTGTATAAAAGGTTGATGAATGTAAATTATGTTATGAATATGTGTTGCATGACTGTTGGGAGGGGGATGTGCTAAAAGAGACCACCATGGCTAATGAGAGGTGGTGGAAGGGACCTGGAATGGTTGCGCTAACTTCCACCGAGCCAGTACCGTACTGGTTTTTACTTGCTCAAAGACCAAAGCAACTCTCTGACCCTGGAATGGATTTCCCATCAGATTGGTAGGTGGGGAGGCTACTCAAGAGTTAATGAGGGGATGGGGGTGAACCGCCCATTTGTAAAATCTCTCAGACCTAACCAAGGAAGGGGAAATTCCCGCCACACGCAATCTTGCAAAGAAAAAGGTAAGAGAGGAAGTGTGGTAAAGGGTAGAGAGAGAGCGCGCATGACAGGGATCGCGGAAGAGAACGGGAGAAACTCTGGAAACACAGGGATTTCTGAACATAGGAGAAGGAGAGTAACCTTCATCCTTGACTTCTGTTGAGCTGGAAGTAGGAGACTGAATCTCAAAGCATCGTGGTCTAGCTCGGGGATGGCTAGTGGTAAATCCGTTTGGAGTCACTGAGCCTACGGTTGGGTGGAAACGAGCACCCCTCTCAGCAATTGCATCACGCCCAGTGGATCTAATAAGCGTTTTATGCCTTGTATTTTGAATTGAATATCATGAATACATGCTCATGTTTATATGCCCATAATGATTTCTGTGTGGAATGATTGTCTGGTGTTTTACACTGGAAATAATGGATGCATGTGTATACTTACATGCCATAGTTGGTTTCTATACAAATGATTAAGTCTGGGGCATGAATTCGCTCCACTGAGAATCGTCTTGTTTGCTTGATTCTTGTAATATTCTAGGAAGGCTCCTCAAGAGTACTCTTCCCCGGGAATTACCCCATAAACCTTGGAACCGTACCGAACCTTTACCCAGAGACTCGACTAAGATCAGGGACAATTGCCCAAGAACTGTCTGAAAGTTCATGCGATCCGCGTCTGGAAACCTTATGCAAGAAAGAGTAGCTCTCTAAGGTCTCAGAGTTGTGGGAGTTTGAAGCTCCGAGAGGTTGAATTTTGTGATTCAAGCTCAGAAAGGATAGTGAGTCCAATTATCGAAAGAGAATACCCCATCGTTTGGTAGACGAACGGTCAGAATCCTTTCGGAAATACCCAAGATCTGTCAAGACTAATGGATCTAGAGGAGGAGCACAGACATTAAAACCTCGACCCTTTCATCCTTCGCAAGTAGCGATGGGATCCAGGACCGTAGATCCAAGGATTTGTCAGAGCTCTATTGACTGTCGATCTTAACCTTTGCATAGGCAGGAGAGTGGACTCAACAACGTCCTGAAAGTCCCGAAGTATTCAGAACCATCCATCGGCACAAGATGCGTGGCAGTCAGGTAGCATTTCACTTACTTGCGACTTGGAGTGGTCAAGGGTAGGACTGCACGAACTCACGATTCGCGAAATCGTGACGTGATTGTGGTCGTTGGATCCAAGCCATGGGAGAACCGTTGTATCAGAACCTCTGTGTGGTATCGCGTATCGGGGTTCAAAGGTTGAAAGAGTTTATTTTCGACTGCAGAAGTCGCGAAGTGTCGAGCATCGAGGGCTCGTGCGAACATGCGGCACATCTGTTAGGTGGGGACCACATGGTTGACAGGTGGCATAACAACAAGCGCCCAAAGAAAGGTGGAAGCGAGTGACAAGTGGTGGACACATGTCGCCTGGGAAAGAGTCAACCCATCATTGACCTTTCGTGTCTCGGGTATTCACAAAGGAGGAGAACGAGGGCTCAACACTCCAACTCGCGAGGTTGCGAGATGCGAGTAGCGCTAGTGTTTAGCCTAGCCTACGGTTATATGTAGCAGGCGCTAGTGAGGAGGGATCCATACCCATATCGCATTTCGGGTATCGGCATTTGGAGAAAGAGGAGTCGAGAGCCTTGACTCTCCAACTCCCGAGTTGCGAAAGGCGCTTGTGCTAAGGCCAGGTTGTGGTTTCTTGGAGGAGGATAAGGGAAGGGATGGTCTGCGCTAGGCCCCATAGAAATTCAGGGATTCTGTCCCTCGAAGAAAAGACAAAAAAAAAATTAGTTGTCGTAGTGGGTGTGTGACATTCCTCCTCATCTCCTCATCTTCGAAGGGAGTCATCCTGTAAGCTGCTTGGTTTGGAAGCTTGGAACCCGAAAGTAGGTCAATTTGATGTGTAATACCTCTCGTGGGAGGTAGACCTGCTAGTAGATTTGTTGGTGTCAAATCAGGGTATTGTTGAAGTAATTTCTGCACTTCTAGGGGGACTATTTGTTGGTCCAATGACTTTTGTTCTCGAGGGTATAATAGATAACAAACACCCCTCCTCAACTCCTTGGAAAACCTCTTCCATCCCATGGTACTCAAGGAGAGGGTTGTTGATTCAGTCAGTCCTTCCTCCTTGAATGGCTTCAAGATATGGCGCTTATTCCCGTGACGAAACTCATATGTGTTCTCCTTACCATGGTGAATTACATCCCGATCATATTGCCATGGTCTACCTAAGAGTACATGGCATGCATCCATTGGAACCCCATCACACCACACTTTGTCTTCATAGGGCCCAATTTTAAAGTTGACTGGACAAGTTTGGTTTACCAACACACTATGATATTTTTTTAGCCAAGAAATACTATAAGGATGAGGTTTAAGAATGCAGGTAAGTTGTAATTTTTGCACCATTGTTGTACTTACTAGATTGTCAGTGGATCCTCCATCTACAATTACCTTGCAGACCTTGTCTCTGCACTTACACTTGGTACGAAACACACTTTTCCTCCTCCAATCCGCTTCAAGGGTGACTTTGTTACCAGATATCAAGTTCCTCCTTAACATGAGATTTTCACCTTTCTCTGTCTCAACTTCTTCCGGAAAGAGTTTTGCTCCCTCTCTTCTTGAGTCATCATCACCCTTTTTGGGTTTTGTGGGCAATTTGTTGCCTTATGGGGGCTGTTGCATATGAAACACTTCAAGGGCCTCCAACTCCCAGCAAAATCCCACCCCCTTCCCCTGTTCCAAGGGGTCTCTCTACCTTGGAATTCGGGCTTCAACTCACTACTGCATATACATACTCTACCAATAAATTTAAAATTGTAAAACATTATTAAAAAATTATTAATAATATAAATATAAATGTGTAAAAATATTTAAAAAAATGTAATAATATTATATAAAAATGTGTAAAAACATATCATTATATAGAATAATTACATCCACTGAAATAGAAATTTAAATCTTATTAATAAAATTTTAATTTCTATATTAATTTATAATAATACTTTGCAAATTTGAAAAAAAAAATGGAAATAGATATGGGATCACGGATAGGTTTTGTTGGCTTGAAGCTTCGTTGTACTAAAATGTTATTACAATGAGGGTGAGGGTGGGTAGGGGATAATATTAGAGAAAACATATATGTGGGGTTGGGGTGCGAGATAATATTACAGAAACCATATTATGTGTTCTCTAATATTACCCCCACCCCCACAATATGTGGGGGTGCGGGGTAATATTAAAGAAAACATAATATGTGGGGTGGGGTGAAGGGTAATATTAGAGAAAACATATTATTTTTTCTCTAATATTACCCTCCAACTAGAAAACATATTATTTTTTCTCTAATATTACCCCTACCCCACCCTCAATTGCAAAAGATGTTAAAATACTTGAATCGAAGAAAGATAATGAAATTAAAATCATAATTTATTTTTAAACATTATATTAATTTAAAGATTTTATAAATAAGTTATTATCAAATTTTAAAATAAATTAAAGTTAGTTTGATGAAATAGATTGTAAATGATGGAGTTAAATAAGGTTGTACTTTATTTCTTTTCTTTTTTTTGGAATTTATATGGATAGTAGAAAAATATTATATCATTATTATAGTATTTTATATGTTAGTTAAGTTGTCTTTTTGGCCGAGCATCTTGAAAGTTTAAAAAACCATAGAGTGTCCTCCAAAAAAATCTGCACTAATCTTGCAAGTTTAAAAAACAATAGCGTGTCCTCCAAAAAAATATGCACTGGGTGGAATTTGAGATAAAAGTTGGTAAACCTAGAATTGTGATTATAAAATCCACAAAGTCTATTAACTTTGAAATTTCTTTCAACAATCTGAAATCTTTAGAGATGGCCTGGTCCTATACATACTTTAGTGTCTTTCTAAATTATAAGTTTAATTAGAACTTTTGTATTGAAAAAAAAAAGGTCCTAGGATGGAAGGCATATCATGGCTTGGAAAACCACGATAAAGAGAAAATCTGTGTGATTAATATAAAAAGAGATAACTTTTCTATAGCCTCATAACACCAATTGTTCTCTCTAGTTGTGACGTGTGTGGTGGAAGTATATCTTGGGAAACTTGTGACATAATTGAGAAAATTCAAAAACAATTTATTACAACTTCAAAATTAAAAGAAATACTCCCTACCCCATTCTCCTCATGAACGTTAGTATGCTCCCCAATGAAAACAAAGCCATAAAAATATATATATTCTATACAAACACAAATTAGAAGAGCTTGACCAAGATAGATTTCTTATCATTGCCTTAGAATAGTGCCTAACCCATCTTTGACTAAAAAGAGGATAGTAATTTTTTTTTATAAATGGTTAAAACTTTGGGACATCTAAGACAATATAACCATATTTGGTGACAAAAACCTATATTTTAAAGTTGAAAATAAAGCGTCTAATATCCTATGGAATGATGGAAATATTAAAGATAAAAGAAATGTATCTTACTATTGAAAAGGCTAATTTTAAGAAATAGAGGGACCCTACAATGGCAATTGTAAGAGAGGGTTTTCTCTTTAGCATTAATGGTTTCCTATGGTCAAAATTATGTATCTATGTTGCACAGATTACACATGGACTTCCCCAACGATTGGAAGAATAGTGATTTGTGATGACCCTAGATAACTTCAAACGAAGGACTCTATAGATGAAAAAGGAGACAGAGGCTTGGGTTGTGGTTGAGAAGGTGAATTCGTTGCAAAAGATTGGATTTTTTTTGTCTGATATGCATACAATGTATGGGGGTTTGTTGTAGGAGACTTACCAGTTTCACATCGATAGAGTGGAATTGATGGCAAGGAGGTTTCATCTTTTTCCCAAGGGTTTTTGCAACATCACCACTCTCGTTTCAATACACTTTCCTGAAATTTCGTCTGTACTTGGCCTGATCATTGAGGGTTGGGAGGTAGTCGAGAGGATTGACATTGTCAAACCTCTTTGTGAGTAGTGTAAGTCCCATCTATTCTCGTAGCACAAGGATGCATGATAAGTGCTTGACAAAACAATTGTAAAAAAAATTGTTTGACGAAATGCCTACACTAAAAGCGTTTCACAAAATTCTTGGTATTAGAAAAACCACAAGGGGGGCCTTAATCCAATATGGTTATGATATCAAAGCACACTTTCAAATCATGGTGAAGTTTTCATGGGGAAAATCTTAAATTTGTGGATGAACTCCATTCATTACATGGTAGATATAAAGCGCAAGCTAGTGCTCATGCAAGGGATTCCTATAGACCAACATTTACTTCTTTTGAAAAGTAAACAACTTGATGACCATTATATGTTGTCAGGCTAGAACACATGTAAAGACTCAACTCTCACTTTGATATTGTGCCCAGTGCACACAGTGTGGAGAAATCCCAAACCCTCTACTTTAGTGGTCTCGAACCCTGTAGTGCATATATTGTGGAGAAATATGAAGATGTACCAAAGCTAGCAATATTCGAGATGGAGGTCACAAACCTACACTAGTTTTATGAATAATTCATGGTGATATGTAGATTCAATGGCTTGTAGCCTCCTACATCAGAGTTGTACGAATGGACATATTTGACCTAGACAAAGCACTATGAGATGTATCTATGCTATAAAGATTTATTCATTAGTATTCTTTTCAGTATTGTTTATTATCATAAAGTTCTTGAGAAGGGTCCATGGTTCTGGTAAAAATCAAGTCTTTTTATTACCCCATGGTTTATGGATTTTGACCCTACCAATATGTATGTTACCAAAATGATTGTTTGGGTTCATCTCTAGAATCTACCCCAGTTTTGTTACACTTTTGGAGTTTCTTGGTCTTTCAAGATACTGGGAATACCTTGGGTTGATACTTAAAAACATATCATGATCAAATTAAATTAGTTTTGTTTACATATTCTCAAATTTGTCGGTTGAGATTGACATCAAATAGGGTCTACCAAACAAGATGATATTGTGAAGGGAAAATTCTCAACGGACTCGAGTTTAATTGAATTATGAGAATACATATTTCCGATGTTGAATATGCCAACAAAAAGGACATATTCAAGATTCTAGTCCCCAAAGTGTATGCTTTCTCAAAAAAAATGAACAAAGGACAAACCCAAACCAAAAAGATGGAAATCATGTGAGCAAACGTACCCAGAGGCAAGAGATGATCAAAATTCCAAGAATCAACGAACTACGACTTCAAAGCAGGATAACACTACATGTCCAGAAGTGTAGAATGAGGAATCAAGCCCTCCCTCAGAGGATAGAGAAGAAGATAAGAAGTTAGGCCTTCCTCCTCAAGGGTGGTACGTGTACATGATGCCCCACCACGAGGAATGAAAAGACTTAATGAATCTGACACCTTTGATTTTGATAAGGAATTGGTACTCCATACAAATCTTAACCTATCCAAATTCTAAATTACAATTAGTCACTATGGCACCTTCTTTAGGAGGTGGCATGAGGCTAAAAGGAAGAAAGGGAAAAAAAGGTTAGATCGACGATTATTTTTCAAAAGAACTAAAATGAAATTTACATTAAATATGTAAGTGCATTATGCATATGAGAAATGTATTTTCTATTCAATATCTGAATATAAATAGTGATTTTTTCTTTGGGAAAAAATATCATTAATACCAAACTTGATCACCCTTTCTACCCTAATAAGGTTGTGTAAGCATCAAGAAAAAAATAACAATCTTTAAACTAATTGATACATTTTAAATGTGCTATTTGCATTTATGAACATATGTTTATCATTCTCAATTTGGTTGGTTCAAATTTAAAAAAAATAATAATAACAAAGAAAAAACTTATTACCATTCTCAATTTGATTGGTACAAATTTACTGATAAAAAAACCAAATGTTTAAATAAAATGGGATTGGATTGAAAATATTCATGGACAAATATGTGGAGGAGCAATGTATTTACGAGTGGATAAAAATCTTAACCAACATGTCGTTAAATAAATGGAATGCTCAAGATTTGAATGGATAGTTCGGATAGCTCCGATATTCTTCTTGAACAACACTTTGAAACACAAATATTGAATGACCATTATTCAATTAATTGGCCCATAAAACAACACATATGCAGCGTTCGAGACAAGAGTATGGCTATGATAGTAATTACTAAATGTAATGGAAGGAAAAGGAAGTGGTGCAAGAGGAGAATTTGGTAGAAATAAAATTACAAGAAACATGGGTTAAATAAAATTCCAGTTTTAGATTCTTCTTGAAAGTATTGTAGGTTTGGTTTAGACTTAGAATACTAGGTCCTCCCAAATCAACATTTGAAGAAAAGGCTAAATTTAGTTGGTTGTGTAAATTTGAGCTTCCCCTTTGCGTGCTTGTGTCTTTAAAAATTGTGCGTGCTTTCATTTATCAATTGTGTGCTTTGTCTAAAGAAGATTTACAACCTTGGTTGTTGTAGTTGTTTCCATGTTTATGTAGAATGCACCAATATGGTAGTATAATAGATTTGAAACTTGCATGTGAGATTGAAGTATAAGTTCAAGTGAAAGAGAGTTTGTTGGGGAGAATTGTCGTGGGGACAAAAATAGTTCTAGTCGAGAGAATTTGTTGGGTAGAATTATAATAAGGAGAATTGTACAAGAAAGAAGTAGTATGGCACACAAAAGAAGAATAGGAATACCAACATGGGGTAGAGGGAAACATAGAGGACCTGCAAATGATATCACCTAGATGTTGAGGGCCATGTCAACTAGAATGGATGCCTTGGAGGGAGCTTAGAGAAGAGGGGTTGCAACAGATATTAATAATATGAGTGATAAGAAGCCGGAAGTAGAGGCTCCACATGAAGAAATTGAGGAGGTTGAAACTTTAGAGGAAAGGCTTATCAAGACATTAATATATTAAATTATGTTATTAAAAAATATAAAAATGATTAACATATGTTATTTTTTCTTTCTTTTTTAGTTCAGTTGTGTCCATAAAAATGTTTTATTTGACATAGCATTTTAAATGAAAATTTTCAAAAATGTGTATGTTTTTCATTATGTCTAACTTTTAAATGTAGATTTGTTGCTAATCATTTATAAGTAGAGTTATTTAGCTACAATTATCAACTATATATTGAAGTAAAGCTTGAAAAAGTGTTTCAAAATAATATTATACATTGTATTAAAATGTATGATACTTTAAAATAATTAATAATGCATAATTAGATGAAAAATAGTAACTTAAAAAAATTATATATATCATTTTTAATATTCTTAAAAATACAAAATTTTGGCTTTTGTTTTTTAGCATTGAATTTTTTAGAAAAAAAAGCCATTTAAAAAAATAGATATTTTAAACAAAAATAAATAATTGAAAAACCAACATTTGTAAAACAACATTTGTAAAACAACATTTATAAAACAACATTTGTAAAACAAATGTGGATACTTTATAGGTAAGAATATTCAAATTGTCAAAAACTATCTCAATAAAAGGTGGGTTGGGGGGCGTGGCGAGGGTGCTACTAGTAGCACCACCTTTTGAAATGTGAGTAAAAATAGTCACTAAATGCAACCTCTAAAAAAATGAGAACTCTAGAGGGTTCTCGTCAAGTTGGTAACTATGTTTTGAGACTTAAAATCATGAATAACATCCTTACTATTACCAAAAAATAACAGATCATCCACATACAAGGTGATAACAAGGAATTGACTACTGCCTATTTTTAATACACACAACAATCTGATTTGGATTTCAAAAATCCCAATCCCAACACAAAATAATCAAACTTTTGACACCGCATTTTGGGAAACTATTTGAGACCATATAAAGACTTTTTTTATTTGCAAACCAATGACTCTTTACCTTTTTCAATGTAGTGCTCTTACTGTGTCATATAGATCTCCTCCTTCAAGTACCCATGTAGTACCTGTTATCGCGCAGTTTGTAGTTTAGGTAAAGTAGCTGAAAGGTAAGGGTCAAACTAGCGTAATAGGAGCTTCCCCACCCACTGTCACCTCGATGGGGGGCTCTTTGTATTTAGCGTGGCTAAACCCAAGGGAGACATCCCTGACAATTTGGGGTTTTGAAAGGTAAAGGATTAAGGATTAAGGCAAGTTTTCCCTTCACAGATTACCGCCAAGAAGATAGTCGGATGAAGAAGAACCACAGAAGAGGTACTTGCTTGCGAGACAAGACAATAATAATAATAGTACATGCAATAGTGGTTAATACTCCATTACTTAATGATTATCAATATTTAATGTACATGAACATATATATTAGTAAATATTGGCGAAGTCAATGTTTGCAATAATGACAATGGCAAATTAAAGTCACTTGTCAATAAATACCA
>ML777562.1:914634-925724 GCA_009831015.1 Picea engelmannii | reverse complement strand
CTCCTCTTCACACAATTCATGATTGAATTCTACAACAATGGTCTCCCGAGTGACCTTGCCCCGGGTCCTGACTTGATCTTGGACTATGGCTTCAAGGGAGTCGACATAGCCATGGTTACTTACTTTTCGGAACTTCAATAAATGGCTAACCCAATCACTACCCACGTTCACAATGTCGAGCAACACAACCGGGACATCAATTCTCTTTCTCTCATATATGCCAGGAAGACAGAAGAAGCTCTAGATATCTTAAAAATAATCTTGGCATCGCACTTATTAGCTCTCTGCCAGGCAGTGGATCTCCGACAACTGGAAAAAAATGCTTTTAAAAGTTGTGTTAGGAGTCATTTCAAGTGTTTCAAATACATTTCATCTCCCTGAATCCATGAAGGGACAATTGGTTAACGTTGCCAAGGGTATTCCAATCTATACATATCTGGAATCGCCTTGCGATCCTTCCCTTTCGCTTCTCTCTGTCCTCAAAAAAAATTTGACTCCACTCTTGCATTCCACGATATTCAAATTGGAGATAAGATTAAAGAGTTCAAATCCCACCTCAAGCAACGACTAGAAGACGAGATAACAACAATTCGGATTTCATATGAGAAACGACTAGAAGACGAGATAACAACAATTCGGATTTCATATGAGAAACAACTAGAAGACTAGATAACAACAATCAGGCTTTCATATGAGCAACGACTAGAAGACGAGATAGCAACAATCAAGCTTTCATATGAGCAACGACAATTATATTAATTATTAGCAGATAATTTTTTTTTATTATTATAAGTGTGTTCGACCTATTTTTTTTTTAAATAAATGATGTTGAATCTCCAAAATCAAAGGTGCACCTCAGGAATTTGGATCTTTAGAGGGAAATCAAGTCCAGGTTCAGTTCACAAGGATGGTTGTTCAGATAGTTCAAGATGTTATAGGGGATAGAAAAAACTATGCCTCATTAGGGTTGCGAGATAAGTATGTCGATATTGCTTGTCGAGATAGTGCGGGATAGATCCAACCAATTTTGACATCTACCTTTATGAGGGTTACGAGACATTGCAAGTGTTAATGGTGTCCAACGATATTGGGAAACTTGGATTATAGTTGGGAGGCTACACCTTTCAGAGGAATAGGTGGAAACCTAATTGAGTTCGTTGCTTGCAATATTTCGACATCCTAAGGGATGCTAATGAAGAAATATCATGACAAGTACTTGTTAAGGGAAGGTGTTAGAATTATAACTCCTACTTGTCATGTGTTTAAAATGTGAATTCTTCAAATCATATAATAATGTTGAGATTTGTTAAATGTATTTGATTATTGTAATATAGAGATTATTCTCTAAGTGGTTGTGTAGATCTTAACTTTTAGGAGTTTGTTAATAAACTGGATTTGAGAGATTTGGTCCAATTTACTTAGCCCTTAGATTTGGTGTGTAGTTGAGATATTCTCTCAATTGATTAATGAAGTGGGCAGAAGCAAAGGAAAGACATAAAATAACTCACAGACTGATTCTATTTCTCGATAATGAACACGAGTACATCTGCCTCGTTTTTATATAGGTCTTGGAAGGCTCTCGAGAATCCAGAGAGTTCTCGGAGCGGGAAATGCCTAGAAGCGTTGGTGGTGGATTGTCGGTGGAGGAAGAGTCTGGAAGTTTGGTGGTGGTTGGTGTTGGCGTCAGAAGTCACTCCTGGATTGCAGCAGGAGTAAGCCTAAGGCCCATCAGTTTAAATGTCATGATTTGTTGATAAAGGGTGATGAATGGAAGTAAACTCAGAACAATATCATTCTAACTCAGAAAACTGGGTTGGAACAGCTAAGACAAGTGAGGTCTTGATCTAATTTAAGCCAGTGATTTTGCATAGTAGTGAGTGAGTGTAGGGAAAAACGAAGGGAATAAAGTCTTCTCTGGACATCCGATCTTCCAGCAACCTTTAAAAAGGGGGGAAAAGTCACAGATATGAGATCGTCTCAGATCTGAGAAACTTCAAACAAAATTAAGATGTTGCAAAACTAATATAATCAAACATACATTATATAGTCATTACAACACCCGACTGGATCATCCATGCCCGAGCTCTTAAGATTCAGAGGAAAAAAGGAGAAGAAGATGTTGGCTTCCATTAAACAAGAAGTCTCAAATATCAATCTATAACCAAGGAACCATAGGCCTCGTTAAAGCTTTACAGTCAGAAGCTCTACTCTACCATCCATTCTTACAAAAATACAAAAGTTGAGTATATATACTCAGAGCAACTCGCCACCTTGGTAGCAGGAGGGTAGCTGAAACATTAAAATCCAACCTAGCGTGTGCAAGCTCCTCTGGTCAGACGAGGACATCAGATCGACGTGGCTTCTTAGGAAAACCTGCACACAAGACGATCTTGGGCAAACTCCCTGCCAAAACTTCCATGCCTTACATTTAAGGAGTGAGGCGAGGTTTCAACCACCTCCTCCTACCTTTATTTACCTCTAGCAGGGATCAAGATCAAGGTCGAGTTGAATTGGCACCTGGAGAACGCGGCGACATCACATTCAGCTAAACCCGATGCTTCGGCCCTTTAACCAGCTCTTTCTATCACCCCAAGTGACCACAGGTCGTGCAACTGTCTCCCGGGGGACTTTTACATTTCGCATTTCAGGTTTCGACGATTCCCGATGCAGTGAAGGAGTGACCCCTTGTCTTTCAAATTCCTGGTAGTCGGAATGCCAAAATGGCTCCTAGGGGGCTTTTACATTTCGCATTTCGGGTTTCGGCGATTCCCGATGCAGTGGAGGAGCGACCCCTTGTCTTTCAAAGTCCCGGTAGTTGGAATGTCGAAACAGATCCTGGGGGGCTTTTACATTTCGCATTTCGGGTTTTGGCGATTCCCGATGCAGTGGAGGAGCGACCCTTTGTCTTTCAAAGTCTCAGTAACTGGAATGTTGAAACGGCTCCTGGGGGGCTTTTACATTTTGCATTTCGGGTTTCGAAAATTCCCGATACAGTGGAGGAGTGACCCCTTGTTTTTCAAAGTCTCGGTAGCCGAAATGCCAAAATGGTTAATCATTTCGCGTTTTGGGGGTTTCCCGATGCAGTGGAAGAGAGACCCCCTATCTTTTGAAGTCCCGGTAGCCGAAATCATGACCGAGCCTGATCAGGCGCCATGTGTCCCAACTGGATCGAACGACCACGATCATTTCATGATTGTGACCATAAGAGATGAGCCCATGCGCTAAACCCTGTGCAACTCTGCGACTCATTCTTACCCGATGATCGTCGATCTGCTCCATCTATGGATTGTCACCGTTGAAAACAAAATGCCTGCTCGCTTGATTTTAAGCCCGAAATTGACTTCTTCTGTGTGTTGCGCTTGGCACTCATGACTGCGGCCTTTGAATAAAACGCATTTGATGGGTTTTTAAAATCCATTTCTACGCATTTACACCAAGGGCCTGATATCGGAGAGAAACACCCCCCTCGCAAGAATTGGCGCTAACAGTTGGTAGAAATTAATGTTTCCAACACTCCCCCCCTAATTTCTACTACTAATTACATCAATATTTACAATGACCAATGCTTCTCTCAAATACTCAAATTGGCCTTGTGCTAAAGCCTTTGTAAATATGTCTGCAAGTTGCTCCTTTGATCTGCAATGTTGTAGGATAAGTTCAACATTGTTGAAAAGTTCTCAAATGAAGTGATATCTAGTGTCAATATGCTTTTTCCTCTTGTGAAAAACATGATTCTTTGATAGTGCAATGGTGGACTTGTTGTCACAATAGATTGTAGTAGGCTCCTCTTGATTATGCATTAGATCCTTCAATATTCTTCGCATCCAAACTGCTTGACATGTTGTTGATGTACCTGCTACATACTATGCTTCTACTGATGAGATGGTCACTATTGGTTGTTTCTTTGATGCCCATGCTACAACTCATGTTCCAAGATGAAATGTATATCCAGATGTGCTCTTTATCTCATCAATACTCCCTGCGACATCACTATCTGTGTATCCAACCATCTGTAAATTATTTGAAGTAGAATACAGTATGTCATGATTCATAGTTCTTGCAATGTATCTTAATAACCTTTTTCTTGCTTGTCAATGTGAATTCTTTGGTGTGTCTGTAAATCTAGAAATCAGACTGACTCCATACATTATATTTGGCCTAGTCGTTGTGAGATACATCAAACTTCCAACCAATTTTCTGAATATGGTTGAATCAAAATCCATCTCATTTTGTTCTCTACTTAGTTTTGTGCCAATTGCCACATGTGTAGAAATTGGACTGCAATTTATCATTCTAAACCTTTTTAAAACATCTTTTGCATATTTACTTTAGCAAATGAAAATGCCTTGTGTGACTTCAATGCCAAGAAAATATTTCATTAACCCCAAGTCTGTCATCTCAAATTCCTTCTTCATTGCCGATTTAAACATATCAATAGAGAGATTACCTGTATAGATCAAATCATCAACATATAGGAAAACAATCAAGATCTGACCTTGTTCATTGACTTTGGTGTATAGTGTAGGCTCACTAGCGCTTCTTATGAATTCATTTTTTATCATGTATGAATCTACACTGTTGTACCAAGCTCTTGGTGCTTGCTTCAATCCATAAAGTGTCTTCTTCAACCTGTAAACCTTGTATTCTTGTCCTTTTACTTCATATCCTGGTGGTTGATGCACATAGACTTCTTCTTTTAAATATCCATTCAAGAAGGTTGATTTGACATCCATTTGATAAACTTTCCAATTGTGTTGAGCTGCAATAGCTAGTACCATCCTAATTGTGTCAAGTCTTGCTACGGGTGAAAATGTTTCATTGTAATAAATTCCATATTCTTGTGCAAATCTTTTAGCTACTAATCTTGCCTTATATTTGTCAACTTCTGCATTTGCCTTATATTTAGTTTTATACACCCATTTCACACCTATGCATTCTTTCTCCTTAGGTAAATCAACTAGAACCCATGTATCATTTTTCTTAATAGATTCCATTTCTTCATTCATTGCATTAATCCAATGTTCTTCCTTAATTGCATCCTCAAAATATATAGGATCTTGAGTAAATAGAGAAAAATTGGATTGCAAATCTATCCAATCTAATTGATCATATATTTCTTGCAAGCTTCTAGTCTTTTTGCCTCTTAATCTTGGTCTTAATGATTCAAGTGTAGGATTTGAGTCATAACTTAATTGTGGACTTCATGTTTCTCCTTGCTCAACTTCCCTTTGTAAGTTTTCTTCTTGTGAAATTCTTGATGGTATTCCTCCTTGCGCATTTGATTGTTCTCCTTGACCATTTTCTCTTTGTTCTTCATATAGTATTGTTGTACCTGTAATTGTCTTGTCTATATTGTCATCCCATGATTCTTCCTCTTTGAATACAATGTCTCTACTTACAATGAATTTCTTGGTTATAGGATTAAACAACTTATATGCCTTAGATTGTTCATCATAACCAATGAAAATGCATTTTTCACTTTTATCATCCAATTTACTCCTTGTTTGTTTAGGCACATGTGCATATGCAATGCAACCAAATACTTTAAAATGAGAAACACTATGATGCTTACCACTCCATGACTATTGAGGAATCATATCCCTCACAGTCTTTGTTGGACTCCTGTTCAATATATAAACTGCACAAGCTATTGCTTCAGCCCAATATTCATTAGATAGATTCTTGCCTTTCAACATGCTTCTTGCCATCTCCATTATTGTACAATTCTTTCGTTCCGCAACACCATTATGTTGAGGTGTATATCTTGTAGTGAACTGCTTCTTTAGTCCATGATACCCGCAATACTCCAAAAACTCATTTGACTTATATTCTCCTCCTCTATCTGATCTCAATATCTTAATGGATATGCCACTATGTTTCTCAACCAATGTCTTGAATTCCTTAAACTTGTCAAATGTTTCATATTTGTGTTTGAAGAAATAAACACATGTTTTTCTACTATAATCATCAATGAATGTTAGAAAATGTATGCTCCCCCCTAATGATGGTGTTTGCATTGGACCGCATAAATCTGTATGCACAATTTCTAAAGGTGCCCAAGCTCTGTATGACATTTCTTTTGGAAATCTTTTCATATGTTGCTTTCCAAAAATACAACTTTCACATGAACTTATTGGTACTTGAATAGGTGGCAAACCTCTTACCATTTCATTTCTTTGCAATAAACACAATCCTTTGAAGTTTAGATGGTCATACCTCAAGTGCCATACCCATGCTTGATCTTGTTGGTGCCTTGAAACTTGCTCCAATCTTCTCCATCATTTCACTTTTCATGTGAAGTGGGAACATTATGTTGTTTGTCATTTTAATCTTTCCAACCACCATTTTACTAGGAGGAATATCAGGTATAGTGCATACATTATTCTCAAAAGCAACTCTATAACCCTTTTGAGTAAGTTGCCCCACACTTATGAGATTATGCTTCAAACCAGGTACAAAATAAACATCAGGAATAGTTTTCTTTCCAGTCTTTGTTATTACATTAATTGCACCTTTTCCCATGACTTATACAATATTATCATTACCCAATTTAATTTGTGTTTTAACTTATGTATCCAAATCATCAAACGACCCTTTATTTCTAGTCATCTGGTTACTACAACCACTATCAAGAAACCAAATGTTACTTGCATTTTCTTGAGCTACATCACATGTAATAAACAATGTCTCAAAACTACTCTCAGAGAAATTTGCATTATGCTTTCTCATATCTGCTTGTTTCTTTTGGCATTCATTTGCAAAGTGACCATACTTCTTGTAGTAATAACATTGAATATTTGATTTGTCATACCTTTGTGATGATTGATTGTTATTGCTTTCCCTTGAGCTAAAATTTTGATTTCTCCTTCCTCCTGGGTCTTGATTCTTTCTTTCTTCTCTTTGAAAATTATTTCTTCCTCTTCCTCTTCCTATGAATCCTGGATTTCCTCTTCCTCTGCCTCCGCCAAATGTCATTTGTGTTTTGAATGCATGCTCCAATGAGGTATTGTCATTCATGTTCAACCTGTCTTCATAATTTTTCAAGGAGCCAACCAACTCATCCATAGAATATGTAGTCAAATCTTTAGATTCTTCAATTACCACAACAACTGCATCAAATTTTCTAGGCAAACTTCTTAAAACCTTTTCTACAACCTTCTGATCTGCTAGCTCATCACCATTTTATCTTATTTGATTAACCAAATCCGTAACACGATATGTAAATTGATCTATTGAGTCAGAATCTTTCATTTGCAAGTTTTCAAATTCTCTTCTAATTGCTTGGAGTTTGGTAATTTTTACCTTACTAGTGCCTTGATATGATGTCTCTAGAATGTCCCACGCTTGCTTGGTTGTAGTGGCTGGTTTAATCCTTCCAACAACCGAATCATCCAATGTGTGTCCAATTATCTACAAATCCCTTTTATTCTTTTGTCTATTTTCATCAAGCTTGTGTTTTTCATTAACACTCAAAATAGACTCATTGTGGTTCAGTATAACCATTCATTACTATATCTGATAGCTCATATGAATCAAATGATAATTTCATTATAAATGCCCAATTATCATAATTTTTCCCAGTAAATATTGGAATCATAAGTTGTTGATACATTCATGATAACATTTTTACAAAAAAATTAAGCCAAAATTTTTTTCCAGCAAAATAGGCAAAAGACTATAGAAGGTGAGTGCTCTTCGTACTCTGCTTCAAGAAACAAGTCCTGTGCAAGTCTTGCAAGTGATATTTAAAGACTTAGACTGCTATAATTATTCACGCACTTGATTCATGGTGAAAAAACTTTTTCGACCTCGGCAACGGGCCAGAGAAATGCTTACTTCGTTCTCCTCTGTGCGTAGGTTTCTCCTGCAGCGATTCCTTGTGGACATCTCTTGGCCCACAAATTAATCAACAATGGATTTTGGTGGCTCTCTAACGAATACAACAGCTATGAAACCCTCAAATTGTGATTTCCACGATCCATTGTCTAACTGCAGACACTACTAAATTTGGATGAAACCCTCAAAATTATTCTCTCTCACGGTGCTTGCAAAGAGGAAAGCAGTTATGGCAGTTGTTCCAATGAGTGAATCAAATCTTGGTGGATCTTACTTCAAAATAGATCTACTCTTTGGATCTCTCTATGGTTCTGCATATCTTCAACAAGGGTTCAACTTTGCTCAACCACGCTTTGGCTCGAACTGCTCCAACAACAAGGTGAAGGCGATGCTTTTCCACTCACTTTGTTGTGGACGACTCCTCTCAGGATACTAGGCCCTCAGCCTCACAACCTTCATCACCCTCACGACTCTCCTGGAACTTGTGGCTTCCTCAACTCTCCAACTCTCACGACAACTCAATGCACAACGTACTCTCATGGCCCTCTTGGCAACTCAATGCTCACCTCGCTCTAATACCACAATGAAGTGGGTAGAAGCAAAGGAAAGACAGAAAATAACTCACAGACTAATTATATTGCTCGATAATGAACACGATTACATCTACCTCGTTTTTATAGAGGTATTGGAAGGCTCTCGAGAATCCAAAGAGTTCTCGGAGCAGGAAATGTCTAGAAGCGTCGGTGGTGGATTGTCGATGGAGGAAGAGTCTAGAAGTTTGGTGGCGGTTGGTAGAAATTAATGTTTCCAACATTCTTTAAATCATACAATAATGTTGAGATTTGTTAAATGTATTTGATTATTGTAATATAGAGATTATTCTCTAAGTGGTTGGGTAGATCTTAACTTTTAGGAGTTTATTAATAAATTGTATTTGAGAGATTTGGTCCAACTTACTTAGCCCTTAGATTTGAGATTTGGTGTGTAGTTGAGATATTCTCTCAATTGATTAATTGTGCTCTTAAGATAGTCTATCTATCGTAATGTATGTATATGTGTGTGAGAAAATCATGTCCACTCTCTCATTTGCTTTCCATTTACACCAATAAAATCATGTAAAATCATTTAAATGACATAGTGATTAATTGAAATTGTAAAAACAAATTCAAAATATATAAATATTATACACACCATAAAGCTAATTAATTTTTATTCCATAAAAATAATTTTATTAAATCATGAGAATTAATACACTCGAATCGATTTTTGAAACATGTTAATTTCATCTTCTCTTAAAAGTTCCTTTGTTTCTTAAGTTGGATCATCGAGTCATTGCGAGATTTCCCTTTAATGGAGAGACATTGACTCAATGCTAATTACCTGATCGATTTGCAAAATTCGCAGTATGAACATTGGGTGGTGATTGATGTTAATTCCAAAGCATCGAGAGACGAAATCCCAAAAACAACCCTGATTGAGAAAATTTCCAAGGATCATTGGAATTTCAGGACTCAGAAGCCCTAATGTATAGAGTACAATTAATCATCCAAAACCAATTAAGGAAAATAATATGAGCACAAAGCTAAAGACTTTAAATTGTAGACAGTTCTTATCAAAGTCCAGATGCTCCGATTTGTAAATGCTCTCTTTGGTCGAGAGATAAATCAACTCTACTCTCGAGTGTTTATATTTTAGTTTTTATAATACCAGATGTATAATTCATTTGACAAATTCCTGGGCATTAAATCATTGATTATTAGGCAAAGGCATGCACTAAATCGAACTACTTTGGGGATATACATTAAATCATGTATGAATCTATCTTACTATACCAAACTCTTGGTGCTTGCTTCAATCCATAAAGTGTCTTCTTCAACCTGTAAACCTTGTCTTCTTGTCCTTTTACTTCATATCCTGGTGGTTTTTGCACATCGACTTCTTCTTTTAAATATCCATTCAAGAAGGTTGATTTGACATCCATTTGATAAACTTTCCAATTGCATTGAGTTGCAATAGCTAGTACCATCATAATTGTGTCAAGTCTTGCTACGGGTGCAAATGTTTCATTGTAATCAACTCCATATTCTTGTGAAAATCCTTTAGCTACTAATCTTGCCTTATATTTTTCAACTTCTCCATTTGCCTTATATTTAGTTTTATACACCCATTTCACACCTATGCATTCTTTCTTCTTAGGTAAATCAACTAGATCCCATGTATCATTTTTCTTAATAGATTCCATTTCTTCATTCATTGCATTAATCCAATGTTCTTCCTTAATTGCATCCTCAAAATATATAGGATCTTGAGTAAATAGAGCAAAATTGGATTGCAAATCTATCCTATCTCCTTGATCATATATTTCTTGCAAGCTTCTAGTCTTTTTGCCTCTTAATCTTGGTCTTAATGATTCAAGTGTAGGATTTGAGTCATAACTTACTTGTGGACTTCATGTTTCTCCTTGCTCAACTTGCCTTTGTGAGTTTTCTTCTTGTGGAATTCTTGATGGTATTCCTCCTTGCTCATTTGATTGTTCTCCTTGACCTTTTTCTCTTTGTTCTTCATATAGTATTGCTGTACCTGTAATTGTCTTGTCTATATGGCCATCCCATGATTCTTCCTCTTTGAATACAACGTCTCTACTTACAATGACTTTCTTGGCTATAGGATTAAACAACTTATATGCCTTAGATTGTTCATCATAACCAATGAAAATGCATTTTTCACTTTTATCATCCAATTTACTCTTTGTTTGTTTAGGCACATGTGCATATGCAATGCAACCAAATACTTTAAAATGAGAAACACTATGATGCTTACCACTCCATGCATGTTGAGGAATCATGTACCTCACAATATTTGTTGGACTCCTGTTCAATATATAAATTGAACAAGCTATTGCTTTAGCCCAATATTCATTAGATAGATTCTTGCCTTTCAACATGCTTCTTGCCATCTCCATTATTGTATGATTCCTCTGTTCTGCAACACCATTATGTTGAGGTGTATAGCTTGTACTGAACTTCTTCTTTATTCCATGATACCCTCAATACTCCAAAAACGCATTTGACTTATATTCTCCTCCTCTATCTAATCTCAATATCTTAATGGATATGTCACTCTGTTTCTCAACCAATGCCTTGAATTCCTTAAACTTGTCAAATGTTTCATATTTTTGTTTGAGGAAATAAACCCATGTTTTTCTACTATAATCATCAATGAATGTTAGAAAATACATGCGTCCCCCCCCCCCC
>ML777562.1:888275-899742 GCA_009831015.1 Picea engelmannii | reverse complement strand
GACCCGAAGGTCCCCCAGGAGGGAGAAGGGCAACCCTCGCTACATAAGCTGCGGCTTCAGCTGCCGACATATCTCCTCCCTGGCCTGTCATATCAGTTTTGATAAAGCTGCCAGGATGCAAGCAGTTCACATACACCTTGTGTTCATCATCACCAAGCGTTTGAAGATCTCTTGCCACAAGCCTAGTATAGGTATTCAGGGCTATCTTCGATACAATGTACGCTCTCAATCGAGCAGGCCAACCCTTGCCCTCAATCTCTCCTGATTTTTCGTCATTCAGATACATGTCGATAAACCCATCTATCGTTTCTTCACTCAGCTTTTCAACATCATCGAGCTGCATTCTCAGAGTCTCGTTTCCCAGATTCTGAAAATTTCACATTTTGTATTGAGTAATTCCAAAATCATGGATCCATTTATAGACACAATTTAACAAAAAGACTAGTCTTCTACTTCCAATAGGAGGTTGAGAGTTCAAGTTTACATTGTAGTCTATATACCCTCATAGTTTACAGTTTACATTGGATCTATATACCCTCATAGTTTACATTGCAGTCTACAAAAAGATCGACTCATTACAAAATGCACCCCATTGAATTCATTCAAACAGAAGCAGATATAGCTATGGAATTTTTATCATAAAAATACTTAACCTGAAGCAGTCCCCCAGATGATGAGACATTCACAATTCTGGATCCGGAGGATGATAGCTTCAACAGAGGAAGCAGGGCTTTCACCATTCTCTTGGCACCCAAGTAATTTGTATCCAGGCATGCCTTTGCGGTCTCGTAATCTTCATTGAAACCTTCTGTGAAAGATCTGTTGGTCTGCCACCCAATGCAACCGTGGATGAAATTATATATGCAGCACTGAGAAATTGCAATCCCCATTAAAACCCAAAGGGTTCTAAAACTTTTGGAAATCCCTGAAGGTTAAGATGAATCGATATTGAATTCATCTTCTATTAAATTCTAAGGGAAACTTTTGATAAACTCTATATAGTATTTTAATTGCAAATTATCAAGATCTCAAAATCTAAAATCTATTAAGCTCGCCAAGGTATCTAAAATTTTTGAAAATCCCTTAAATCTATATTAAGTACAGATTATTAAGACCTCAAAAAATCTAAAACCTTTTATCTGAATATTAAGAGGAATCCATCCTAGTTGGCCTTTAACCCTTTTATAATGACAATAATAAGAGCGATAGGGCATCCTCTCCCACCCTGTAGAACACCTCAGATAAAACAAGAAGATTATTAATGAGGAACTTACTAATAGCACTAGGCGACTGATGCCCCGAATCTCCCATAAATCCCAGTCTATTTTCGCTCCAATCACTCCAGCATTATTAATCTGCTTTCCAGTAAATTTGCAGTACAAAAATCACAGTTTCACATGGTGCATATGCTTAATGCTATTTTCAGTTTCTACTCTGTATTTGGGGTTGAAGGGTACCAGAATATCGATGCCGCCGAATTTGTTTTTAATCCAATCGGCCAAGAGCGAAACACTTTGATCGCTCTGCACATCCAGTTGATGAAAATGAACATTTGGGTATCCTTCATCAACAACAGATTTTGCAATGGCCAAGCCGTAGGCATTGTTACGGGCAGTCAGAACAACAGTGAGACCCTGTTTTGCCAGATGACGAACAGTCTCCAAGCCAATACCCCTGCTCGATCCGGCCACCACAGCCACTGTCTTCTCCGTCCACCATTTTTCCTGATCCGGTCTTCAAGCAGACACATTGATTCGATTCGATTCAATTCATCTCAATCGATATAATTACAAAATTGAAACAAATACCAGCAGGTATCCATGAAAGTACATATAATGAAACGAAACGGAACAGACAAAGCACATGGGACATCCAAGCATACCCATTACAATCCTCCATTGATGCTAAACGTGCCGCCTCCATAACCATCATTAACCTCGTCGAGGCACCTTTCTGGCTTCGCTTTTCCAGGTTCAAACAGTGAATCTCTGAACTTTCTGAACAGATATATTTGACATCTTGTTGAAAACGACAAGGACAATTATACGCTATCTTGAAAATGGCTTGGAAAAAGAGTACAGTGACCTAAACGCTGAACGTTTTGTTTCTTTGTCGTACTAAAAATGAGTACAATAGGCTTTATGAAATGAGTCAATCATTGTTTCAGTTTCGTTTAAAAATAGTACAAAAGGCTTTATGAAATGAGTCCATCATTGTATTGTTTCAGTTTCGTTTGTCTTGTGTTTTAGATGATAAATAGTGTATTTAATAGACAAGAGTTAATAATGAAGTTGTTTAGTTGTTTTTAGGTTGGAATTAGGTGATATAAATTTATATGAATTATTATTTTTTGTTATTCAAAATCTTTTTTTGAATGTAGAAATAGATTTAGCATGTTGAAAAAATCTCTAATCTAATTATTTCTCACGGATTTTAATAATTGACTCACTGTATAATGTTTAATATTTCTCAATATGTAAGTTTTGTTTCTTTTGAATACCACACATTACAAACAAGGCAGCGTGGTTGCGTGTACTGCCTCCCCGAAATAAGGGGGGGGGACCCACTCTCTGAAAACAGAATGGATGCAGTCTGTTCGAATCGTGGAGCCAGGGAAGCCCTTTCAGGAAAAACACGGGGAAAAATCCGGTTCAAAAAGATCATAAATTATTAAATACAAATATAAAATTATTAAATATAAATATAAAACATAAATTCAATTTACCCTTACCCAGTCTATCATGTCATTGAGTTAATTTTGATCTCGAAATACATGAAGGTTGCAATAACACTATAAAGTTATCAGCCAATGAAATGTAAGAAAATTCAATTTTTTTTACATATTAAAAAATAAAATTTTGAGTTTGTTATGTTACACAAAGTTTTTTACAAAATTTTTAAAGTCAACCCAAATTAATAGAAAGTCAAAGTGAACTCATCACTATGTATACTGCCTGGGAGGCAGTACAATAAGATTGATTTTAAAATTATAGTCATTTATCTTGCTTCTTATTTAAAACATCAAACATTATTATAATTGAGGCTCTAATTATAGGGATAGGTATCTAATCTAGCCAAGACGCATTTAAGTTTGAGTAGAAACATTTTTTGTTATGGTAAGAATTTGGTTGAAAAAAGAACACAAATATATAGAAATAAATAAAATAAATGAAAATAAGTGTCTTATCTAAAGGATGTGTCTATTCTTGAAAGGGAGTCCCTGCTAGGGTATATAAACGAGCTCTTATTCTCATTGTAATCATCTAACTATTTCATATTCTTATACATTATTATATAATTACTGTCCTATATGGATTTTAACCTATTGTCCTATTTACTTTGGATATTTGCTTAAGTGAACAGAGTTGGTTCACTACATTTTGAATTGGCTCACCACATTGATATCAGAGCTACAGTGGGGACATAAATAAATATAGTTAATGCACTGAGGATATAGTTATACTTTACATAAAATATGACACTTTTCTATGAGTACTATTACACCAACATAGAAGAACTAAGCCACGAACTTTATTTTGTCATATTGACATTATAGCTTAACCTATCTACGAGATGATATATCTTCCAAGCATACAACATACAATATACAACCAATATTATTTGTCCCTCTACTTCAAGTCCAATGAACTATATCTATCCTCCAACCTTGAGCAATTTCTCATGTTTATGGTACCCCAATTTCAAGTCCAATAAACTATATCTACCCTCCAACCTTGAGCAATTTCTCACATTTATGGTACCCAACCTCTTTGACCAAAAAAAAAAAACCATATAACTAAGATTATTGTTTTAAGTTTATGTATTTCATGCCTATTAATGATTTTGTCTACAAAATCATTACCAAAAAAGTTGTAAGTTATGTATTTCATTGAGTCTGTATACAAAATCATTACCAAAAAAACAAAAAGAGATGTGTCTACAAAATCATAAAAAAAAACAAAAAGAGAGAGATGTGTCTATATGATGAAGAAGGTTGAGCACATGGGTGCTCATTGAGAAGAGACACTTCCAAGTCCTTGGTGGTGTCACTCATTGTGATGCTCATGGGATTCACTACGTATTCATGAAGGGTGGAGGTATTCCCTTTAATTGTGACTCGTTCTTTAATTCGCTTCCCTAAATTACTACGAATATTATGTGGAGACGCAGATGATGGCATTATACAAGTTAGCTTTTCAAATTTAACATTGAAAAATTATACCAATTTGTTGATTGATATCGCTTGTTAAAAGAAAGACACTTCTTATTATTATTACATAGAGAGACGGAAAATATTGTTTTTAGGTTCACTACATCTTCCTTTACAAGAAGGGACAATTGAAGCTCATGGGTGAATTTAAATATGATTGAAAGAATAAATTAGAATTATTGAGAAGATGAGAGACATAAATATTAAATTTATATGAAAATTATTTAAAATTTATATGAAAATTATTTAAGATTATATGTAAAATCTTTAATATATAAAAAATGGAAAGATTTATTTATATCTAAACAATAAATTAGAATTATTGAGAAGATGAGAAACATAAATATTAAATTTATACGGCATCTAAACAATAAATTAGAATTATTGAGAAGATGAGAGACATAAATATTAAATTTATACGAAAATTATTTAAGATTATATGTAGAATCTTTAATATATAAAAAAAAAAATTGAAAGACCTATTTGCATCTAAACAATAGATGAAAACAAAATAATTATTTCAAAATACTTAAACCCAAATAAGAGATGGCTATTGTTTTGCATTGCATTTTGTATGTACTTAGTGAACAAATGTTCATGAAGGAAAGTAAATGTAGATACCAATAAATGAGAACCATGTCCATCTCATATGAAAAGGGCAGGGAGTCGAAAACATTTGGCATGTCATGTGAACCTTATGTGAAATAAACGATAGAATATTTCATTATGAATAAGGAATGAGGGTGTATCACATCAATCTAAAATGGTGGGTTATTCTCTTTCATTATTATAATCTTCAAATTGACATTTGATTGAGTTAATAGTTAAAATCTAGGTTGATTTTCAATTTAATTGCTATCATAATAATAATTTAAAGGTGATGGCTTAGCTAGAAATCAAATGATGAATGAGATCCTTTTGTTTGTGGGGCAAACGAAGCTAAACACCAAATTGATGTATGAGACTCCTTTGTTTGTGAGACAAGGGAGCCCCATATGCGTAAAGATTTAACTGTGTAAGTTTACGAAGGTGTACATACCATACCCCTTTCATATTCAAAGCTATAACTTCCTAGGAGGAAACATGCAATGTTTTCATTCCATAATTCCATAATCTCAATAAATAAAACCAAGTCAATCCCATAATCTCAATAAATAAAAGGTCAAGAAGTTGAGTGGTAGTTGTATACTGGTGAGAGCTAATTATCCCAAGTTCAATTATTGGCGTATTTCCTACTATGCTCCCATAGAATGATTCCATTCTAATAAAGGAATATATGGAACACTCTTGGAAGGGTTCAACAACAGAAGGAATGGAGCTATGGCCTCGAGGAGACCATCCCACATAACTCCAAGAATACTAATGTTAATGGAAGAGGGGTAGTGGAAGAGAGGTATGGAGCTATGGCCTCGAGGAGACCATCACATATAACTCCAAGCATACTAATGCTAATGGAAGAGGGGTAGTGGAAGAGAGGTACATTCTACCTAATTTTTTGGTGGCGAGTAGCTTCAAATTTACACATTGTATGCAATAGTCTACCATGAGGAGAGAATCTCATTCATTTGAGGTGACCTTGAAAATATCAAGTAGCAATCAAGAAGGAATCTTGCCATAAATGATTTATAATATTTTATTACTTTATGTTGATTGTTTTCCATTATTCCTAATGTCCAACTCATATTAGGAGTTCATTGATTTGTAGTTGATAGTAGGTCTATAAATAGTTATGGAGTTTCTTTTACCTTATCTTAATGTGGTTGTGAAATGGCCAACACATGTCTCAACATTGCAAAGGAAAAATGAGGGGTTTTGAGTGTCGTTGGGAAGCAATGACGAGTTTCTACAAGGAAAATTTGTGTCCTTTATTTGTTATTGTCTCCTCTTTTTGCATTCTATCTGTGCAACCAAGTAAGTTGCTCTTATTGTATTCACTTGCCTCTTAAGGTTGGGGGATATCTCAAGGAGTTAAACTCTAAATATAATACTCTTCCACACACTTCATAAGGATGACTCCATCCTTATTTATAACTAACAAGAGAGTTGTAATCATAACAACCTCCTAACTACCCAGTGGACCTTTTTTAATGAGGCCCCATTACATTTATTCAATACTAACTACCATAGTGGACCTTATTTAATAATAATCATAATGGACCTAGTCCACCTTTTATTGAATGGCCTCCACTATTATTAATTTATTATGGGCTCTTTGGCCCCTCGTTACACCCCTAGGGAGGATCCCAACAATAAACAAGCTTCAATGATGGCAATATGGTATAGTCAAATTCATGGTTGTCTATCACAAGCATATTAACAATCAAGAGTTGATTTAGATGATCAATTGCTTTATTTCCCGTGCCCTTCTTGTACTTTATTATAACTGAAGTTGGTATAAAAATGTTGACGACTTGATATGTTTCATATTCTTTATTTTGAATTATGATTGCAAGAACTATGATCGATAATCAAGTATGCCATTATTTCGTTCCTAAGATGTGATGTCTCCAATGTTAAACCGTTTGCATGATTGCATACATCTCTCTCTCTCTCTCTCTCTCTCTCTCTCTCTCTCTCTCTCTCTCTCTCTCTCTCTCTCTCATGCAATAGAAATGCACTACATCGTTGAAAGTTTACGATAATATATAGTGGGGTACTCAAGTTGTGTGGAACCTAGTTTCATCTCATAGTTTGAAGATTTTGTCTCAATTTTAAAAGGTGGGAGGAGATCCAACAGTTCCAAAATCGATGTAGAGTACACATTGTTTGAAACAAAGTTGCTACTTGTTTCTCCACTAGAATATTGCTTACTTTCCCCTTTTGAGGACGTTGTTGATATCCCACATAATATATGAGAACATCAATATGAATTTTCAATAATAAAATTGTCTGAGAAACTAAGGGCCTTCTCATGCTCATGTAGATCATTAGTGTACATTTTTAAGTTATTGGGCCTATAATTTTCAATGGTTTTTTTTCTAATTTACAAACTCCTAAACTTAGTCCTTTTTGGACTTCTTACCTTAAGTCCATTTTCATCATGATTTATTTCTCATATTATTAATGTATTATAAAATGAGCTAGTTCACTAAATGAGGAAAACCTAGATAGGGTTGAGTCACGTAACTAAGCTCAAAGGAAGATAACCACAATAACACAATATGATATTATCAATGAATAACCAGTACATCTATTACAATGGAGTTCATGTCCTTATATATGAATTATCACTAAGAAAGTCATTTCCACTTATGAATGTGGGATAGATCGCTTGTTGGGAGAAGGCCTATTTTGGGGAGAAATATTTGTTTTGGGCATAGGCCTATGTTGGAGCACACACAACAAGTGGAAGGAAAAGCAACATGCAGGAAAAGAAGGAAAAGCAACATGCAAAAGGAAAAGCAACGCGACACACATGCAGACATGCCTAACCATGATAGGGTTAGGGTTTTTGACAAATATTGTAACGACTATAAGCCTATAAAGTAGTATAAATAAGGACCTAGGAGGTCTAGAGAGAGAGAGAGAGAGAGAGAGAGAGAGAGAGAGAGAGAGAGTTGGTTGAATATTGAGAAGTTGGTCATTTGATAATTGTAAGCAAGTTTTGTTATGGTTCTTGTGGTAGAGTTGAATAAGTTAGTCTTCGAGGGTTAAGTCACAAACTAAGGAGCCTGGTGTGATCTAGTCATCCTCCTAGAGGGTACTTACCCTCATTTTTTATTTCAATATTGAAGATGTAATGCGTGCATCACAAGATTTTGCAGCAGAATAAATAAAAGAGAGGAGAAGCCAGATCTTTGTGGATGTAGCCCCAGGAAGGGGTGAACCACAGTAAACCTTGTGTTCTATGTGATTTTAACCTATTGTCCTATTTACTTTGGATATTTGCTTAAGTGAACAGAGTTTGTTCACCACATTTTGAGCTGGTTCACCACATTGGTATCAAAGCCCTTGCAGTGGGGACATAAATAAATATAGTTAATGCACTCAGGATATAGTTATGCTTTACATAAAATATGACACTTTTGTATGAGCACTATAACACCAACATAAAAGAACTGAGCCACTAACTTTATTTTGTCATGTTGACATTATAGCTTAACCTATCTACGAGATGGTATATCTTCCAAGCATGCAACATACAATATACAACAATGTTATTTGTCCCTCTACTTCAAGTCCAATGAACTATATCTATCCTTCAACCTTGAGCAATGTCTCATATTTGTGGTACCAACCTCTTTGGCAAAAAAAAAAATCCACATAACTAAGATTATTGTTGTAAGTTTATGTCTTCCATGCCTATTAATGAGTCTGTATACAAAATCATCACCAAAAAAACAAAAAGAGATGTGTCTACAAAATCATCACAAAAAAACAAAAAGAGATGTGTCTATATGATGAAGAAGGTTGAGCACATGGATGCTCATTGAGAAGAGACACTTCCAAGTCCTTGGTGGCATCACTCATTGTGATGCTCATGGGATTCACTACGTATTCATGAAGGGTGGAGGTATTCCCTTTAATTGTGACTCGTTCTTTAATTCGCTTCCCTAAATTACTACGAATATTATGTGAAGACGCAAAGGTATACAAGTTAGCTTTTCAAATTTAACATTGAAAAATTATACCAATTTGTTGATTGATGTGGCTTGTTAAAGGAAAGACACTTGTTATTATTACATAGAGAGACGGAAAGTATTGTCTCAAGGTTCACTACATCTTCCTTTAGAAGAAGGGACAATTGAAGCTCGTGGGTGAGTTTAAATATGATTGAAAGAATAAATTAGAATTATTAATATGATTGAAAGAATAAAATAGAATTATTGAGAAGATGAGAGACATAAATATTAAATTTATATCAAAATTATTTAAGATTATATGTAGAATCTTTAATATATAAAAAATGGAAAGATTTATTTGCATTTAAATAATAAATTAGAATTATTGTGAAGATGAGAGACATAAATATTAAATTTATACGAAAAATATTTAAGATTATATGTAGAATCTTTAATATATAAAAAATGGAAAGACCTATTTACATCTAAATAATAGATGAAGGAAAGTAAATGTAGATATCAATAAGTGATAACCATGTCTAACTCAACATATGAAAAGGGTGGGGAGTCGAAAACATTGGGCATGTCATGTGAACCTTATGTGAAATAAATGATAGAATATTTCAATATAAATAAGGAATGAGGGTGTATCGCATCAATCTAAAATGGTGGGTTATCCTCTTTCATTATTATAATCTTTAAATCGACATTTGATTGATTTTCAATTTAAAATCTAGGTTGATTTTCAATTTAATTGTTATCATAATAATAACTTAAAGGTGATAGCTTAGCTAGACATCAAATGATGTATGAGATACTCTTGTTTGTGGGGCATAGGAAGCTAGACACCAAATTGATGTATGAGACTCCCTTGTTTGTGGGACAAGGGACCCCCATATGCGTAAAGATTTGATTGTTTAAGTTTACGAAGGTGTACATACCCTACCCCTTTCATATTTGAAGCTATAACTTCATAGGAGGAAACATGCAATGTTTTCACTCCATAATTCCATAATCTCAATAAATAAAACCAAGTCAATCCCACAATCTCAATAAATAAAAGGTCAAGAAGTTGAGTGGTAGTTGTATACTGGTGAGCTAATTATCCTAAGTTCAATTATTGGCATATTTCCTACTATGCTCCCATAGAATGATTCCATTCTAATAAAGGAATATATGGAACACTCTTGGAAGGGTTCAACAACAGAAGGAATGGAGCTATGGCCTCGAGGAGACCATCCCACATAACTCCAAGCATACTAATACTAATGGAAGAGGGGTATTGGAAGAGAGGTATGGAGCTATGGCCTCAAGGATACCATCACACATAACTCCAAGCATACTAATGCTAATGGAACATGGGTAGTGGAAGAGAGGTACATTCTACCTAATTTTTTGGTGGCAAGCAACTTCAAATTTACACATTGTATGAAATAGTCTACCATGAGGAGAGAATCTCATTCATTTGAGGTGACCTTGAAAATATCAAGTAGCAATCAAGAAGGAATCTTGCCATAAATGATTGATAATATTTTATTACTTTAAGTTGATTGTTTTCCATTATTCCTAATGTCCAACTCATATTTGGAGTTCATTGATTTGTAGTTGAAAGTAGGTCTATAAATAGATATGAAGTTTATTTTACCTTATCTTAAGGTGGTTGTGAAATGACCAACACATGTCTCAACATTGCAAAGGAAAAATGAGGGGTTTTGAGTGTTGTTGGGAAGCAATGACGAGTTTCTACAAGGAAAATTTGTGTCCTTTGTTTGTTATTGTCTCCTCTTTTTGCATTCTATCTGTGCAACCAAGTAAGTTGCTCTTATTGTATTCATATCCATCCTTCTTCGTATAAATATGCCTTTAGTTGTACTTTTGACTAAACCTTTCAATGAATGGTTATTGACAATAAACATGTGTTGATTTAAGAGACAAAAATCATGTTAATGGTGATTGGTTCACAATAATCATGTAGAAATCAATATTTTGTGGAGAGAAAGCTTAGTTTTTTATGATTTTATAATTGCAAGTTTGGTATTTGTATAAAAAAAAACTTCCAGACTAGATAAATAAATATCCTAAGCAATGGCTATTAAATTAAGATGCTCTTGTTAAGTACCTTATATCTGAAAATGTTATCATATACAAGATATCCAAGAATAAAATAGAGAATCCCCTTTACTTGTTTATATAATAATACCCTTAAGGTAGTGCAAAAACTTACAAATGATCATTTGTGGAATGAATCCACTCATGTTCACTTGCCTCTTAAGGTTGGGGGATATCTCAAGGAGCTAAGCTCCAAATACAATACTCTTCCACGCACTTCATAAGGATGAATCCATCCTTATTTATAACTCACAAGAGAGTTGTAATCATAACAACCTCCTAACTACCCAGTGGACCTTTTTTAATGAGGCCCCGTTACATTTATTCAATACTAACTACCATAGTGGACCTTATTTAATAATAATGATAATAGACCTAGTCCACCTTTTATTGAATGACCTCCACTATTATTAATTTACTATGGGCTCTTTGGCCCCTCGTTACACCCCTAGGGAGGATCCCAACAATAAGCAAGCTTCAATGATGGCAATATGGTATAGTCAAATCCATGGTTGTCTATCACCAACATATTAACAATCAAGAGTTGATTTAGATGATCAATTACTTTATTTCTCGTGCCCTTCTT
>ML777562.1:869541-884006 GCA_009831015.1 Picea engelmannii | reverse complement strand
ATTTGACATGTTTATTGCATTAATGATATGATACAAGGTCTAATATTGAACATTGAATGCTTATTACCTTTTATGCTTTGTTGAAGAAGTGATACAAGTTGTTTATCTTTGCTTAGCAATCATTGACTTCGTCAACAATTGCACTTGATCATTGCTCATATATTCTTTAAAGATAGTCATTGATTTCATGAAGTACTAACCCACTGCAAGCACATTCTAGTTTTCTTTGTTTTTGTCTCGCAAACAGGTGCATCATCAGTGGTCCTATCTCTTTGACTATCTCTTCTTGGGCAGCAATCTGTGAAAGGGGTTTCTTTGACTTAGCCTTTACCCTTTAGCCTTTCTTTAACCCAGATTGCCTTAGGGACGTCTCCCTTGGACTTGCCCTCCTAAATAGAAAGAGCTCCCCATCGAGGTGACAGTGGGTGGCGAAGCTCCTGTTACGCCGGTTTCAAGCCCTGACTCAAGCTCTTGGACCTTTCCTACAAACCGTGCGATAACAAAGCCTATAAAGTAGTATAAATAAGGACCTAGGAGTTCTAGAGAGAGAGAGAGAGAGAGAGAGAGAGAGAGAGAGAGAGAGAGAGAGTCAGTTGAATATTGAGAAGTTGGCCATTTGATAATTGTAAGCAAGTTTTGGTATGGTTCTTGTGGTGGAGTCGAATAAGTTAGTATTTGAGGTTTAGGTCATAGGTTGAGGAGCAGCAGAATAAAAAAAATAGTAGAGAAGCCAAATCTTTGTGGATGTATCCCCAGGAGGAGGTGAACCACGGTAAACCTTGTATTCTATGTGATTGTTAATGAATGCTTTACTTTTCTATTAATCATTAGCTCAAGAATGAATGGTGAAAATAGTTATATCAACATGTATGAATAGGTTTAAAGATGAATGAATCATAGAGGTAAATGAATGATTAACAAGGATAATGCATAAGGAAAATAAGCCAACCACAATCCCCACTCATTCTTAGACTGCAAACACCTGACTATTGCAGTCCCCCATAAAAGTTATCTCGGGTGAGACTGTGTTGTGCACTTTGTGCACAACATTGCCTTTTGGTTTACCAGGAGGGTCGATAGTTTTGAGGGTTTTGTTGGAAACCTATTTGAGATCAGAACCTGGGTCAACCCAAGAAGTAACCAACAAACGGTTTTATTGCTGGCTGGAACTGCAGAGGATTGAGTGGACGGGATCTGTGGAAAAAAACATGGAGGATGAAAGTATAGAAGGAAATGTTCAGGCCATGGAATCCAACAAAGACGTAGATTGAAAGATGGTTGAGAACAAAGGAACTCGAGTTTGTGTAGAGGGACAACAAAAACCCTAAGCTGACATCGCGCAAATATCTCAACAAATACGTGCTTAGTTACTTGCATGAGGTATTTTTCTGTGATTTCCCGCATTTGTTGTAGGAGTGGCTATTGAGGTTAAAGGAAAACCACCCTATGAATTAGATTAGAGAGTTGGAGTGGAACACAAGGTAATAACAAATTCACGCATGCAGTAGATTTTTGGTTAGATAGTATTGTTGCAGGGTTTATAACCAAATTTGTAGTAGATACAATGAAGTCCTACACTGCGAAAGAGCAGGATTTTCTAAAGGGAACCAGAGGTAGGTACATCAGATCATTGTATACTTCAATCAAGATTTTATTGTATGACAACGGTGTGATCACCATGGAATCATACAACTAAACTTCCCTGTGTGCATGGGGGAAGGGGGGGAATCATTGACAGGAGGTTGAGATATGAACAAGGAGATGGATAAAGGAGAGAAGAAGGAGGCCATGGACCCAATCATGTTGGAAGAGGACCAGATAAAGAAGATAATGGAAAAATATGGAAAGACGTGCAAAGGAATACCTTACCAATATAAGATGAATAACAAGAAGAGATCCATAGCTGATAGAGAGGGTTTGGCAAGAAATGAAGAAGAGGTAAAGGATCTATGGGATGTGGAGCAGATTGAGGAAATCATGTGTGCAACATATGAAAGGAAAAAAAAAGGTCCAGGGTCAGGAACAGAAGGCAGAACTCCAGTCCAGATCACCGCCAGTGTGGAACCTACAACCCCATGTGTGACTAATACACCCGAAAGAAAACCAGTGTTTAGACAAACGAATTTTAGTGGAATAAGAGAAACAAGACATGGGTCTAATCAAGGAAAATCAACTCGGGAAGAAAGTTCAAGAAGTAACAGTCAATTATATACACCACGCAAAGGTAGTGGTTCAACACAATTTAAAATGGTAGGACAAGATCCCACAATCAGATTACCATAATTTTGGGGAGAAGCATCAAGGGACCCATAAAAGCATTTATTCATATGTGAGAAGATCTGGGAAGCAAAGAACATCACAGATGAGGAGACAAATCCCACGCAGTTAGCTATCACACTAAGAGATCACGTACTGGACTAGTACATGAGCCTAGATGTAAATAGTCCACAGGGAGTACTAAAGACTATCGCGGACGTGAAAAAACTACTTGTAAATTAATTTCAGAATCCAAGCTCAGCAGAACAGTACATGAATGAAACGATTCAAATCTGGAAGAAACTAGGTGAGTATGTTTGGGAGATTGATCAAAGGTTCAAATGGCTGAAAGGTAAGTTGAAATATGCAATTACTGACATGCAACATAGGAACTTATTTGTTAACTCATTGTTACCACACTTGAAGTATACTTTGAGACAGAAGACGTTCCAAACTCAAGAAGAAGTTGCAAGCAACCATGCAACTAGAAGAGAACCAATATAAGCAGACAGATCCAACAATAGAGGATTTGAAGGAGGATTTGAACAATCTGACATTTCAACTAAACCAGAATAAGGGAAAAGACAAAAGAGAAGTTGTTTGGTGTACATTATGCAGGACATAAGGACATCATAAGAACGAATGCTTGACTTTTGCGCAATACTTGGAAACAGGGGTGTCAAATCCCTTGCCAACATGAGGACCATGGTGCGATATTTGTAAGACGCGTGGACATGATCCATATCATTTTCCAATGATGTAGAAGTATAAGACAGTGCCAAAAAGTTCATATTGCATTTTTTTCAAATTAGTGGGTCATGATGATAAGGATTGTAGAACACTGAAATTGATAACAGAAAGAACTTCAAACACTTACAGGGTGCAAACATAAATGATGGCAGGGAAAGTTGCACCTCATTTTATCCAAGTGCCACCACAGTACAACAATATGAAGTTGTAGTACAGCAACGTGCAACCACAGTATAATCTTGTGCAGTATAACCAGGTACCACAATACAACACACTGCGAGGAGATCGAGGTGGATACAGAGGTGGAGGACAAGGCAAAGGAGGATTTGGATGGGGCAGAGGACCTATAGTGTGCCACAACTTCCAGCAACCAGGACATTATGCAAGGGGATGTCCACTTTGACCAACGACATGTATGTACCGTCGCGTATCAAACCATGACACAGAAGACTACCCAACACTCTTGGGAAAGATATAGGAAAAAAGGAACCAGAACAACTAGAATTTGCAGTGAATTTTTGCAGAAGCTAGGGATGATGGGAAAAACATCAATATAGTCACTCGAGGAGAAGACAATACAGGATTCAATGCAGCAAAACAAGATCCAACTCAACACCAATGGGTCAAGAAGAATAACGAACCACATAAGCAGTTTGATGCACGGGAAGAAAAGGAAACATTTAAGGAGGCCAGATAGGAGCTTTTCAATAAAAATTTTGCGTCTACATCAAACTCATGGCCCACCAATGTAAAAAATTCCATCTTCAATGGATCATACCTTTAAAGGTCAAAATTTAGAGAAAGTAAGTACCATAAAGACTTTATGCAATCCTGTGCTAAGATATTGAATGATCCATCATCTGTTAAGGTCTTACAAAACCTGCTAGAAAGATGCAACACAAAGGTAGAAAGGAAGTTAGAGTAGAAAATAGTCAATCATCTCCATACAAGAAGAAGGACAAGTAGAGAATGCACGCTAAACACCAACATTGGGAATTTCAACATGGAAGATATTATACTAGATTTAGGCTCTGAAGCAAATGTCTTGCCTAAAAAGACATGGTAGTGTATGTGAGAACCCACATTAGGCTATTCACCTGTCCAGTTGAAACTAGCAAATCAACATAGAGTGTTACCAACTGGAAGGCTTAAAGGTGTGATAGTAGATTTGGATGGAGTGTGTACTATGACATATTTTGAAGTGATAGAGATAGTGGATGGCACAACACCTTATCCAACATTACTTGGATTTTTTTTGGAATTTGATAACCAGACTGTGATCAACTTGAAGACAAGGAAAATGACTTTTGAATCAGGCGAATACAGAGTCATTGCACCATTGGATCCTTCAAAAGGAGAAAGGTTTGTAGAGGTGACTTGTTTGGATCTGGAAGAAATAAACCAGTTGTATAGAACCACTACCCGAGAAGAGGATTATGTCAACCCAACTGCAGACTGGGTACTTAGTTGGCAAATAATTATATCACGTGCTTTGGACTTAGACACGGGTATGGAGACTTGGAAACAACAACTACACGATGTCTCCACAGGGAGGTGCGCAAGAATAGACTGCACAGTAAGGTGGGTTGGTACAGAGATAAGATAACCTCCCACTTTTCATGGGCTAAACGATTTAGAGGAATTATTGACAGAATATGAGGAGGAAGTGTTGGAAAATCAGAGGTTGTTAGCCCTAGATTTTTCACTCAAGGAAACACCTGCAAGATGGTGGGTGAAAACAAACAAATAATGCAACACTGATATCAGTGTAAACGACTACTGCACATTAGATTTGGCACAAAACATGGGAGAAATATAATTCAGAAGTATGATGGGAGAGGAACACCAATTGAGAAGTTGGAGAAGTGCAAAACACAATGGAGGATGACACCACCAGAGGAATGACCTCATCACTTTATTCATACATTGGAAGGGATCCTAGGGAACCGATACATAGACTAGGAGATGTGTAGAGGCACTACACAATGGACATGATTACAAATTTTTTTTGTAGTAACCTTCTCATTCAAGCATGAGAACCCCAACATTGATTTAGCTCTGAAGTTGATAAGGGGAGTGATATTTTTTGATGAACCAGAGGTTGAAATAATAACAAAATATCAATAGCAGAAGAGACAGACAGTCAAATAGTTACTCTCATGTTATCATGTCGAAGAGGAAACACCAGATGAAGATGATTCATGCAACATTGAGATCACATATATTGAAGGATAGAGAGAGGTGGAAGGTACATATCTGGAGTCAAAGGCATTTGTGACACCAATCAAAGTCAATAAAGTCAACATTGGAATGAACAATAATCCTAAAATGGAAAGTATTAGAGACTATTGGGATGAAAAAACATTAGAAAGAATAATAGAGTTATTGTGTGAATACAGTGACCTGTTTCCAACAACCTTTACATAGATGAAAGGCATAGCAGGGGAGCTAGGTGAGATGAAGATATCCCTCAAACTCGAGGCTAGACCTGTCAAAAAGAGACCTTATAGGTTGAATCCAATGTATAAGAAAAAAGTGAAAGCAAAAATTGACCGAATTCTAGAAGCTGGCATTATAGAACCAATAGAGGAATCTGAATGGATTAGTCCCATGGTAGTCAAGGAAAATAAGCGAGGGAGGATAAGGATTTGTGTAGATTTGAGGAAATTTAATGATGCTTTCTTACATGATCCTTTCCCTACCCCTTTTACAGATGAGGTCTTGGAGAATATGGGAGGCTAGGAAGCATATTCATTCACAAATGGATTCTTGAGATACCATCAGATTAAAATAGCTTCAGAGGACAGGTATAAGACTACTTTTTCTATAGAATGGGGATCCTACAATATAAAGTCATGCCCTTTGGATTGAAGAATGCACCGGCTATATTTTCAAGGGCAGTCATAGTTGATTTTAAGGAATTCATACATCAGTTTCTAGAAGTATATCTGGATGATTGGACTGTGTATAGTCTTTTGAAAGACCATGTATAAGTTTTAAGACTGATGTTGGAAAGATGTAGGCAATGTTAGATATTATTAAACATTAAGAAATGCATTTTTGGTACACCTTTTGGGATATTGTTGGGACATATAGTGTGCAAATAGGGATTATTGGTTGACCCTGCTAAGATTGCAGTTATTGTGAATTTACCACCACCAAATTCAGTGTTCCATCTAAGATCCACATTGGGACACATAGGATACTACATAAAGTTTATAAAGGGGTATGTGCAGATTACTGCATCGATGGAAAAATTGTTGAAGAAGGACATCAGATTTCAGTAGAATGAGGATTGCTAGCAAGGATTGGACACTCCAAAGGAAAATATGGTGACAACACCTATATTAGTCAATATGGCTATAATAATTGGCTCACTGTATAATGTTTAATATTTTTCAATCTGTAAGTTTTGTTTCTTTTCAGTACCACACATTACAAATAAAATTGTTCAAGATTGATTTTAAAATTATAGCCATTTATCTTGCTTCTTATTTAAAACATCAAACATTATTATAATTGAGGCTCTAATTATAGGGATAAGTACCTAATCTAGCCAGGTCTATTCGCATTCAAGTTTGAGTAGAAACAATGCTTGTTATGCCAACAATTTGGTTGAAAAAAGAACACAATATATATAAAAATAGATATAAATAAATAAAATAAATGAAAAGAAGTGTCTTATCTAAAGGATGTGTCTATTCGAGCGTCCTTGCGAGGGTATAAACGAGCCCTCATTCTCATTGTAATCATCTAACTATTTCATATTATTATATAATTATTGTCCTATATGGATTTTAACCTATTGTCCTATTTACATTGGATATTTGTGTAAGTGAACAGAGTTGGTTCACCACATTGAGTTGGTTCACCTCATTGGTATCAGAGTCTTTACAGTGGGGACATAGTTAATTATAGTTAATGCACTTAGGATATAGTTGTGCTTTACTGAGAAATATAACACTTTTGTATGGGCACTATAACACCAACATAGAAGAACTGAGCCATTAAATTTATTGTGTCATGTTGGCATTATAGCTTAACATGTCTACGAGATGGTATATCTTCCAAGCATACAACATACAACCAATGTTATTTTCTCCTCTACTTCAGGCCCGATGAACTATATCTATCCTCCAACCTTGAGCAATGTCTCATATTTTTGGTACCCAACCTCTTTGGCAAAAAAATTAAAAAAATCCACATAACTAATATTATTATTGAAAGTTTATGTATTTCATTCCTATTAATGAGTGTGCCTACAAAATCATCACCAAAAAAAAATAAAATAGATGTGTCTATATAATGAAGAAGTTAGAGCACATGGGTGCTTGTTGAGAAGAGACACTTCCAAGTCCTTATGCAAAATAAATGATAGAATCTTTCATTATGAACAAGGAATGAGGGTGTATCACATCAATTTAAAATGGTGGGTTATCCTCTTTCATTATTATAATCTTGAAATTAACATTTGATTGAGTGAATAGTTAAAATCTAGGTTGATTTTCAATTTAATTGCAATCATAATAATAATTTAAAGGTTATGGCTTAACCATACATCAAATGATGTATGAGATCCTCTTGTTTGTAGGCAAAGGAAGCTAGACACCAAATTGATGTATGAGACTCCCTTGTTTGTGGGACAAGGGAACCCTATATGCATAATTTTTTGTTTGTGTAAGTTTATGAAGGTGTACATACCCTACCCCTTTCATATTTGAACATATAACTTCCTAGGAGGAAACATGATCCAGATTTAGGAGTGGAACAAATTGATTAACAAACTAAATACAATAATCACAGAGATATGGAGAACAACATACATATCCAGTGAACAATAGCTTATATTGAATAAATGAAATAGGCCAAAATTGTAAAACTGTAGAACTGAAACAACTTGCTCGAATGGTGGTAGCTATCTCTGAGAAGAGATGTGGTTTCTACCTGCATCTGTCTGAGCATAATGATTACAATGAGGCTCTAGAGACCTTTTTAATATTACTCATGAATGCAAAAACCCTAGACATCCAAAAACATAACCCTAGGAGGTGAAAAGCCAAAAGTCATGTGGCCCCCTATGGGTAAGTTGGTACCTCAACTTACCGGATTCGTAACTTTTGCATACAACCTCTGTTTTAGTCATGTGATAGCCTGTTGGAAAGGTCTTTTTGAGAAATGCACATTACTCGTCAAATTTTGACTCTGTCTACAATTATAATGTGACAAGCCAAAAAAACATTGTTTAGGGCCCCAAAACAACCCTAGAAGTATAGAAAGATGTGCTGACATGAAAACATCCAAAATAAGGCTATTGGATTAGGTGGGAGGCCACCAGTTTCCTCCTAGAAGATGTGTAGGGCTTCAGACAACCCCATAAGTGTAGAACCCATGATTACAAAGAAGTACATAAGAATGTGTTGAACTAAAATTTTTCAAGATGATCCAGTTGGAATAGGTGTGTGGCCACCAATATCCACCTGGACCAGTCCTCCCCTCTTACAAAGCAATGGTCTCCATTGTGTTGAGTTCCCCCATTAGGTGAGGAAACTTATGCTGAATTTGGCCCCGGGTGAGCCACTTGCCTTGGTGTAGGATTTTTCCTGCCTTGACAACCCGATAAAGGTGGATCCTTTGTTGGCGAGTGCCCTTGACCTATGTGTCCACTATCTGATCAGTGGATTCTTGTTCCATATAGTCATGTTTGAGCTATGTGGGTATCATTTGTTCTGCGATCTCAAGGTGTCCAATAATGGTGGAAATATGGCCAAAGGAGGTCCACATTGAACACTAGGTGCAAGCCAAGGAAGGGTGGAGTGTTCAGCTCAAAATCATTGCTACCCACAGCCTTGGTGATAGTGTAAGGCCCATAGTGAAGTGGGTAGAGGTTCTGATGGGGCCCTATAAGACAATATTTATGCAAATGAAACTAGACCTTGTCTCCAACCTGAAGTTGGTGCAATACCTTGTGTTGATCATGGTGTTGCTTGTACTTGTCATTGGCTTTATGCAAAATCTCATGGACATGTTGGCGGATGTGTTGAATCTGCTCAATGAACCTAGTGGCTTTGTCGGTATCAGACTAAAAATGGGAAGAGTTTATTTGTGTGATTGCAAGAGGTAGTGCAACATCAATGGGACCTAAGGGTTGGAATCCTAGCCCCATATGAAATGGGCTATGGTCGGTGGAGCTATGGAGGGCCTTGTTGTAACTGTTTTGAACATAGGGGAGACTCTCATCCCATGTACGCAGATGCTTAGAGATGTACATGTGCAGGATGTGCACAATCATCTGATTGGCTACCTTTATTTGGTCGTCTATTTGGGGGTGGAAGGCAGTGGATTTAGTGAGCTTGGTGTCCAACAGTGACCAGAGACTCGACCAAAATGTGTTGAGGAATATTTTTTCTTGGTCGAAGATGATGGTCTATGGTATCCCAAAATTGACCCACACTCGTTCGAAGAAGAGCTTGGCAGTATCTGTCACTGTGATGTTCTTCTTGTAGGCTGTGAGGATGGCCATCTTTGAAAACCAATCAACGACCACAAATACACAATCTTTTCCTTGCTTGGTGGATGGAAGGCCAGACATGTAATCCATAGAGATGGATTCCCAAGGCTTCTCAGGAGTAGGAAGAGGGGTGTATAAGCCTTTCTTCTTGATGGTTGGCTTGGCAATGGCACAGGAAGTGCAATATTTGATATACTTGATGACGTCCTGTTGAAGTTTTGGCCAATAAAAATGTTTATGTAGAACGACCACAGTTTTCTCCATGCCAAAATGTCATGCCATCTGATTATAGTGGGATTCCCAAATCAACATTGCACACTTGATGCATGAACATAGAGATGGCCCAAATGGCATAACAGTCTGTCCTGAATGTGAAAAATAGTGACATTCGTGCCCATACCCAAGAGATGATAGGTGGTGGTGAAGTCCGGATCTTGCTGATAAATTTGGGGCCACTCAGATACCTCATGTCCACAGGAATGGAGCACAGTGGTGAGTGCAACCACGAGAGGTTGAATGAGGCAGTCAACGACATGATTTGTGCTCCATGTCTTATACTTTATGTTGAGATGGAATTGTTGCAGGTAGGTGGACCACTTTTGATGGTAGTCGTTCTGAAACTTCCCCTGTGTCTATATGAACTGTAGAGGGTTGTGATCAATGTGGATGATTTTCTCCTTTCCTAGAATGTAATGTTTTCATTGAAGACAGGCTTGTACAATGGAATACATTTCCTTGTCATAGGTGGGGTATTTCCGAACAATATCTAAGAGTGTCTCACTATGGTATGCCATTGGATGACTGTGTTGAGTGAGAACTATGCCTACAACATAGTCATATGCATTAGTATCAATATAGAAGAATTGTTGCAGATCGGGAAAGCAGAGTACTGGAGCTGAGCACAAGTGATGCTTTAGATCAACAAATGCTTGTTGTTGTTCCTTCCCCCATGCAAACATTTCCCTGCCACCTCCCTTGGTCACTTGGCTGAGGGCCCATGAAATATGGGAGAATCCCAACAAACCGTCGGTAGAAGTTGGCTAGTCCCAAGAAGCTATGAAGCTAGGTTAGTGTGGTCGGGGTTGGCCAGTCACAGATGACTTGGATCTTAGTTGGATCAACATGAACCCCATACTCATCAACAATGTAGCCCAAGTATTGGACCATGTTCATGCCAAAGGAGCATTTTTCCAAGTTGGGATATAGCTTGTGTTGCCGCAGAGTGCTCAAAACCTGTTGAATATGTCGCATGTGATCCTCCCAAGTTCTGCTGAAGATGAGGATGTCATCCAAATATACCACCACAAAAGAGTTTGTGAAGGGTCTCAATACATCATACGTCAACCTCATGAAAGTGATTGGTGAATTTGTTAAGCCAAAGGGCATTACCAACCATTCGAAGAGACCTTCTTTAGATTTGAAATTTGTCTTCCATACATCATTTGGTTCAATGGGAACCTGGTGGTAGCCAAAATTTAGGTCAATCTTGCTGAAGAAATTTTCCCCCTTGAGTTGGTCAATAAGGTCATCAATTCTGGGAATCGGGTACTAGTTCCTGACTCTGATTTTGTTTAATGTTCTGTAATCAATGCAGAGTCATTAGGTCCTTTCCTTCTTCTGCACCAGTACAATCGGGCTTCTGCAAGGGGAGGAGTTGGGTCTGTTGTTCCCCTTTTGAAGAAGCTCTTGGATCTGACACTTGATTTTTTCATTTTCCATCAGTGAGCGACGATATACTGGTCCATTAGGCAGAGGTGCACCGGGGGTTATATCAATTGAATGCTTAAATTGGCAGTGCATTGCTACCTCGATGGGTGAGGAGAAGATGTCTTTGTACTCTTCCACAATCTCGTCCACTTTCTTCTGCTACAAAGAGAGGATCTGTGTAGAGGCCATGGATGTGGCGCAAACCTTCTGATTACTGTGAGCACGTATCACAAAGAAGACAAAATTCCCAGTCTGTGAAATGACCTTACTACATTTCTTAGAAGAGATTAAAGAAATAACAGTAGGTGGTGCTACCTCTGGTATCTTGTACAATTGTCTACCCAAAGTAATAATAACACTACAGGGTCTAGACTCATACACAACATGACGCTTCCACAAATATGGTTGTCCTAAAACAACATCACAAACTTCAAGGGGAGAAATATCACACAATACCTCGTCTTTGAAAGGCTTGATGTCGTAGGGTAGACGACACTCTTGGATGACATAGGGATCTCTTCCTTGGTGAAGCCAATCGATGGTGTAGGGTTGTGGGTGCGGTTTCATTGGCAGGTCCAAGCTCTTGATGACCTCTGTTGAGATCAGGTGCTTCTATGAGTGAAAGAGGTGTTCCCCTTCCTCTGGTTCTTTTAGTTCGCCTGACTGGATTTTGGTGGTAGTGATAGTGGCACTGGGTTCATCATCGATAATCCACTTCCCTCCTTCTAGATTTGTTTCGAAGTCATAATCAGCCTCTGACTTGAAATCCTTCATCTCAGCCATAAGTGATTGCTTGGAGCGTCATTCTTCATTGTTGTGCCAAGGGATTTTATGATATTCACACCATTTTCTTGTGTCCTTCTTCGTCTTCTCATTTCCCTTCTTGTGTTGCATCTTGGACTGGTTATCCTGAGAGTGTCCATATTTTCTCTATCCCTTGTTTTGTGGGTTGGAGCTACCTTTTCCCTGCTTTGATTGTGAGGAGTTTGTAGATCCAAACCATTGCCTCTTCTGCTTAAATTTTTGCTTGATCTTAACAACATATCTATAAGTCGTACCCAATAAGGCGATGTCTAGAAAATCCATTTTTGTTTGAATGTATCTATACAAACAACCATGGTATTTGAGAACTAGATGTCGCTTAAAGTATTTGATACCCAATTTGGTGCGCAGGGTATGGAAAATATTGGTGAAATATGGTATTTTTTGGTCCCTTTCCTAACGCAGGGTGGTCCATCTGGTGTATAAGTCCTCGTAGCTTCCAACAAGGTAGTATTGTTCTTTAATGGCATTCCGGAAGGAATCCCATGTAGGGGAAACCACAAATATTGCATATTCCTCTATGGCCCTTTGCTCAGAGTAAGTATCCCACCAGTCCTTAACATGGGGGATGACCTTGAGGAGTGAAAAAGTAATATTTTCCCTATCGAAAAAATTATGGACCAAAAAATACCCTTCAAGAAGATTCAACCATTTATCTACAACATCTGCATCTATTGTCCTTCAAATAATGGAATATCAAAATTTACTTGTACCTTGAAGGGGGTTGCATGGCCGCTTAACGAAGATGGGAAACCACTGAAGGATCTGTGTAAAGTTTTCCATCATTTCATTCCTTTTTCGTGCAAGGGATTCCTCAAGAAACATTTTAAAAGGATCTCTTGCTCCATCATATTTCTTTCCGTCCCCCATGGGTTGTTGTTAGGCTCGGCACGACTGATCTTGCAAAGGTTCGATTGGTTCAAGTCCCAACTTTTTGTACCTAGATCTTGTCGGGGACATGCACGAAGAAAAATAAATGAAGAGAAGATCGCTCTGATACCACTGATCCGGATTTAGGAGTGGAACAAATTGATTAACAAACTGAATAGAATAAACACAAAGATATGGAGAACAACACAGATATCCAGTGAATAATATCTTTTGTTGAATAAATGAAATAGGTCGAAATTGTAAAACTGCAGAACTGAAACAACTTGCTCGAATGGTGGTAGATATATCTGAGAAGAGATGTGGTTGCTACATGCATTTGTATGAGCATAATTATTACAATGAGGCTCTAGAGGCCTTTTTAATATTACTCATGAATGCAAAAACCCTAAACATCCAATGACGAGTTTCTACAAGGAAAATTTGTGTCCTTTGTTTGTTATTGTCTCCTCTTTTTGCATTCTATTTGTGTAACCAAGCAAGTTGCTCTTATTGTATTCATATCCATCCTTCTTTGTATAGATATGTATTTAGTTGTACTTTTGACTAAACCTTTAAATGAATGGTTATTGACAATAAATATGTGTTGATTTAAGAGACACAAGTCATGCTAATGGTGATTGGTTCACAATAATCATGTAGAAATCAATATTTTGTGGAGAGAAAGCTTATATTTTGATGATTTTATAACTGCAATTCTGGTATTTGTATAAAAAAAAGCTTCCATACTAGATAATTAGATATCATAAGCAATGGCTATTGAATTAAGATGCTCTTGTTAAGTACCTTAGATCTGAAAATGTTATCCCATACAAGATATTCAAGAATAAAATAGAGAATCCCCTTTACTTGATTATATAATAATACCCTTAAGGTAGTGCAAAAACTTACAAATGATCATTTGTGGAATGAATCCACTCATGTTCACTTGCCTCTTAAGGTTGGGAGATATCTCAAGGAGCTAAGCTCTAAATACACTACTCTTCCACACACTTCATAAGGATAGCTCCATCCTTATTTATAACTAACAACAGAGTTGTAATCATAACAACCTCCTAACTACCCAATGGACCTTTTTTAATGAGGCCTCATTACATTTATTCAATACTAGCTACCATAGTGGACCTTATTTAATAATAAGTATAATGGACCTAGTCCACCTTTTATTGAATGGCCTCCACTATTATTAATTTACTGTGGGCCCTTTGGCCCCCCATTACACCCCTAGGGAGGATCCCAAAAATAAACAAGATTCAATGATGGAAATATGGTATAGTCAGATTCATGGGTTTCTATCACCAACATATTAACAATCAAGAGTTGATTTAGATGTCCAATTACTTTACTTCGCATGCCCTTCTTGTACTTGATTATAATTGGAATTGATAGAAAACTGTTGACGACTTGATATGTTTTGTATTCTCTATTTTGAATTATGATTGCAAGATCTATGATTGATAATCAAGTATGCCATTATTTTGTTCCCTAAGATGTGATGTCTCCAGTGTCAAACTGTTGGCATGATTGCATACAT
>ML777562.1:835303-845963 GCA_009831015.1 Picea engelmannii | reverse complement strand
GTAAGAAGGATTTGAGTAATGTGAAATGTCTTAGGCATCCCTAGAAATAACATTATGCCAGTGAATGTCTAAAGAAAAAGGGGAAGTCCAAGTAGAAAAAATAGGTTAGAGGGAGTGCAAGTATTGTAGCAGGAGTAGATAAGTTAACATCCCAACATTGGATTTCCTTTTCATGTCATCTTGTTTATCTTTCAACAATGTGTCAAGTGTTGGATGGTTGTGGATAGTGGGGTATCGAGACATATGACTTATGACAGAAACTCTTAAACAGACTCTAGGGAGGAATGAGAATGGAGTTGGAAGATGATTCTACATATCATGTGAAAGGAGTGGGCTCCATTTCCGTCTGGATGCCATGAGGTGGTGTTCTTGAGTTGATGTAATAAAGATAAATAATAATAATAATAATAATAATAATAATAAAGTTAAAAGACATCCGAACTAAGGGTAATAACCCTTCATCATAATATGTCACCTCGTGACCATCAATGTGTATATATAATGTCATGTAGGTCATTGTAAATTATCATCTCTCATATTACATATTCAATACATTATTTTCATCCATATAGATTCTTTTATGTTATCATATTTATTTTTAAAGTCAATTTATAAACCAAGTTGTTCATTCCATATTCAATAAATAAACTTTGTTCATTTCATTTGGTATTAGAGTTACATCTGAACATTTTATCAAACCTTGTCTAGCGAGGCCTTTGGCCACATATTTACTAGAGTTTCTCTAATCTTCCATAGTCAAATATCACTATTAAGAGAAAATGAAAAGAGACTATCTTGTTTTTTCTTATACACGTGTTACTTCAATAGACATTTCAATCATATTTCTAAGACATAGTGTTTTTAACTATTATATTTTTAAAATTTTGTTTTAATATATAACTTTTTCACTATTATATTTTAAAATTGTGTTTTCATATAATAACTTTATCAACATATCATATTAATTTTTAAAAATGTTTTTGTTGGAAACCTAATCGGCTAGGATTATGTTATTAGTCACTTGCTTATGAATGTGAAAGGTTAAGTAATAGTGTAACCACCCTCATATGGAAAGGTTAAGTAATAGTGTAACGGCCTAATTATCCTAGGATAGTTTTTCATAACTAATTTTATGTCTCGTTATTTATTGTGGGTTTCCCTTCTTCTAAGAAACGTCTTTGTCAGTCTATGCCCCTTGCGTTAGCCTGCCAGTTTGAGTTATTCTTTGTTAGTTTTCCATTATGAACTCAGGGCATCATAATGAACTCGACACCGCAGCTTTTGAATATCGGGAGGTAAATTATTATTTGCAAGACGAGAATCATATTTTATAGCCCGAAGAACCTTATAGTCATGCAATAAGGAAACTATCTCGTTTTTATAATAGTCCATGCCTAACAAACTTCTAAATATTTTTACTTTTATGGGAACTGATTTAAGCTCTTTTGGAAGTTTATTCACAACTTTCACATTCCTTCAAGTGAAACAACTTTCAGCTTCTAGCTGAACATGTTTGTCTTTTTTAATTTTAATAGAGTTTCTCTCTAAATGCACGCATTTTTTTTTTGTAGAAGTGGGCACCTTTCATTTGTTGTCTTCATTGGCAACTTCCATTTGTTGTCTTCATTTTTGAGTCTGTATAGTTGAGTTTGCATTGTAAAGTCGGGGTGGAGTTGCAAGAAACGCTTTGAGGTATGAGCTATAGCTCAAATTGATGAAATGTTAGAGTTATTAAACACTCTAATCCTCTCTTATGTGGACAATACAATCACCACTGACAAAACCACTTTGCAGTCTGTTGTAACCTGCTTGAAAGTTTCACAAGAAAAAACAACATTACTTCAAACTCAGAACCAACTTCTTCACGATGCACTTGAGCGAAAGAATATTAGACAACATTTTGTACTAGTCCTTGTTCAAAACCGTTTATTTGAAGATGATGAAGATGATGCAGTTGATTCAGGATAACAACGAGTGCAGTGAGCCAACTCTAGATTCAAGTGCAGAGATCAACTTCCTCTTCCCAAGTCAATCATCAGACTTTGGGAAGAAATCAGGCACAAAAAGCATAGAACATGTATCAAATATGAAAAGTATGTCACCTTTCATAATCTGGATTACACCAAACTGATCCAGTTTTAGAGTGTTGGACTCCTGTAAGAAATTTCAAGTTCATATTCACCTACTCCAGTTTAAGAGCAAGTCCTTATATGTCAACATTGTCATCGAGTTGGCCACATGGAAGATAATTGCTTCAATCTTCATCCTTGTGAGCATTTCGAAAAGCACAATCATTATTCAAACAAATGTTATTACATCAAGAAGATTGCAAGAGTAAAGAACCACTATGGGTGAATGACTTATTGGTGATGGTCATTGATCCAATTGGATATTGGTGGCCACCCACCTATTCCAACTGGCTCCTCTTGACAGTTTTTAGTTCATCACATTCTTCTGTACTTCTTTGTAATTACGGGTTATACACTTTCAGGGTTGTTTGAAGCCCTACACATCTTCTAGGTGGAGACTAGTGGCCACCCACCTAATCCAAGGCTTATTTTGTAATTTTTCATGTCAGCACATCTTTATGTACTTCCAAGGCCATTTTGGAGCCCTAAAAAATGTTTTTTTTTGGCTTGCCACAGTTAAATTGTAGACTAAGTCAGAGTTTGATGGCATATTGTGTATTTCCCAAAAATACCTTTCCAACGGGCTATCACACACCTAAAACGAAGTTCGTATACAAAATTTACGACCCCGAGAAGTTGAGGTACCAACATACCAAGCAGGGCCCACATAACTTTTGGTGTTTCACCTCCTAGGGTTAGGTTTTTGGATGTCTATGGTTTTGACATTCATGAGTAATGTTAAAAATGCCTATGTAGCCTCATTGTAATCATTTTTGTTAGGCGGATGCGCATAGCAGCCACATCTCTTCTCAGAGATAGCTACCACCATTCGAGCAAGTTGTTTTCGGTTCTGCAGTTTTATAGTTTCATCCTATTTCATTTATTCAATAGAAGTTATTGTTCACTGGATATATGTTATTGTTCTCAGTATCTCTGTGTTATTGTACTTAGTCTGTTAGTCAATTCGTTCTGCTCATAAATATGGATAAGTGGTATTAGAACGATCTGCTCTTCATTTATTTTTCTTCATGCATGTCCCCGACAAGATATGGGTACAAGAAGTTGGGACTCGAACCAGTCGAGCCTTTGTAAGATCGATCGCATCAAGCCCGACAAAAAACCATGGGGGACAAAAATAAATATGATGGAGTAGGAGATCCTTTTAAAATGTTGCTCGAGGAAGCCCTTGCATGACAAAGGAACGAAATGATGGAGAACATTTCACAAATCCTTATCAAGTGGCCATGCAACCCCCTTCAAGGTACAAGTAAATTTTGATATTCTATTATTTGAAGGACTGATATATGCGGATGTTGTAGATAAATGGTTGAATCTGCTCGAAGGGTATTTTTCGGTCTACAATTTTTTCGATAGGGAAAATATTACTTTTGCACTCCTCAAGGTCGTCCCCCATGTTAAGGACTCATGGGATACTTACTCTGAGAAAAGGTCCATAGAGGAGTCTGCAATATTTGTGGTCTCTCCCACATGGGATTCCTTCAGGGATGCCATTAAAGAACAATACTACTTTGTTGGAAGCTACGAGGACCAGTACACAATATGGACCACCTTGCGTCAAGAAAGAGACTAGAGAGTACCGGATTTCACCAATATTTTCCATACCTTGAGCACCAAATTGAGTATCAAAGACTCTGAGTGACATCTGGTGCTCAAATACTACAATTTTTTGCATAAATACATTCAACCAGAAATGGAGTTTTTGGACATCGCGTCATTGGGTATGGCTTATAGATATGTTGTCAAGATCGAGCATAAATTTAAGTAGAAGAGACGAGAGTTTGGATTTGCAATCTCCTCACAGTTGAAGCAGGGAAAAGGCGGCCCCAACCCACACAACAAGATACAGAGAAAATATGGCAGCTCTCAGGACAACCAGTCCAAGCCGAACACAAGAAGGGTAATGAGAAGTCGAAGAAGGACACGGGAAAATGGTGTGAATACCATAAAATTCCTTGGCACAACACCAAAGAATGTCGCTCCAAGAAGTCACTCATGGTTGAGTGGAAAGTTTCCGAGTCAGAGGTCGATTATGACTCCGAATAAAATCTAGAAGGAGGGAACCGTATTATCGATGTTGAACCTAGTGCCACTATCTCTACCATCAAATTCCATTCAAGCGAACCAAAATAAATAGAGGAAGGGGAATGCCTCTTTCACTCACAAGTGTGGGTAAATGGGGCTCCACTTCATTTCATTGTCGATAGCGGCAGTCAGAAGAACCTGATCTCAACAGAGATCCTCAAACGGTTGGACCTGTCGATGACACCAGACCCGCATCCCTACACCATTGGTTGGCTTCACCAAGGAAGAGATCTATGTGTCAACCAAAAGTGTCGTCTACGCTACGACATCAAGCCTTTCAAAGACAAGGTATTGTGTGATATTTCTCCCCTTGAAGTTTGTGATGTTCTTTTAGGACAACCATATTCGTGGAAGTGACATGCTATGTATGAGTCTAGAGCCCGTAGTGTTATTATTACTTTGGGTAGACAATTATATATGATACCAGAGGTAGTGTCACTTATTGTTATTTCTTTAATCTCTGCTAAGCAATGCAGTAAGGTCATTTCACAGACTGGGAAGTTTGTCTTCTTTGTGATCTGGGATCACAGTAAGTAGAAGGTCACAGCCACATTTATGGCCTCTACACAGAGCCTCTCATTGCAGCAAAAACAAGTGGATGGGATCGTGGAAGAGTACACAAACATCTTCTCCTCACCCACCAGGGTACCGACGCACTGCCAATTCAAGCATCCAATTGATGTAACCCCCAATGCATCTTTGCCTAATGGACCAATTTATCGCCGCTCGTTGATGGAAAATGACGAAATCAAGCGTCAAATCCAAGAGTTTCTTCAAAAGGGACACATCAGACCCAAATCCTCCCCTTATAGTAGCCCGATTATACTGGTGTAGAAGAAAGATAGGACCTGACAACTCTTCATTGAATTACAGAGCATTAAACAAAATCACAGTCAGGAATCGATACCCAATTCCCATAATTGATGACCTTCTTGACCAACTCAAGGGGGGAAATTTCTTCAACAAGATTGACCTAAAGTCTGGCTACCACTAGGTTCCCATCAAACCAACTGATGTATGGAAGACAACTTTCAAATGTAAAGAAGGTCTCTTCGAATGGCTAGTCACACCCTTTGGATTAACAAATGTACCAACCACTTTCATGAGGTTGATGGATGATGTATTGAGACCATTCACCAACTCTTTTTTGGTGGTATATTTGGATGACATCCTCATGTTCAACATAACTTGGGAGGACCACATGCAACATATTCAACAGGTTTTGAGCACTTTGCGGTAGCAGAAGCTATATGCCAACTTGGAAAAATGCTTCTTTGGCATGAACATGGTCCAATACTTGGGCTACATTTTGATGAGCATGGGGTACATGTTGATCCAACTAAGATACAATTCATCTGTGATTGGCCAGCCCTGACCACACTAACCAAGCTTTGGAGCTTCTTGGGACTGGCCAATTTCTATCGACGGATCATGTTGGGATTATCCCATATTGCATGGGCCCTCAACCATGTGACCAAGGGAAATGGCAGGAAAAATTTCACGTGGGGGAATGAAAAACAACGATCATTTGATGATATGAAGCATTACGTGTTCTCAGCTCCAATACTCTCCTTACCCGATCTGCAATAAGCATTCGAGATTGAGCTGATGCATCCGACTATGTTGTAGGTGCAGTTCTCACTCGACACAGTCATTCAGTAGCATACCATAGTGAGACACTCTCAGATACTGTCCGAAAATATGCCACCTATGACAAGGAAATGTATTCCATTCTGCAAGCTTTTTGTCAATGGAAACATTACATTCTGGGAAAGGAGACAATCATCCACACTTATCACAAGCCTCTACAATTCATACGGACATAGGGGAAGTTGCAGAACAACCACCATCAGAAGTGGTCCACCTACCTGTAGCAGTTCCATTTCAACAACAAGTATAAGATAGGGAGCACAAATCGTGTCATTGACTGTCTCAATTGACCTCCCATGGCCGCACTCACCACCGTGATCCATTCATGTGGACATGAGGCATCTGAGTGGCCCAAACTTTATCAGCAAGATCTGAACTTCGCCACCACCTATCATCTCTTGGGTACAGGCACAAATGTCATTGATTTTCACATTCATGACAGACTTTTATGCCATTTGGGCCATCTCTGTGTTCCTGCAAGTGAGAATGCAAAGCTGATTTGGGAGGCTCACTACAGTGGGATGGCAGGACATTTATGTGTGGATAAAATTGTGGTCATTCTACAGAAACATTTTTATTGGCCAAGACTTCGACAGGATGTCAGCAAGTATATCATATCTTTCACTGCATGTGTCATTGCCAAGCCTACCATCAAGAAGCAAGGATTATACACCCCTCTTCCTACTCCCGAGAGGCCTTGGGAATCCATCTCGATGGATTACATGTCTGTCCTTCCATCCACCAAGCAAGGCAATGATTGTGTATTTTTGGTAGTTGATCGGTTTTAGAAGATGGCCATTCGCACAACCTGTAATAAGAGCATCACAATGGCATATACTACCAAGATATTCTTTGAACACGTGTAGGTCCATTTTTGGATACCATAGACCATCATCTCCGATCGGGACAACAGGTTCCTCAACACATTTTGGTCGAGTCTTTGGTCGTTGTTGGACACCAAGCTCACTAAATCCACTGCTTTCCACACCCAAACTGATGGCCAAACATAGGTCGTCAATCGGATGACTGTGCACATCTTGTGCATGTACAACTCTAAGCATCCATGTACATGGGATGATATTCTTCCCTATGTTCAACACAACTACAACATGGCTCTCCATAGATCTACCGACCATATCCCATTTTAGGTGGGGCTGGGATTCCAACCCTTGGGTCCCATTGATGTTGTACTACCTCCTGCAACCACACATGCATAATCTTCCCATGTTCAGTTTGAGGCCGACAAAGCCATCGGATTTAATGAGTGAATTCAACACATCCGCCAATAGGTCCATGAGATTTTGCAGAAATCCAATGTTAAGTACAAGCAACACGATGATCAACACAGGGTACCGCACCAGTTTCAAGTGGGAGACAAGGTCTGGTTACATTTGCATAAAGATCACCTTACAAGGCCCCATCGGAAGCTCCGCCCACTCCGCTATGGGCCTTACACTATCACCAAGGCTGTGGGTAGAAATTATTTTGAGCTCAACACTCCACCCTTCCTTGACTTGCACCCAGTGTTCAATGTGGACCTCCTTCGACCATATTTTCCACCACTATTGGACACCTCAGAGATTTCAGAACAAATGAAACCAACATAGCTTAACCTTGACTGCATGGAACAAGAATCCATTGATCATATAGTGGACACACAAGTCAAGGGTAATCGCTAGCAGAGGATCCATCTTTATCGGGTTGTCAAGGCAAGGCATCTCCTACACCTAGGAAAGTGGCTCACCCGAGGCCAAATTCAACAGAAGTTTCCTCAACTGATGGGGGAACTCAACGTAATGGAGACCATTTCTTCCTAAGGGGGGAGGACTGATCTAGGTGGATATTCATGGCCACCCACCTATTCCAACTGGATCCTCTTGACAGTTTTTAGTTCAACACGTTCTTATGTACTTCTTTGTAATTGTGGGTTCTACACTTTTGGGGTTGTCTGAATCCCTACACATATTCCAAGTGGAGATTGGTGGTCGCCCACCTAATCCAACTGGCTTATTTTGGAAGTTTTCATGTTAGCACATCTTTATGTACTTCTAGGGTCGTTTTGGGGCCCTAAACAATGTTTTTTTGGCTTGCCACAGTCAAACTGTAGATGAAGTCAAAGTTTGACGGAATAATGTGTATTTCTTGAAAATACCTTTCCAATGGGCTATCACGTGCCTAAAAAGAAGGTCATATGCAAAAGTTACGACCCCGAGAATTTGAGGTACCAACTTACCTAGCGGGGCCCACATAACTTTTGTTGTTTCACCTTCTAGGGTTAGGTTTTTTTATGTCTAAAGTTTTGGCATTCATGAGTAATGTTAAAAATGCCTTTGGAGCCTCATTCTAATCATTATGCTTAGACAAATGTGCATAGTAGCCACATCCATTCTCAGAGATAGCTACCACCATTTGAACAAGTTTTTTTCAGTTCTACAGTTTTACAGTTTCAATCTATTTCATTTATTCAATAGAAGTTATTGTTCACTGGCTATATGTTGTTGTTCTCCATATCTCTGTGGTATTTTACTCAGTCTGTTAGTTAGTTAGTTCCGCTCATAAATATGGATCATTCATCAATAGTCAAGAATATATGTCAGTCATACCGACGAATTCACTCTAGAGTATTAACACATCTTGCAGTGAAAGAATTTGCATCTTCTCACCTTGTCCCTGAAATGGGGGAACAACATCAATGATTGATAGTCAAGATTTAAGTTTCAAAATCCCATGAATCGAGTAGTAACAAGCAAATGTAACAAGCAAGTGTGATTGGTTTGTGGTTTTCCTTAAAACCACCACTTAGTAGAAGACTTTCAGCTTATGCTAGACAACAATTTGTGGTTTTCCTTAAACCACCACTTAGTAGAATACTTTCAACTTCTGCTAGACAACGGTTTGTGGTTTTCCTTAAACCACCACTTAGTAGAAGACTTTTAGTTTTTGCTAGACAATGGTTTGTGGTTTTTCTTAAACCTCCACTTGGTAGAAGACTTTTAGCTTCTTCTACATCACAATTTATGGTCATCTTTAAACCAACATTGATAGCACTTCCAATTAGCAAAAGACGTCAGCTTCTAGCTTCTAGCTAACTTAGGAAATGTTCCGGGAACCATTGAGCCTAGAGAAAGGTTCTAGGGTTTGCGGTCATCTTTAAACCACTAGATTGGTTTGTGGTATTCTTTAAACTACCTCCACCAATTAGTAGAAGACATAAACTTATGTTATACATTCGGTTGGTGGTCATCCCAAAACCACCAGATTCAGAGAGTACATCCAACCATCAACAGTTGCCCACTTTCATACTTCAGCTCTCTTCTTGGAATCATATACACCCCTTCGGATTAAGGGGGAAATGTTGGAATCCTAATCCACCAGGGTTAAGGTATTAGTCACTTGTGTAGGAATGTGAAAGGTTAAGTCATATTGTAATGTTCTTCGGGAGTCCATAATTCAGTTGCACACTTGCATTTTTTTGGTTTACAAGTTTTTTCAATAGAAAACACAAAGCAATTATAACAATTGAGAATCCATAATTCAAATGGCCATTGGGAGTCCCTTTGCGCCTTCTCCTTCCGGTTCTAAAAGATATCGTTTTGAAATTTTGCTATATTCATATTTTCTTCTTCTTACACAAATATTTCAAGCTTAAATTCCCAAGCCCATTTTACATTATATTCATATAAAATGTTGCCTGAAATATGTAGTATTCGCAACCAATCCAAACTATTCCTTGTTTAGTCGTTGGCTAGAAAACATATGTCCAATGTAATTAATGAATTGTTTAATACCGCTGGTACATTCAAAGTGGTGCGGAAATAGTAGAAAAAATATTGATATTTAAATTTATGAGTGATTTCTTTTGTCTCACAAAAACGTGGTTGGTTTTAAAATGCTATGTTCTTTAGATAAACCTTTTACTGTGTTGTGTTTGTATTGTACATGGAAATACATTAATTTGGTATCTTCCTTTTTGATATTTGAATTTAAGAGTACATTTCATTTGTATCGGAAAACATTGTCATTTTTAAAAGTTACATTCATATTGAAACTTATGTGTCGATTTCATTTGTCTAGTATAAACCTTTATGCTTCATTATTCATAAGAGGGAATTCACTGATTGTTTAATACGACATTCTCTAGTTTAATACGAAACATAGGACATATTATTACATTTATTTATGTCATATGCATATTGATAACATTATTATTATCATGATCACAAGTAAAGTGATTAACATCATGATGATGATGATGATTAACGTCCACTAAGATCTAATTGGTTTATCGGACCTTAAGAGGGTAAGTGATTACTTGTGATTCTTTAAAATTTTGTTTATGTGATCAAAAAGCATTAAGAGAAGCTTTCCAAGATCACCATACTTTTGTTGAGTTAAGAGGTTAGGAAGGTTGGTAGTGTGATCAATATTTTGAAAATGAGATCTAATATGGGTATAGTCTGGACAGTCTAAGAGAAAGTGTTTTTCATCTTCAACCTTCTTAGTGTCACAAAGGTGACAAACTCTTTCATCCCATGGCATTTTAAGAATTGACCAACACCCAATTTCACTATGGAGCTCGTGAGAACATGTTCTTAACTTAGCAATGCTTATTTTTTTCTTTACACTTGGCAAAATAAATAGATAATTTTGATCTTCTAGATTAGGGTTGATTACATCTTTATAATACCTTAATTTTCTTTTTTCCTCTAACTCTTTATCACACCACATTTTTTCCTTAAATTTTGATTTGACGTTTTTTTTAATAGTATCTTTATTCT
>ML777562.1:795489-818162 GCA_009831015.1 Picea engelmannii | reverse complement strand
GTAAGAGTTCGTTGAAAAAGACGCAGTCTAATGGAGTCATCCATCAACGAGTTGGATGAACACCACAAGTGGAAAGTCATGACATGATTATTTGGGTCCTCTCCCGCCTTCCCATCGAATTTGGGAATGTCCGATGGCAGTTTTGCAGGAATAGCAGGCCATTGGGGAGAGTGACGAATAGGATCGTTAAGAATCCTAGACAAGTCAGGCAAATCCAGAGTAGCAAGAAAAGGCAATTGCCGATTCACCTGTGGGTACTGGTGACTTTGGGGAGGAAGCCATGTGGGTAGACCAGTAGGACCATATGCAGTTTTCCCCCAGAGAGAAGATCCTGGTTGGCCCTGTGGTGGTTGAATAGGATAATAACCCCAAGGATTTGGACCTTGAGTTTGGGGTTGAGTGGTTTGACCCGAGCCCCAGATAGGATTAGTCACCCCTAGATATGGTTGGCCCGGAGTAGGGACAGCTTGTTGCCAACCAGCATTTGGAGGAAAGTTTTGCATAAGTTGATTCCAATACTGGGCCAATGCAGGAGGTATGTTTGGTCCTAACGGTGAGGTCGGTGCCCCTACCAAAGGGATAGTCCCACCCGGAAGTTGTATACCAACGGTAGGTTGTGCAATAGTTGCAGTATGTCCAGGAAAAGGAAAAATACTTCCCTGACCACCAACAGGAACTTGTACATTAGGTGCAATGGTCGGAATAATGCTACTAGCATTAGGATTACCAGTAGGAAACTGAGGAAGTGTCAGGATGAAACCGGGAATAGGATGCCCAGGAAACTGAGGACCACCTGGAGAACCAGCTGGAGTTTGGGGTGGTGTTGGATGCAGAGCATTCAACATAGGATTTAACGCATGGTAACCAGGAGGTAGATTTGGAGTAGCCTCAGGTGTTCTCTGAGTGTTAATAGGTGCAAGAGTAGTTGCAGGAATCTCGGTTTGGACACTCGTAGTATTTGCGAGATGGGTCATCTCGGGAGGGAGAACAAAATGATAAGTGGTAGTCTCAGGTGCAGTTCCTTGTTCAGGAAACACAGAAGGGTCGATGACTTCGTAGATAGGGGACTCAGTACCAAACAAGACTCGTCGAAAATCACCTGACCCAGAAGGATCTTGGCCAACTACACCGTGAGAAGGCCCGGTGATTGATTCAGTAGATGGAAGATCTTCACCAGAAAGATGAAATCGCCCTGAAGGTCGTTCACCACGATGAATGCGATAATCCTCTATAGTATTGGTAATTTGAAATTCCGCAAGAGGATCAGTGGTTTGTACTTGTGGAGGTGGTGTGAAGACTTCCGGGACGTCACTTATGTCCACGTGTGGTAAAGGAACAAGAGGGATTTCACCCGGACGAGGAGAATCCTCAAGGGTACCCTCAGGTGTTGTTGTGTGCAAAGGTTGTGAAGCTTCCGGATGTTTCGGAGACAAACCTTGCATCCTACGTGAACGTCGCGGGGGAGCAATTGTAAATGAGTAACAAACTCCCCAACGAAAATCCTATGGTCGACTACGAGAAAACCACAGCATACACTAGTAAACAAAATCTAGAGACAAACACCAAGCAAACAATACCTTCCAATATCAAAGCCACTAGTTGGTGATGAAATCCAACGTCGCAACAATGAGATGAGAAGGGGCGGGGCTAGGGTGGAAAAGTTACGTTGACAACCTGCTTAACAGACTTACGCCCTGGTGCAAGCTCCCACACACAATCGTGGGTATACCCTCCAAGGAGCCCGAGTGAGTTTGATCAACGTCGATTCCAGGTACCATGGAGACTTTCCCCTCCACAGTCACCTTGGGTAAGAACCTAGAGAGATAAGCCACTAAGGTCACCATAGACAACAGTACTGCCTGGGGAAACATTCGTCAGTCCGACCCACATGCAAAGGCAGGGTATCGAGCCCGAAATCAACTCAAAGGCTTCCACTCATAATTGTGGGTATACCTCGAAGTGACCCCCATAATACGTGCAATATCTACACTGATGTCAACAGAGCAGGTTAGTATCCCTGCCAACACCAATGTTACCTAATGCTTGACCCTTGTGTTAGAAGGGCTTCCCAGGACAATATGCGGCCAATGGAATTTTACACTCCCTATCTCAAAATGCTATTGTGTGTTTTTGAGCTTTTGGAGAGTGTGTCTCTCTTCCTACTCCAAAGCACTAGCCTAGCTGAATATTGGTGTAAAAGAGCCCTATAAAAGAGTTTACTAGATCAATTTTAATATTGCGCAATGTTTTTAATGGCTGTTGTTTACTCAAAGGAAACGGAAGTGAAACTCAATGATGTGTAACTCTGACCCGATCAATGCAAGGATATGATGAAATGTAATCTTTTTCATTCGATGAATCCTACTTATGGGAGAGAGAGAACAATTTCTGAATCAATCTCAATATTATGATGCAAATGCAACGCTCAATTTCCTTTTCGATGTTAATACAAACAATCATGTATCAATGAACGATATCTAGATGTCTTTTTCAAAACTTTGATACTTTTAAAATTTGATTTTCAATGGTGTTTCAAAGGTAAAACAAAGGTCTTGAAAGAAAACATACAGTTCACTTTCCAAGAAGAACTCTGATGAATGAGAAAAGAAAGCCAAATTATAACGACCCAAATAAACAACCCAATCCAAAAACTTTCAATGCAAGCAAAAACAAAAACAAACCAAAAGAGCTTCTCAATGTAAATGAAAATTGTCCTTTTGGACCTACAAGTACAAGAGAAACATCAAAAACTTAACTTCCAATCAATCACTGATTCTGAACCAACACGACACATTCAACTCCAGTAAATGAGTGAAGAAAAATGCCAATGAAGGCTAAGAGATGAAAGTCAAGTGACCAAAGCAAGAACAAGCCTAGAAAAACCTAGATCAGGTTCAACAAGCAAAAGAAAGAAAAAGTAGGTAATCCAGTAAACCAAAGAGTCAAAAAGACTTAAATCAACCTTACTGAGCTATTGCAAAAGTCAAAACTTGATTTCAAAAAATTTTCAAAATCTGCCCGCAGGCAAGCCTTGGACACAGTGCGAGAATGTAAACTTCTCGCAGGTCACTTCAATGCAGAATGCGAACAGTTCGCACTGGAAGATATAAGCAGGGTGCGAACTATCAGGGTTCTCGCAGGCTATTAATGGGCACAGTGCAGGAATCCCTGAAACTAATGAAAAATTGGAAAAATAAAGCAAAATCCAAACTGGCTCTTGGACCCAGAAGGTCACTCATGGTATCCTGAGGACTCAGAGATTTACAAATCAGGAGAAAAAGGTAACCAGAGTAAATGGCCACAGAAAATTCAGAAACCAAAAGACAAAAAGGGGAAGATCCCCAGCGGAGTCGCCAATTTTGTTTCAGGATAAATTCGTTAGTGCGGACACAGACCAATCTCCCTAGATCCACCTAGATCTAGAACAAAGCAAGACAAAATACTACTCTTTCCCTAGATCTAGATTATTGAATGGACTATGAGAAATGGATAGTGGAAATACCTTATGAACGCTCTCCTTAAATCTCTATTGTTCCTCGCTCCTCTTCGATGCTCTTGTGCCGTCCAATCACAACAGTACAAACCAATCGAAGTACAAGCGAATTAATATATTCAATACCTAGTCTATACATGTGATCAAGGAATCATGTAATAAGATGACATCATCATTATGGGAAAGGGATATATTCATGTATCGAGTTAACTGAAAGAGAAATATACAACCTGAGCCTTGATGTCGTAGATATCCTTTCAATGGCTTCTGATTCTGACACACACACTTGCTCATGTATGAAGAAAATCAACTACTTATGATGACCTTGCTGTTGTTTCCATCTGCTGCAGCATCAATTCTCCATGAACCAATTCTCCGATAGATTTATCAGGCTTTCCCACTTCTTGTTTTCTTTCTTATTCTTCTTCTTCTTTACCCTTTCCATGAGTATTCTCATCAATTTATAAGAGAGAATAGGTTAGTTGCAAGGATAAGAATGATCCCAATAAATCTGGAATGCCAGCTTCTGAACAACCATTCGAATACCAACTCATCCTTCTAGAAGGTTCGAGAATCTTAGCTTTTTCCTTTGTAAAAAGATGTCCGCACCCTGTCAATGAGTACAGTGCGAGAAGTTTGCACCCTAGTTGAATGCAGCATGCGGGAATGTATCATTCTCGCAGGAGAGTATATAAGCAGCTTGCGAACTATCTTCAAAACATGATTTTTGGAAATAGATAAGAGCAACCCTTTTCAGGAAGGAGTTCTTTAATGAGGAGTTTGATTTTCTATTATCATGATACTATCATGAAATCATCCCGATGACCAAAAATGTGGATAATAGGACACCTCTTGATCCAGGTGGATATCGGTGGCTACCCACCTTTTCCAACTCGCTCAAAATAGTTTTCTGGCAATTTACTATTTTTGGTAGTTTTTTCGGGCCCCGAACTTCTGGAGCCGTTTTGAGGCCCTAAACGATGTTTTTTGGGCATCAAACTCATTGCTAGAAGTTGTCGTCCTCATATAGACCTTTCTAATGATGTATCATATGCATCAAACAGAGATCATATGGAAATGTTACGACCCCTGGAAGTTGATGTACTGACTTACCCAAACGGGGCCCACATGACTTTTGGCGCTTCATCTCCTAGGGTTAGGTTTTTGAATGTCTAGGGTTTTTGACATTGTTGTTTATTGTAAAAAGTCCTTTAGAGCCTCATTGTAATCATCTTCTTGCGAATGCAAGTAGCCGTCACATCTCTTCTCAGAGATAAGTTGTCACCATTTTAGTGAGTCTTTCACTTTGTATTTTTACAGTCTCTGTACATTTCTTTCATTAATAGAAATGGCGTATTATTGTATCTATGTGTTTATGGTTGCATATTTGATACATTTCTTTTATATTATTGGATATCCACGATATCTCTGTGCATTTATTTATTATATCTCTGCTCTCATTTCATGTCGAAAATAATCTGGATCAGTGGTATCAGAGCAGGTTGCTCTTGATAATTTTTCAATGCATGTCCCCACTGAGGTTCGAGTATAGAAAGGTGGGTCTCGAGCTTGTCTCTCTTGAAGACAATCTCTCTCGCATGCCAAAGAAACCCTCCATGGCAGAAGAAAAGAAAAATGACGGAGAAAATGATCCTATCAATCTGTTGCTTGAGCAAGCTCTCATGCGATAGAGGGACGAAATGATGGAGAATTTTTTCCACATCCTTCAATGCCTGCCGATAGCAACAGGGACATCTTCATCAAACATCCACTTTGTAAGTACCTCTCCTTTCAAGGTACAGGTTAATTTTGATATTCCCGTATTTGAAGGTCATATAGAAGCAAATGCCCTAGACAAATGGTTAAATCAATTAGAAGGCTATTCTCTATTCATAATTTTTTTGACAGGGAAAAAATCACCTTCGCACTCCTTAAAGCTCTCCCCCATGTCAAACATTGGTGGGAAACTTACTAGGAGAAAATTTCCACAGAGGAGTCTGGAATATATGGGGTCGAGCCCACTTGGGATTTTTTTGTGGATGCGGTAAAGGAACATTATTACCTTGTTGGAAGCTATGAGGACCAGTACATGAGATGGACCACATTGCGGCAAGAGAGGGGCCAAGCAGTTCCATATTTCACCAATATCTTCCACACCTTGCGCACCAAGATGGGTATCAAATACTTCAAATGACATTTGGTTCTGAAATACCATGGGGCTCTACATAGATACATCCAAACTGAAGTGAATTTTATAGACATCTCATCAGTCGATGTTGCTTATCGATATGTTGTTAAAATCGAGCATAAATTTAAGCACCAGAACAAATGGGAGTTTGGGTCTACAAATCTACAACAACCAAAGTATGATAAAGACGAACCTAACAAATAGTCTCCTGAAAACCAGTCCAAGCCACAGGAAAAGAATGGTCATGGGAAGACAAAGAAGGACACCAGAAAATGGTGCGATTTCCACAAAATTCCCTGGCACAACACCAATGAATGTTTCTCAAAATAGTCATTGGTGGCCAAGATCAAAGACAAGGAGTTGAACCCTGATTCATAATTTGACTCTGAAAATACTGGTAAAAGACAGATCATCGATGCAGACCCCATTTCTATTGTCACGACCGCAACAATTCAACCAGAAGAACCAACAGATCCTGAAGAGGGGGAGTTCCTTTTTCATTCAAAAATGTGGGTGAAGGGGACCCTGTTGCATTTTATTGTTGATAGCGGAAGCCAGAAGAACCTCATCTCAGCAAAGGTCGTCAAACAGTTGGGATTGTCGACAAAACCATACTCGCATCCATACAATGTCGGGTGGCTTCGCCAGGGACGAGATCTTCGTGTCAACCAACAATGTTGATTGTCATATAGCATCCAACCCTTCAAGGATGAGGTAGTATGTGATGTTTCCCCACTGGATGTATGTGATGTTCTCTTGGGCCAACCATATATGTGGAAGCGACATGTTGTTTATGAGTCTCGACCCCACAGTGTCATTATTTCTCTGGGGGGTCATATCTACAGAATACCAAAGGTAGTTCTGACTATTGTTCCACCTAAACAATGCCGCAAGGTAGTATCTCATACTGCAAAATTCAACTTCTTTACAATCTATTCAAAAGGGGAACAGAAGGACACTACAACCACTACAGCCTCACCCCAAGCACCTTCTATCCAACATAAGCAGGTCGACAAGGTTGCAACAAAGCGCAAATATTCCTTATGCACATAGTCCTCTCATGTATCTCAACTTGTTGAACAGAATCAGCCTCAACAGGTTCATGACAGCTTTCCACAAACCGAGCAACGCGACGTCTCCAGCAAGGCAACTAGCTCACCAAGATTCAAATTTAGCAAACGCTTCCCTCTCTACCCCAGAAACTCAACGCAATGGATACCATTGCTTCCCAAGGAGGGAGGATTGATCCGGGTGGACATTGATTGCCACCCACCTTTTCCAACTTGCTCAAAATAGTTTTCTGGCAATTTTGGAAATTTACTATTTTTGGCAGTTTTTTGGGTCCTGAACTTCCGGAGCCGTTTCGAAGCCCTAAACAATGTTTTTGGGAATCAAAATTTAACGAATACTAGTCTATTCCATACCATGATATTTTATATCAACGGTTTTAGTCCTTGGATAGACCTTTCTAATGATTTATCATATGCATCAAACGGAGATCGTATGCAAAAGTTACGACCCTGGGAAGTTGATGTACTGACTTACCCAAACGGGGCTCACATGACTTTCGACTCTTCATCTCCTAGGGTTAAGTTTTTGGATGTCTAGGGTTTTTGACATTCTTTTTTATTGTAAAAAGGCCTTCATATCCTCATTGTAATCATCTTCTTGTGAATGCGAGTAGTCGTCACATCTCTTCTCAGAGATCAGTTGCCACCATTCTAGCGAGTCTTTCACTCTGTATTTTTACAGTCTCTGTACATTTCTTTCATTAATAGAAATGGTGCATTATTGTATCTCTGTGTTTATGGTTACATCTCTGATACATTTATGTTATATTATTGGATATCCGTGATATCTTTGTGCATTTCTTTATTATATCTCCGCTTTCATTTCGTGCCAAAAATAATCTGGATCGCATCTTGTGATTAGTTACGTTTCTTGGATATGAACCTTGTCCATTTTATTATTAATGGCCTTCCTCATATTTTATATATATAAATGAAGGAGAGAGTCTTATTCATTCATTAATACACACATCATCATTAGAAGTGAGAGCTAGAGCAAAGTTGTCACCTTTCATGTGTATTATTCTTCTTTGTACTTTGCTCTTGTGTCTTAAGCACTAGGGTTCTTGTGTTGATGCAAGCTAAGCATTAAGTTTAGGGTTTCCCCTAAAACGACAAGGGAATATAGGGGTTGGGAGAAACCCTATAGGAGAAAAGGGAACACTTGTTCTTGTAGTTCTTGTGAGAGAAGAGACTAAAGTTTTGTTGTATTGGAAACCCTAGTGCTACTTGGAATGCTTGATGTGGAGAAAATAAAGGGAGACTATCTTGTTTTCTCTTTTACACTTGTGTGATGCAAGTGTAGTTGTCAAAGAGGACTTGTCGATGTGTATTATTGCTAGTTGTGGACCTTCGGTGGAATGACCAACATTGGTTGGGAGTGACTCCTAGCTAGAAAGAGTTGGTGGCTAGGGATTGTTATTTATGGTGGATGCTCTAGCTAGGGTTTGAAGTGAATGACTTGTACTAGCTTGTATTATGTTGTGGGTATGTAATTTTTACTTTATCTTGCATATGTATGAAAAGTTCCTTTCTATCCAAACTTTGTATACTTCCAGAGCTAATTTTCAGCATATGTTCTCATGATGATTGAGTAGTTTCTAGTGTTGGTTATGCAAGTTGATTTGACATAACATTGAGAAAATTTTGTTAAGTGATTTGACAAACATTAAAGATAAGTGGTGTAACACACCCACTATGGAATTCAAATTTTTTGGCTCTTTTTCTTCTTTTCTCCGAGGAATAGAATTCCCTGAGTCCCTACAGGACCTGATACAGACCCTGCCATCCCTTGTCCGTACCCATAAGATTGGCGGCTATGACCACAGGTCTTACCGGAGAGGTGCTCCCAGCTTTCACGATTCGGAAAATTGAGGTACAGGTATTCCCTTGTTCATTTCGGGGTTTCATTCATCGGAATTTCGCAGCTAGCGAACACGAGGAAAACTGACCTTTGGGAATCCCGGGCATCGAAAAGACGAAACACCAAAACCATGTGTGCTAATCCATTTCGGGACTTCGCCTATCGGGATTTTGTGATATGCGAGGACAAGGCACTTGCCTCTAGATGTCTCGGGTGCCGAAACACCGAAACATTAATTCTAGTTTCTCTATACTCATTTCCGGGTTTCATACTTCGGGGTTTCGCAAGTCGGGATTTCGGGGGATGTGATGACAGGAGGTCTCACATCGAGTTTTTTTGGGGGGCGAACTCCGAAATACCAACTCTAAACATGCTTCCCTGTTTCGGGGTTTCCGCCATCGGGATTTCGGGATATGCGACGATAGGAGGTCTCGCAATTAGGTTTCCCGGGAGTCGAAACTCCGAAACCTTAACATATGTATAATTGTATATATATGTGTTGCTCATTCCATTTTGGGAATTTGCAGACTGAGTTTTTGGGACTAGTGAGCCTAAGAAAACTCACCCCCACGCCGTCACTTCAGTTTTTCATGAATCGGGGTTTCGGGTCTTGCGCGTACAAGGGAATACGCCCTTGAGTATTCCAATTTCTGAAATGCCGGAATATCACAACATACACACGTATTGTCCTTTCAGGATTTCACCCATTGGGATTTTGGGACTTGCGAGCACAAGGGAATATGCACTTAGGTATTCCGAGCCCTGAAGTGCCGAAATATCCTATCTCATCCACACCTTAAACTATTTCAGGGTTTTAGTTGTCAAGATTTCGTGACTCGCGATGACTAGGGTTCTTACCCTTTGATTCCCCAGGTGCCAAAACGTCGAAACACTTATCGGCCACCACGTGTACTCTACAGCTGGACGATCCAGATGCTCCCATGGGTCTTGGAATCTATGGTCCTGATTTTCTTCACTACTTATGAAGGTTAAAAGGGGGTCAAGGCCTTAACGCCTGCGTTCCTTCATCCAATTTTAACGGTCTTAAGAGACCTTAGATCCTCTGAAAGGATCTCATTCATGCATTTAGCAAGAGGAAGGGTATCCTGGGTACTGAACCACCGAGAGGTCCTAATTCAACCACATGCTATCATTTTGAGATTTCGCAAGTCGGGGTTTCGGGACTCGTGAGTGTAAGGGAACTCGCCCTTGGGTATTCTGGTTACCGAAATGCCGAAATGTTGAGGTCTACGAGGACCATTCTCCCTCGTGCAAGGTTTTAAGACTTAAACTATAAAATCCTCCTTCGGGTCCTCAGGTAATTTACACTAGGTTTTGAATACCAGACTAGAAGGTCTTCTTGAAGGTAAGGGAGTGGTCTCGAAAGGGTACCTTTGTGGGGAAATCTATCCAAGGTATTAGGTAGGACAAGCACATGAACAAATATCCCGAGAGCCGACTTGAAATCTGTATTCGTTCATCATATATATATATATATATATATATATATATATATATATATATGTATAAACATAAGCCATACATGGTCTTTCCAATAAAAACATGCAGCCATCATTTCTGATCAAAACACCATGTAGACAGTCTTATACTGAAACCATTCATAATTTGCACAGACTATGAACATACATGTCAACATATAAATTTCAAGATACAAGATATAACACTTATCAGAAAAACATCAGGTGATGCAACTGCTGAGAGGGGTGCTCGTTTCCACCCAACCGTAGGCTCAACGATTCCGAATGGATTTACCACTAGCCACCCCCGAGCTGAGACCACGATGCTGCGAGACTGAGTCTCTGTTCACCAATGACTGAGAATGAAGGTTACTCTCCTTCTTCTCTGCTATCACTCACTCTGTAGTTTTTCCAGAGTTTTTTCGATCTCTCTTCCTCTTTCCCTCTCGCCCCCCTTGATCTCACACTCTTCCTGCCTTTTCTCTTTCCGGTGAGGTTGCGTGTGGCACGATCTTCCTCATGGTGGTCAGGTCTAAGGAATCTATGGATGGGCAGTTCACCCCCATCCCTCATTACTCATGAGGAGAAATTTACCTACCAACCTGGCGAGTGATTTAATTTGGGGCCAACAAGCCGCTTTTGGTTCTTCGGGCCAATGAAGTCCAAATACGGTATTGGTTTCGGTGGAAGTTAATGCCACCATTCCAGGTGCCTTCCACCACCTTTCTTCAGCCATCATGGTCTCTTTTTCAGCACATACCCCTCTCAGCAGTCCTGCAATATATATATTCATAATATTATTTACATTCATCGACCTTTTTCACAAGGTCCATTCACATCACACATTCACATTTCTGAGTTTGCCACAATACTTGGCCAGTATAGTTATTTTTACAGAATGGGGGAAACAGGGTGTTACAATTCCCTCCCCCTTAAAGGAACATCATCCTCGATGTTCTATCTATCATCATGACATGTATGTACAGAGGTAAACAAAATTGGATATGCCTGTTTCATGACATCCTCCATTTCCCATGTAGCCTCATCTGGGCCAAAATGTCTCCATTGCACCTTGACCTGTGCAATGGTTCGGTTCCAGAGCGGGGTTTCCTTTCTGTCCAGTATGCATTGAGGTTCTGCTAGAAATTCTCCCTCCAGTTCCACCTGAATCACAGACCAGTCAATTATATGATTAGAATCATGTACATATTTCTTGAATAATGAAACATGGAAAACATTATGTGCTTTTACTGTGGGAGGAAGTGCTAGCCTGTAGGCTACGGGTCCCACTCTATCTAGAACCTAAAAGGGTCCACAATACCAAGGTGCTAACTTGGCACAAGCTCCCATTTTCAGGGAACTTTTCCTGGGCCTAACTCTGAGATATACATGATCTCTCATTTTGAACTCTCTTGGAGTTCTCTTTTGGCCGACATAACTTTTCTGTCGGTTCTGAGCGACCTTCAGGTTTTGTTTTATCTGAATCACTTGTTGTTCCATTTCTTTCAACATGTCGGGTCCAAAAGAAATCCTGTTTACGGGATTACTCCAGCTGACTGGAGTGTTACACGGCCTACCATAGAGGACTTTGAAGGGACTCATCTTTAAGAATGCTTGGTAGCCATTGTTGTAGGCGAATTCTACCAGTGGCAGGTAGTCCTCCCACTTCTTGGGTTGATTCCTTACATGCATTCTTAGCATGTCTTCAAGTATTTGGTTCACTCTTTTTGTCTGTCCATCGGTTTGAGGTTGATAGGCGGTGCTAAACAACAATTTGGTCTCTAAACCCGCCATCCGTGATTTCCAAAAGTTGGAAGTGAACTTCATGTCTCTGTCAGACACGATCACTTTTGGCATGCCATGTAGTATGAATATCTCCTTCATGAATACCTGGGCAATATCTATTGCCTTGCAAGCCAATTTCACGGGGATGAAATGAGCAGACTTACTCAATTTATCCACTACTACCATGATGGCGTCATTCTGTTTGGTCGAGGTTGGTAATCCGGTGATGAAGTCCATGGAGATGGTTTCCCATTTCCATTCTGGGATTGGTAGAGGTTGTAATAATCCCGCTGGGTGTCAGTGTTCTGCTTTTACTTGTTGGCATTCTATGCATTTGACTAGGTACTCGGCTATGTATTTCTTCAATCCAGGCCAGTAGAATTGTTTCCTGGTGACCGTGATCATTTTCTGATATCCTGGATGACCAGTATAGGGTATTTTATGTAGTTCATCCATAATGAACCTCTTCAAGTCGTCACAATTTGGGATATATAGTCTTCTTCGGTAAGTGAGCAGACCTTATTCTGTCATCTGGTGGCCTTCATACTTTATCCCTATGGGTTCTTGATGCAAGTGCAAGGTCACGGTCTGGAAGAATGTGTCTATATCTTATGCATTTTTTACTCTTTCCTTGACATCCATCTTACAGGTGCTCACCGTTGCCAGGTGAATTGTTTTCATACTTCTGCTAAGGGCATCGACCACCCTATTTTCCTTTCCTTTAATGTGTTTGATTTCGAAATCAAACTCGCTAAGGAGGGAAATCCACCTAGCTTGTCTAGCATTGAGATTTGGTTGGTCAAACAAATATCGCAATCCATAGTGATCTGTCATAAGTACAAATTTTCTTCCCAGGAGGTAATGCCTCCACATTTTCAAGGCATGCACTATGGCAGCCAACTCTAGATCATGGGTCACATAGTTGACTTCATGCTCATTCAATTTTCGGGATTCATAGCAGACCACACTTCCTCCTTGCATAAGGACTCCTCCGAGCCCTTCCTTACAGGCATCTATGCACATGAGGAAGTCAGCTTTGGGATCGACGATATTCAACATGGGTGCATGGGTTAGTAGATGTTTCCGGGTTTGAAATATTTCTTCACATTTCTGTGTCCACATGAATTTTATCCCCTTCTTCTGGAGGGCAGTGATTAGACAACCAATATTGGAGAATCCTTTTATAAATCTCCTATAGTATCCTGCTAATCCCATAAAGGATCTAATATCTGAAACATCCTTTGGGGTAGGCCATTCCATGATAGACCCGATTTTGTTAGGATCTACTGCTACTCCTTCTTCGAATAGAACATGGCCTAAGTAATGTAATTTCTTCTGGAAGAATTCACATTTTCTGAATTTGGCATAGAGATGTTGTTCTCTCAACACTTGTAGCACAAGCCTAAGATGCTCTTCATGCTCTTTGCTATTCTTGGAGTAAATTAATATTTCATCAATAAAAACCAACACAAATTTGTCTAGGAATTTGCTGAGTACATTGTTCATCAAGCACATGAAAGTGGCAGGGGCATTGGTTAACCCAAATGGCACTACCACAAACTCATGGTGACCATACCTCATCCGGAAGGAAGTTTTATGGATGTCTTCACCCTTAATTTGGACTTGATGGTATCCCTCAAGTCAATCTTTGAGAAAATAGACGCACACCCCAATTGATCGAACAGGTCATCGATCATGGGCAAGGGGTACTTGTTCTTTATAGTTACCTTATTAAGTTGTCTATAATATATACACAGTCTAAGGGTACCGTCCTTCTTTTTCATAAATAGGACTGGTGCTCCCCATGGAGACACACTGGGTCGGATATAGCCCTTATCCATCATTTCTCTTAATTGCAATTTGAGTTCAACTAACTCGGGTGTGCTCATCTGGTAGAGTGTCCTAGACACCGACACCGCTCCCGGTGCAAGTTCTATCGAGAAGTCTATGTGTCTTCTCGGAGGTAGACTTGGTACCTCTTCCGGAAACACATCTCTGTATTCTCTTAGGGTAGGGTGTTCTTCGAGGCTTGGTTTGTCATCTTCAATAGTTTTCAACACCTATATTGCATATAGGGGACATCTTTTTCGACAATACTTTCTCGTTTGCGGAGCTGATATTTGTCTCATCGAGACAGGTTTTCGGATCCCTTGAAGGGTTATCCTTTTCCCTTCTTTACTTACACATTCCAAGGTTTTATGGTAATAGTCCAATCTGGCTTTATGGGCAGCTAACCAGTCCATACCAATCAATAGATCATACGATCCTAGGGGTAATATGTTAAGGGTTGCTTGGGTGGGGAATTTACCCAACATTAATTGGCAGGCTGGTATAACCTCTGCTACCCTTCTTTTGGTGCCAGTGGCTAACTATACCAACCATGGCTTGGTATTCTTTTGTGGCTGTAGTTTACACTTATCAACAACTTTAGGGGATATATAACTCAAATTTGAACCAGGGTCAATCAAAATAGACACTAGATTGTTGGAAATCATACCTTTTATTTCCACCACTAAAGCTTGGTGGTCAGCCTGGTTATTATCCAAGGCTGCATAAATTTGCGGCACACTCCTCGCCACATCATTGACAGTAGTAGCTTCTTGGATGTTATAAATTATCCGACTATTCTGTTTTCGGTGTGGACAGTCTCTCAGGAGATGTTCTTCTCCGCAACCCCAACATTTCAGAGGTTCTCTCTTTGTGTTATCAACCTTCACTGGTATAGGTCCAGAGGTTTTATTTTCACCCAATGAGGGAAAGTTCTGCTGGTGTACCCTCTGGGTTGGAAAGATCATTCTTGGGTTCTTCTTATAGTTCTTAAATCCTGGGGACTTAATCCCCTTTTTTTGAAATCCTGAACTACTCTTCGGTTTCCATCCTTCACAAGGTTCTGCTGGTGTACCCTCTGGGTTGGAAAGATCATTCTTGGGTTCTTCTTATAGTTCTTAAATCCTGGGGACTTAATCCCCTTTTTTTGAAATCCCGAACTACTCTTCGGTTTCCATCCTTCACAAGGTTCTGCCCGATGTCCAAACTGTTCATGGCAATATGTTGCCTTTCGAATATTGTCTTCCAGGGTCTTAGGTTCATCAAATTCAATCCTGTTCTGATAGTCCTTAGGTAGTCCATTGATGAATCGTTGCACCTTTTCCTTTTCTACTTTTAGGTAGGGTACATACCTCAACAACTCGAGGAATCTGCTGACATATTCCTTTATGGTGAGTTGCCCCAGCTTAAGTTCATAGAATTCTTTAGTCTTTTCGTCGAAATATTTTTCCGACAGATACTTCTTCCTGAAGTATTTCTCAAACCGTTCCCAAGACAGGTCTTCTTCGTGAATCCCTTTTACATTTTTAAGGTCTTCCGACCAAATATAAGCCTTTCCATTCAAGTTGAAGGTGACTACTCGGGCCTTCAAGTTTTCTGATAAGTCATGGACTCTGAAATACTTCTTTAGTCCAAGCAGCCAGGCCTCTGCTTCCTCTCCTTTCATTATTTCACCGTCGAAGGAGGGTGGTTTTGCCTTCTTGAATTCTTCAAAGTTATGACCCTTGGAAAGATTTTGCTTCTTTCATTTTCTTTGGGAATAGGAACTAGTTCTGCTACTAGAAGAGCCCTCCAAACCGCCAGCTTCCTTCCCAGAGGAATCGTCCGCCGCTGGTCCTTTACCTCTGGGATGAACCTTTTTCGAGGTGCTCCTCTTAGTGTGGCCACTAATATGACCATGTTTCTATACCTCAGGTTCATGCTGCATTTGTCTTTGTAGGTCGGATAAGCTTTGCAGTAAAACTGCATTAATTTCTGTTTGCTTCTCTTGTTCTTTCATCATCCTCTCATTGTCAGCCTTGCAACTTTGTAATTCGACCATGAGGCTCCTCACAGTCTCGGCTAGATCTGGAGGGGTCCCTACAACCCTCCTTTTTTCAGACTCTTCATCTCTATTGTGGGAGCCCTCCTCCACTTCATGGTGAGTCACCATTCTATACGTTGATAATTTCCCGCGGTTGATCTTCCGCTTGTGTGAAAAAGGAAGAACGCTGGTTGTTAGTCAATATTTATATTTATTCCCAACACATGCATAATTCATATTTTTCACATGTACACACACACAATAGGAGGTTTCATTCTTAACTTCGTCTTTTGATTAGGAAGGTTAAGACAGGGGGTTACTCCTTTTAACAGTACTCTGAATGGAGTCTCTACGCAACCCGTTCATGAGCCCAAGCAGGCCAAGTGTTGTAACCATGCTCTGATACCAATTTGTAACAGACCCACTACGGAATTCAAAATTTTTGGCTCTTTTTCTTCTTTTCTCCAAGGAATAGAATTCCCCGAGCCCCTATGGGACCTGATACAGACCCTGTCATCCCTTGTCTGTACCCATAAGATCGGCGGATATGACCATATGTATTACCGGAGAGGTGCTCCCAGCTTTCGCGATTTATAAAATCAAGGTACATGTATTCCCTTGTTCATTTCGGGGTTTCATCCATCGGAATTTCGCGGCTAGCGAACACGAGGAAAATTGACCTTTGGGAATCCCGGGCATCGAAAAGCCAAAACACCAAAACCATGTGTGCTAATCCATTTCGGGACTTCGCTTATCAATATTTCGTGATATGCGAGGACAAGGCACTTGCCTCTAGATGTCCCAGGTGTCGAAACACCGAAACATTAATTCTATTTTTTCTATACTCATTTCGGGGTTTCATACTTCGGGGTTTCGCAAGTCGGGATTTCGGGGGATGTGATGACAGAAGGTCTCACATCGAGGTTTTTCGGGGGCTGAACTTTGAAATAATAACTCTAAACATGCTTCCCTGTTTCAGGGTTTTCGCCATCGAGATTTCAGGATATGTGACGACAGGAGGTCTCGCAATTAGGTTTCTCGGGAGTCGAAACTCTGAAACCTTAACATATGTATAATTGTATATATATGTGTCTCTCAGTCCATTTCGGGAATTTACATACCGGTTTTTTGGGACTGGTGAGACTAAGAAAACTCACCCCCGTGCCGTCACTTCGAGTTTTCGTGAATCGGGGTTTCGGGTCTTGCGCGTACAAGGGAATACGCCCTTGAGTATTCCAATTTCCGAAATGCTGGAATATTGCAACATACACGCGTATTGTCCTTTCAGGATTTCATCCATTGATATTTCGGGACTTGCGAGCACAAGGGAATACACACTTAGGTATTCTGGGCCTCGAAGTGTCGAAATATCCTATCTCATCCACACCTTAAACTATTTCGGGGTTTTGGTTGTTGGGATTTCGCGACTCGCGATGACCAGGGTTCTTGCCCTTTGATTCCCCAAGTGCCGAAACGCCGAAATGCTTACCGATCACCATGTTTACTCTACAGCTGGACGGTCTAGGTGCTCCCATGGGTCTTAGAATCTACGGTCTCGATTTTCTTCGCTACTTACAAAGGTTAAAAAGGGGTTCGAGGCCTTAACGCCTGTGTTCCTTCATCTAATTTTAACGGTCGTAATAGACCTTAGATCCTCCGAAAGGATCTCATTCATGCATTTAGCAAGAGGAAGGGTATCCTGGGTACTGAACCACCAAGAGGTCCTAATTCAACCACACACTGTCATTTTGGGATTTCGCAAGTCGGGGTTTCGGGACTCACGAGTGCAAGGGAACTCGCCCTTGGGTATTCGAGTTACCGAAATGCCGAAATGTTGAGGTGTACAAGGACCATTCTCCCTCGTGCAAGGTTTTAAGACTTAAACTATAACATCCTCCTTTGGGTCCTCACGTAATTTACACTAGGTTTTAAAGACCAGATTGGAAGGTCTTCTTGAAGGTAAGGGAGTGGTCTCGAAAGGGTACCTTCGTGGGGAAATCTATCCAAGGCATTAGGTAGGACAAGCACAGGAACAAATCTCCCGAGAGCCGACTTGAAAATATGTATTAGTTCATCATATATATATATATATAAACATAAGCCATATGTGGTCTTTCCAATAAAAACATGTAGCCATCATTTCTGATCAAAACACCATGCAGACAGTCTTATACTGAAACCATTCATAATTTGCACAGACTATGAACATACATGTCAACATATAAATTTCAAGATACAAGATATAACTCTTATCCAAAAAACACCAGGTGATGCAACTGCTGAGAGGGGTGCTCATTTCCACCCAACCATAGGCTCAGTGATTCTGAATGGATTTACCACTAGCCACCCCCGAGCTAAGACCATGATGCTACGAGACTGATTCTCTGTTCACCAGTGGTCGAGAACGAAGGTTACTCTCCTTATTCTCTACTATCACTCACTCTATAGTGTTTCCAGAGTTCTTTCGATCTCTCTTCCTCTTTCCCTCGTGGCCCCCTTGATCGCACACTCTTCCTGCCTTTTCTCTTTCCGGCGAGGCTGCATGTGGTAGAATATTCCTCGTGGTGGTTAGGTCTGAGGACTCTACGGATGGGCGGTTCACCTCCATCCCTCATTACTCATGAGGATACATTTACCTACCAACCTAGAGAGTGATTTAATTTGGGGCCAGCGAGCCGCTCTTGGTTCTCCGGGCCAATGAATTCCAAATACGGTATTGGTTTCGATGGAAGTTAACGCCACCATTCCAGGTGCCTTCCACCACCTTTATTCAGCCATCGTGGTCTCTTTTTTAGCACATCCCCCTCTCAGCAGTCCTGCAATATATATATTCATAATATTATTTACATTCATCGACCTTTTTCACAAGGTCCATTCACATCACACATTCACATTTCTGAGTTTGCCACAATACTTGGCCAATATAGTTATTTTTACAGACTGGGGGAAACAGGGTGTTACAAGTGGGCAGATTTATCACTATGATAAATTTGTTGTAATAAGTTATTTTTTGGTTTATGTTGTGAAGTGTTCCCTAAGGGATGGAAACATTGTGCCTTTAAGTACATTTGTTCAATATTTATTTTCTTGCACTATTTTGTCTATTTGATTCAAATGAATTGAAGTACATGTCGTTGCAATTTATATTTCAAGTTCAACTATAAGACTAAAATTTCATACGAAATAGATCCAAGAAACCTCAAGATTGAAGTGGAATTTCTAAATAATTTCCATTCATGTCATTCATGTTTCCAATCTAAATTCAAAATGTAAAATTATATACATATGGTGTTTATAGTGTTGTTGACTTCTAGTTGTTAGGCCTATAATCTTCCATGGGTTTTCTTTTCTAAGTTACAAACCCCTAAGCTTAATCATTTTTTCAAACTTAACTCCATTTTCATCATGCTTTGTTTGTTAGAATATTAATAAAGATTGAGGTCCTAAAATTCTAAGCTTGATATACCATGATTTTTTTGTCCTTTTTCCTACAAGTGAAAGGGACTTTGTTTAAAATCTTATTCTCAACCATTTAACAACTTGCAATATACACCATTCTGCACAACCTTGTGAAAGAAGTCCCATCATGAAGCTTTTAATTGTTGTCTTCAACCTACATGCACCATTGCATACTAAAAGTCTTTAAAGTATTAAATAATTTACTTTCTAAACTTGCCATAATTTTATCTTGAAATTTTTAAATTTATGTTGTTAATAACCTACAAAAATGTTCATCCTTTTCAAGATCATTTTAAAATAGAATCACTACAATGTTTTATTAAAGGCTCTTAATAAAATGGTTATTCTACCAAAAACTAATCTAGAGTAAACACTTCACAACTATGAGGAAGATTTAAGTGGGTAGAGTTGCTAGTAAAATTCTCAAGGCACAAAAAAATAGATACAAAAAAGACAGAATCTTTGAAAAGCTTGTCGCTAGATCATAAATAAAGTTATGCTTGTTGTTTATAGTAAAGTTAACTATTCAAATTGAAATTTGAAAATTTTACTTTGGGAATATTTATAGGGTTCAAAAAGGTTAGGATTGGGATAATCAAATAGAACCAAAAACAAACATAAATTGTGTAATAACCCACTCACGAGTGTTAGAGAGAGAAAACCTTAGTGTTTCATAGAGAGATTCTCAAGCACAAGTGCACTAAACAAGAGATGAAAAAGTGTTCATAAAGAAGAGAAATGTTGATCACAAGAGAATGCCAAATACATATGTGTACTTGGGCATAAAAGAGATCACGAAGACCACAAGATGATCCAATACAAATGAGTTTTGTGGTGCAATTATACACAAATCAAGTGGGGCACTACCCTTAAGTGGGGTTAATGAGCCTCTGTCTACAAATTTAACTAGGTTGACTTTAACCACTCCCTTTTATTACAATAAATGATCAAGGGATGGCCTTGACCATGATTACAAATACATTAATGCTACATATGAGTGTGTTGTAGGCATATGTGAAGATTAAACCTATAGTTTCAAGGCTCCATCTTACACTCATATGAGTAGTGCTCAATATATCCTATGTGGTATCCTACATAATCATCCATTACTTCATTAGCAACTCCAATGGACCCTAATAAAAAGAAGAATATGCATCTTTTAAAAACACCTAGATGTTGGTGAGAAACTATGGAGCACTGCTAAATTTTAACAATTGATTCTGATGTTGATGAAAAACTCTCCAACACCACACACACACAAACACACATATATAGATTTCTCATGAATCTTGCAATCAAATAAGTTAACAATCGTGTAACAACCCCAAACACATTGATCATGCATTCTTGTTCTCTTCTTAGTAAAAATCATTTATTTAACATAGAAATTCAGCCCAAAAATGCATATTATCTAGGCATTGTAAATGTGGTAAAATTGGCTAATAATAGGCAAGAAAATGATCAGGGTATCTAATTAGATAAGGATTATGATGGCAAGGTTGAGGGAATAAAAGAGGGTAATTATAGTGCCCATCAAACTTGACTAGGCATCTCATCAAAAGTAACCTCTCTATATTCATTCAACCAACCTAGTGAGTGGTGGAATCATATAGATAGTATCCCTAAAAAAATTCATGTAGCCAACCAAAATGGAGTGGGATTATGAATATGTTGATATGTTTCACCTTTCATTAGGAGAATGCGACCCATGTGGCTAGATCCAAAAATTTTGAAATTCAAAATAGAGCGTTTGTTTCCAAACCATTTCTCATTTGAAGTGTTACTTTTAATAGTACAAGTAGGGGTCCAATTGATGATATGGGTTGCACAAACAATTGCTTCCACTGGGATGAAAATTTCATCTTTTCAGAGTGAAGCATGCAGTGAGCCATCTCCATTATATCCCTATTATTCCATTCAACTAATCCATTTTGTTGTGGAGTATAACAAATAGTTCTCTACCTAGAAATGCCTTGTGAAGTGAGAAATGACTAAAAATCCTTGTCAATATATTCATCTCCTCCATCAACATTGATATACTCGATATTCATCATCTTCCTCTTGATTTTCCCTCCACGAGAGTTTTGAATTCCCCAAACTTCCCAAACACCTTATCATTGGATTTAATGGTGTATATTGAAAGATACTAGGAAAAATCATAAGTAAAGGTGAGGGATTACTTGGCTCCCCAAAGATAATTGGTGTCCCTGGGGCCATAAGTATCACTATGAATAAATGTAAGAGGTTAAGAAGCTCACCTCTTTTTGTCCTTAGGAAAGGAATCTCAATGATATTTCCCCATCACACACCCCTCCCAAACACTATTGGGTGGTTCAATTTGTGGAAGGTCATCTACCATGTTTAGATAAATTATCATAAAGATCCAAAGTCGGTATGAATTGATTTTGAGATGTTGGTTCCATAACACACTCATGTCATCGACATTAACCATTATGGCAACAAACCCTTTTCACTTTGAGGAAGGGGTCTTCCCCAATTTGTACATATGATTGGGTTCATCACAACACCTTAAGGAAACCACTTTAAAACCATTTTTATGTCCTTTACAACCCATCAATCTTGCCAAAGTTCCATCCTTTTATTGGTGTGTGTAATCTAGTAAATAGAAAGAATATTTGGTCCAACCCTTGGAACATGAACAACATCTCCAAATTACTTAGTTGTAACTATGATGACATCAACATACCCTAAAACTTGTAGGGTTGAATTGTAACCAATAACCACTTTCCCTTCATTGTGTTGTTTATAATTAGGGAGAAGGTGTTGATGTTTTTCCCATATATCAAGTAGCTCCAAAAGTAGTAATCCATTCTTGCTAAGAAGTTAAAGACCAATATGTAGAGTGCACTACTAAATGTGCACTATGAGAGGAACCAACGTTGAAAATCTCTTTGGTGCCTACTATAGATCTCGTAAGCTTTTAGTTTTTATGAAGATGATTAGGGCGAGACTTAAAGAGATGCCCTTCCTTGTGAAACAAGATTACCAACTTGACGAGAATCCTCCAGATTTCATGTTTCTTTAGAGGTTGTATTAGTGGTTATTTTTACCCCTATTTCAAAAAGCGGTGCTACTAGTATCACCCTTTTTTTCAAGTTAAAATTGAAATCATGTGGCCTTGACAACCAAAACCACTGTGGACAAAAAACTTAAAATCAACCCTTGAATTGAAAAGTTGTGCTTCCAAGAGCACCCCTTTTTTCTTAGTTTTAAAATTACAACTTGTTTGAAACCTTGGCCTTTATAACTCATATTATTGTGAACAAAATCCTTACAATTGACTTCTGAATCAAAAAATAGTGTTACTCACTTCTTTTTAGAATTAAAATTACAACTTGTTTGAGACCATGGCCTTGACAACTAGTACCATTGCATATAGAAACCTTAAAATCAACCTCATATTCGAAAAGTGGTGCTACCAATAGCAATCGACATCGTTGCAAATAAAATTATATATATATATATATA
>ML777562.1:771262-795321 GCA_009831015.1 Picea engelmannii | reverse complement strand
TATGGAAAAAAAAACTACGGGGAAAACTATGTCTAAAAAATAATTTAAAAAGTATAAAAAAAGAACATTTTAAATTTTATTTAAATCAAAACAATTTATTAAAAAAAAATAATTAAAAATTAAAAAAACGAAAACCAACCCCAAGAAGGAAGAAAATAAAGTCTTAAAAAATAAAAACGTTTTTTAAAAAATAAAAAAATAAAAAGAAAGTGTACATAAAACAATTAAAAAAAACAAATTTAAAAATATATTTTTAAAAACAATTGTGAAAACCCTAAAAATGATTTTAATAATAATAATAATAATAGCAAAGCGATAAATTAAAAACAAAGAAAATTAAAAACAAAAAAATAAAATAATAAATAAATAAAACAAAATTTAGTTTAATTAAAAAAAACATTGTGACAAAAGGTGATTCTTAGAATTATTCATTCCCCCACTTTCTCGACGATCCTCGTTCTAACCTCTCCAATCACCCCTCTATCTACTCTACTCCCCCCTATCACCCCGCTCTACCCCTCCATCCCTCCCAACACCTTTGATGCCCTCCCTCCCTATTTAGACAGGGCACAAGGTGTCGGGGAGAGAAGGAGGTAAAAAGGGGGGGGGTGAGGCAAAGGGTGGAAAGCAAGGGGAAAAGGGAGCATATGGGAAGGGTGAGTAAAGGGATTAGGGAAAGGTTTTTCATGGAAGTGGAAAGAGGAGTGATTCCTTAAATCACCCCCACCTTTTGGAATTCCCCCTCCTCACTTCCACAATGTTGTTGTTGTTTTTTTTTTTTTTTTAATTTTCTTTCAATATTTTTGTATTTGGAGATGTTCTTTCTATCTTTTTTATTTGGAGGGGGTTACATTTGTCTTTTTTATTAATGTATTTAATTTTTATTTTTATTTTTTTTATTAAAAAAAATCTCTTTCTTTTTAAACTTGTTTTGCCCAAAGGGGTTGGATCCAATGGTGGAAAGCGAGGAGTTTTTCACCATTGGGCAAGGTTCAATTCCAATGAGGGTCATATAACCTGACTCTATGGGGATACTTTGAGCTAGTGATTGAACATGTGGTTTCACCCAAAGATATTATATTAAAAATAGTTTTGTGACTTGTGCACACATAAGAGGATCAAAGTCCACCTCCATGTCCTTCAACTTTTAAACATATACCCCGGATGGGGTGACAGGGATATGAAAAAAAGATAGAAGCGCCCCTTCGATATGTGACAAGGAGCGGATAGTTCGTAGCCTGGAGTCGCTCCACCTAGAGGACAACATTTACGATGTTAATGGGACTTAAGGAGAGATTGTGTGAAGCATCATCCTTGGTGTTGGATGGTGCTCAACAATTAGCCTCGTGGTATGATGATACTGATAAGGAAATGTGCGCTATTAATTCTCATTACTTAGATATGATGAAGGCTCTTCTCATGAAGCGACGTTACAATTGCGACGGGACAATCTGTCCCACATGTATAATGGTTTTAAGTTGTTTTGAAGCTGTGATTTTGGTTATCGTTTTATATGCAGGGGATGTCTCTCTCCCCAGAAGCTTGGTGCTAAGGAATCGAACAACCTCTCTGAAACAGTGGGATTCTCCCCCTTATCTTCTTGTTCATGTGCAAACTTCTCATGTTATCACAATGTCAGTATCTCATGGTTACTCAAGGGGATATCGTCGGGGGTGCAGAGGCCCTCTTGACCCATCGACCTCCATAAATATTAGTCCTGAGCCCCCCATTCCAAGAGTGTTGCACTCAACACAAGAGGCAACCAATGAGTTTCAGAAAATAATCCCCCTCTGCATCAAAATGCACTTGCCACTGTGGAATTCAAGGTCCTTCAAGAGTGCACCACTCTGCATGACTGTGAAGTAGATGCCAAGATTGGTAGTTGAGTTCCTAACATGGACAAATCAAGAGCAAGGGATGCAAAGTATTTGAAAACAATCAAATTATACTAGCATATTAAAACATTCATGGGAAAAATTCCGTTGGATAGTGAAGAGGACAAGAAGGAAATTATGGAGAAGTTGGTTGAGCTTCGTCGCTGGGTTCAGGATATTCGTGCTCACATGGAGGCCCAAGAACATCATGAGGAAGTTCAACATGTCAACTCCCCCAGGCCTCAAGACCATACACTCCATGAGATGGCAGGTGGCCTCTCTCTTAACTAGTCTTCTAAAGGATAGACATTTTGAACTCTTTAGGAAACATTTACTTTACCTTGTGGAATCAATGTATAAGGATAGATAGATATTCATACTATTTTTGTAGATAAATAATTTTGGTCTTATCTCAGAACATGGTTCAAACTATATGAATAGACAAGTTGCTACAATGTTGTTGGTATGTTTTCCCTAGTGGGAGGCCAATATTTTGATAGACCAATTGGTCTCAATGGACGTTAATCATCATCACCGTATTTCTTCACTCTACTAGATAAAATATAGTAGTTTGGTTTGTCGATTTAAAAAAAAAAACAAACAAACTTGTTTTGAAGTAGTTTTTTCTTTTATTCAGGTTGGGTTTTGTTTGTTTTAAATATTTTTAATAAAAAATAATCTTATAAACTAATATTTATTTAATTTAAAATGTTTATTTATATCCTTTTTAGAATTATTTTAAACATGTTTTTTCCCATATTTTTGTTTTCTCTCTATTTTTTTTTTAAATCCATTTTTCTAATTTTTCTATTTTATGCTTTTGTTTGCAACGTTGTTGATTACTATTGATAGCACCACTATTTGGATAGGAGATTGATTTTAAGGTTTATGTCCACAATGGTACCAGTTATCAAGACCATAGTTTCAAACAAGTTGAAATTTTAATCCTGAAAACATTGAAGTAACAACACTTTTCAATTCAAGAGTTGATTGTAACACTTTTATTAACAACAATACATGGTGTCAAGGCCAAGGTCTCGAACAAGTTATACTTTTAAACCAATGAAAAAAAGAAGTGCTACCAGGAGCACCACTTTTCTATTCAAGAGTTGATTTTAAGGCTTTTGTTCAATAACGATACAAGTTGTCAAGGCCACAGTTTTAATTTTAACTCTGAGAAGAAAAAAAAAATGAGGTTCTACTAGTAGCACCACTTTTCGATTTGGAATTCGATTTTAGTGTTTTTGACCCAAAAATATGGGTTTTTAGGCCTAGAGTTCTCGTTTTGAGGTCACAATTATCATCAAGTCAATAATTGAGTTATGACAATCGATGCATATGCGTATTTTCGTTTTTGGAGGATTTTGAATGTTCCCCTTTTCCCCAATCACACTCAAATTTAGGAGGGGCCAAGATAGACTTTGATGGACGTCATCTCAAGGGGGTTATTCACCCATGTTCCTCAAATTAAATTGAAATTGGTTCAGATTAGAGAAAACCTCCTCAAGGAAAGGAGTTGTAGTGCCCTTGATAAATATAGGGATACAATAGAATATGATAGAAAAAAACTTGAATGCCCTAAATTAATTATTTAAAACAATACTCACATATTCCAAATCTAATTTTGCATTTCCCCTTGATATTTTGATGTCAGATTTTAAGGTTTTATAACCTTGCAATATACTCCTCAATAGTGTCAAAGTCACCCATCTTGAGATTTGAAAGTTCGATTTTGAGTTAGTTGATGTGAGTGGTATTCAGAGTTGCTAAGAGACTCTTTACGTTGTCCCAAATTTCTTTTGCACATTTGATGTCATTGGTATGATGTATCAAATCTAGCTCAACATATAGAGTAATCAACCTACGAGTTGTCCTTCAAACAAATGAGGTCATAATTGTCATCATCAACGACAAGAATGTATTTTTTCAAATACGTCCATAAACCTTTGCTTCAAAGAAAGACAATCATTTGATATGCCTAAGTATGATAATTAGCCCCATTCAAACAAGGAAATATTCACTTTCAATCTGTTAGGCTCAACAATAAGATGAAGCCTTCATATGAACGAAAGAAGGCTTCAATATTCCAAAGGGTAAAAACCCTAGGTAACCATAGGGGTTAGGAGGCATTAGCCTTGAAGGAGATTGAAATGACCCTTGGAATACCCCAGGAAACCCTAGAAGAGAGAAAATGGGCTTAGAAAGGAGAAAGGATATAACCTTCTAGAAACCTCAGAAAAACCAAAAATTAGGAGATGGTCCAAGAAAACCCTAGTTCTACAGTCACAAGGGAAATTCACTAATGCAACTAGCCAATAATTTTAAGATAAGCTATATAATTAAGAGAGTAAGGTTCACACCCGCTCTAATGCCATGTTAGGGTTTACAAGTGAAAATTGAATGAAACCAAAGAAAAACCCAAATTCTACAATAACCCAGTGACAAGTGAGCTTAGAGAGTAACAATACCCAAGCACAAGTGTCCTACACAAGAGATACACATGTGCTCATAAAAGAAAGAGATGTCAATCGAAAGAGAATGTCAAAGATATAGGTTCCCTTAGGAATAAAACACTTTATAAAAGAGATCAAGGAGATTGTTATCCCCCACCGATGAATAACTATTCCAGAAAGAACATCTAGAGGCACCCAGGCAGAAAACATGGAAATCCGAAAGATGTGCATGTACTTGCAAATATGAACTCTAGATCCTCTTTCTAAGTGTGAGCATCTCTCAATGGCATCATCATTATATGACACCCATGGCATTTGGAAAAGTCTGTCAAACATCCTTGAGAAGAATTTTGCAAGTCGTTGAGTCTTTCAGACATCCTTGAGAAGAATGTTGCAAGTTGTTGAGTCTGTCACCATGGTGAGCATCAATTTAATATCAGAGGCATTTAAGCTTGTTCCAGAGAGTCCCTTCTAACTACTAGTCGTTAGCTCGTTGGTTATACTTCTTCCTCTGTCATAAATTGACTTGTTCTCTTAGGTCCATGGGAGATTGGGTTACTCTTGGGGAAAATGGAGCACTACTGGGATTTGTTTTGAATTTGTCATCGTACCTTTCCCAATCACACTTACCACTTTTCATCTCATCAATCCCCGTCATATCTATTTCTTTAGGTTATATAAACTGACCCAAGAAGGGATCGTTCCTCATTCTATGGGAAGAAGGAGATTTTAGGCTCAGAGGGGGACTAACAAAACCCTACCTTGGTTACCTGCTCAGAGGCTCACCCAGTCCCGTAGCACTTGTAGATACATCGCCAGGGTGTTACATAGTCTCTAGGGTGTTTGAAGCATTTAAGCATGTGTTTTTCAACACGAAAGGACAAAAGAAAAATAAAATGAATTATCCAAAGAAAGAAAAGAAAAAAAAGTAAAAGGTCGTCAATCATAGGAATATCGCTAGAGCGCTACATATTCTCTGGTTTATCTCCCATGACTAGACATGGTAAAAGGAAAATAAAGGGCTTGGAAGGTATCACCACGCAAATAACAGGAACCAAGTGTGTAGTCTACCCTCATCAAAGGCACCCAAGAATGAGATACTACGGTCCCTTGTGTGTTAGCTGCCTAACCTTGCAGTTTAACCCCATGACCATGTCATAATCATTACATGACAATGAAGAGACAATCTTTGGGAAATATTTTAATACTTAGGTATTATTCTGATCTCTCTGGGTCTCTGATAGCATTTTATACCTTGGCTTAGTAAGTTGTATAACCTTCTTGATCTTGTCACGAAATATAAATATGGGGCTTAATGGTCTGGTTTAGATGACTTTTATATTACGTTGATTATCTTATCATGCTAACGTGACTTATTTCCTTATAGAAATACATGTTTTAATTTGTCTTGCGGTCTTTCGCCAACTGTCATGCCATCCAAATGTTCCAAGAATTATTATTCTAGTTGTTTTCAGGTATCACTAGTGTTAGCTAACCCTCAATCGATTAACACATTTGAATTTGATGGATGCCCAAGATATTTCACAAGCCACATCGTCACCGCTTTTGAGTGACTCGACCCAGGTCCCAACTCAATCAGATGAATTTTAAGGAAAATTGTTGCATGCCCTAGGGTGACATCACCCCTATTTGACCATCTCTTGTAAATCATTGGATGGTTTTGGGCTTGAAAAGGTTGGGTGATGATTTGGTCAAGCATTTTTATGATGTATAAGGCACTTGGAAGCTTTCTAAAAGGAATTTAATGTTATTCATCATCTCCCGGTAAATTATAGTACACATCATCAAGTTTGATTTGGCCTTGGGCATTATTTTTCACTAGAAGGAGGTTCAATGCACTTAATTGAGGAAGAAAAATAATTATTTGACTATTCAATAGCCTTGGGAGGCTCACTGCACATCACCAAATGAATATTTGCGTAGATCGTGGGACAAGGGGAGGATAATCCCTAGCTTCATGAGGGATTTTAATGGATCAATGTTGGTTAGAGGATGATCACGTGCTTCAAGGAGAAATCATTGGGCCTTTTTTCTTTGGTCAAAGATGCTTTATGAAAATTTATTTTCCATCTTTTAAATTTATTACAAAAAAAAATATCATTTTACCCAAATCGCATGGTCAAAGAGTCAAATCATTTTTAAAAGGGGATAAATTAATAAATTAATTATTGTAAGACTTTTATTTAAATTGGGATATTTATTGTGGATAATCCCTAAGAGGATTAAATATTTTTAAAAGGGATTTTATTTTTATTTTTTTAGGGAATCTGTAGAAGAGATTAATAAGTGGACAAAACTTGAATATTCTTAGGGAAAACCCTAAAGTTAGTGGATTTGTGGACAAATCCAAGTGAGTGGAGGATTATAAATTCAACACTTGAGATTTGATGAAGGACCTTGGATTTTTTTTTTGCAAGGAGATTATGCTCCCATTACTAGTGATATTTTGCTCCATATTTTCATTCTACATGGATGTCTTGGTGAATTTTTGGGTCATGCGATTTGGATTTGAGGGAATGTCTTGAAGCCTCTTATGTTTTATGGATGCTTATGGTGGATCTCTCATGTGGTAAAATTTTTGTGTTAATGATTATCTATCCTCTTCAAGTTATTATGGTGAGATATCTTTTGTTAATCCATTGAAGCATCAAACCCTCATTTGATTATTCATTATGTTCTTTATTTGAAATTGTTCAAGGAATAGCTAATAAATTATAACCCTTGGAATCTATTTCATTGGTGAGTGTTTGTGACAGATGTTATCACTCCAGGAAACTCTCCTAGGCTGTATCTCAGAGATGCCTGGTAACTTTACTGTTTTTGTAATTATTTTCTCAATAATGGGTGTGGAGTTGGATCAAGATGAATATCTAAATCACTGGATTGTATCTTCAAGACAGTCTAGTTATATTCATACAGTACAAGGCCTTCAAGAGCTATTATCAGATAGGTTTGTAGATCAAATGGATAAGAAACCAATCAATTAACCAAAACATACATAAACAATATATATGATGGGTCAACAAACTAGCAGTGGATGCTTATGATTCTTGTTTAATAATCAAAGGTAATATGACAGTTACCATAGGACATTTAAATAGAGACAAAGAAATGATTTCAACTCATAGGCATAGAATAGAAATGAAAAGAGAGTCTGACAATAAAAATGAAAGAAGCTTGCAGGCTGAATATATTAAAGAAAGTGTCTTTATCACAATAATAGTAGAGTCTAGAACTCAAAGTCGAACCTTTTGTTCATTAAATGTTCTTGGATTTATAGCCTTTACAAATAGTTTCAAGATCCTAGGATATTGGATCAAATTTTGCCTAAAATAGAAAGTCAATAACTGGCCCAAGAAAATAGGCAAAGATCCTATAAAATAGGTCAATTCCTATCCTTGGATGATCTTTATGTATTTCAGATTTTTTGACAGGTGTAGTGAGCCTTCCGAGGCTGTTGGATTTTTATGTGATATGAGAAAAGTAAAAAATGACACCTGCTGACAATCAAACAACTTTTATCCCTGAAAATAGCTAACCAATTTTGACCTTTCTGCCTTGTAGAACATCTCCAAAATCAAAACAGACTCTTGATAAGGATGTCATTAATTATTGTCTATCAATTGGAACCATTCCTGAGGTTTTTGGACAAGGAAAGCCTGGATCTGTGCAAAAATATTAACTTTCTGCCCTATCAGTGCTACCGGTAGCTCTGCTTCTAGTGGCTAATGAACAATCAAAATGTTTTCCTAAGACACCGAAAGTTTTGTTTTAGTGAAATGATCAAAATTTCAAAATACCTTTTGTCTTAGCTCAAAAATGCCTTAGGGGTGATCTTTTGAGGCTTCTGCATCTTGCTAAAAGACTGTAGGATTGTTGGCTACCTCTGGTTCATTGCACTAAATTGCTACCTCTGCTAGGGTTTCGAGAGTAGCATGTGTTTGAGACTAGTGTTTTCAAGACATAGCTTGCAACCTTAAAGCCCTGACCTTCTTCTTCAAGTCCTGAGCTACTCTCCATAAGCTGTTGTAATCTTTTACATTCTTCTCCTTCTTTTTATTTTCCTTTATGCTTTCATGTGCTAATATTTCTAAGGCTGAGTTGCTTTCTGAAAAATTCTTCGACAAGGTTTCATATCCAGTTTTAATTACCCTTTCTAGCACTTGTTGTTGAGCTAACTTCTTTTTAAGCTTCTTGATTTCCTTTGATTTACTCTGCTTCACTTTTTTTCTAGATGAGGCATCTGCAACTTGTAGTTCTTGTTCTTCTTGGGGTGTAGGTGATGGAAGATCTTCATACCTTGCTGTGAATACATCTACATAAACTAAATTTTCATGCCCTTTGGTAATTGAATCTTCATGCCCTGTTTCAATCTAATGCTCTTCATTCTCCGAGTCTGTGTAGGGAAGATTAAGAATGCTCTCATTCACTCGGGGTTCTTTAGCCTTCTTTGTTTCACTGTTGAAGTTTAGTTTCTTCTTAGTTTTATTAATCTTAGAAGAAGGAGAGGTTTGATTAACTGGAACTGAAGAGATAACTCTCCTCCTCCTCTTTCCACTTCTGGGAGTAGACGACTTCCTGGAATGAGGACTCTTTTTACCCTCTGGCTGCACATCAATCTGAAAATCATTCCAGAACAAGAAGTAATTCCATTCTTTGCTTTTTCTCTGCAACATCTCATAAACCAAGAGTTTAATTAAACAATGGTGGGATAGTCTACCTGCAACTTTATTGGGCTTAGCCTTGACCTAATGAGCCATCTTAGATAAGATTCTGTGGAGAAAATAGGGCAAATTCAGTGGGTTTCTACCAGTAAAATGATTCATGAGTTTGAAATGGTAAATCATCACCCTATTATATCTTCCTTCACAAGTTATATAGACCAGAATGGCTTTTAGTAACTGTTGCCATTTCTCTTCAAGGAAAAACACAGGAATGTCTTTCTTCCATATCAAACCCTTGTGTTCTGGTTTCAAGTAGGACCTGAATTCCACATTCTTTGTGATAGTGGTTTTAAACCAGTTTTCTCCAGTCTTGGGAAGCTCTGTCACCTCAGCTATGAGGGCTTCATCCACCTTGAATTCATCTCGACCGATGACTGCTTTCCTTCCATCGAAATTCAGGGCAAAAGCTTCCGCCACCTGCTGGTGAGAGCTCTGTAATTTTTTACAAAAATTATAGTAACCTGTGTCCCTGAAAAGTTGGCATACCTCCGGGTGCGATTCCAAGTAACTGATATTGTCTAGATCTTTCCTCAGAGTTGATCCTCCTTTCTTCATCTGTTGCAATGTTCATGTACACCTACAATTGGAAAATTGGGTTTTGGGGGAAAATTACACCACGTAGACTTAGGGAGATTTGGCTCGGCTGTGACAGGAACGAGAAATATGAGGCATGCATTAGAACATGGCGTTGATTACAAGGGATGCGAAAGAGCGGCTTGTGATTTGAAAAAATCATGGTTGATGACTGTAATGATGAAAGGTGCGTAACCATGTGGTTTGATAAAATAGCGATCCGAAGAGATTCGCTACATCATGCAGAGATCATCTCCCAGTCTTAAACGGTTTCTTCTCCTGTCTTTTCGGTGGATAATTGCAATTATAAAACTTCAAACCCAACGGTTTAAGCGTGTGAAAGGACGTGTTGACTCCTCCCCCGCTCCTGCGATTTCGGTGGCTAAAATGGCCCTAAATTTCTTTGTTTAAGCTGTCGAAAACTAAGGCTTTCGGTAGCTAAGAAGCACTTTCGAAGAAGCGTCTAAGCCACCAAAACCTAAGATTTTACTTAAATCAAATTAAAACTAAAACAAATGTTTTATCTAACTTTATTACAGGCATAAAGCTCTAAAAAATGAGCTTTAAAAAATTAAAAATGTATTTTTTTAAAAGACATCCTACCACCTAAAATGAAATAACTTGATTGATTTATTTAAGGAGATAACATTGTATTCTATTGGGGGTGAAAGTCTCCCTATAAGGTTTCAAGAACCACAGAACCAATGCCTTTCCTGTAAGACAAAAATTCAAACCTATCTACTAGTATTTCCATTGGGCATGGAGTTATTTTGCAAAAACAAAAACTGAAAAATAAAATTTACACTGGCAAGGCTTTGAAGCCTTAGATAAAATAGAGTTTCAGAAAACACCCATTGACTGGGCCACCAAACATTTCTTCACCTTCCAGAATTTTCAGAATGAAGATGTTGTTGTGTTGTACTTGAGTTATCATGAAAGGACCAGTCCACAAAGAGTCAAACTTGTTGTGCTTGCCTTTATCTTGTCTGAGAGCATCCCATTTCAGAACCCAGTCACCAATCTGAAAGTTGTACACCTTTTCTTTTCTGTCAAAAGTATCATTGATCCTCTTTTGATGAGCTTCTGATTTATCCACCAGTTGTTCTCTAACTTGCTGCAATTCTACCAAGTCAAGCATTCTTCTCACCATATCATTTGATTCAATTTGTTATTCCTGAAAGAACTTAGCCACTGGTAGAACTAGCTGAATGGGGAAAATGACATCAGTGCCATAAACCAGTTTGAAAGGAGAAGTTCCTATAGATTTCTTGTCAGTCACTCTGTCGGCCCAAAGAGCAAACTTTAGTTTAGAATCCCAGCTCCTTTGATTCTCCTCCAACAGTTTTCTGATGATTCTGACTAGACTCTTATTGGATGAATCGGCAAGGCCATTTCCTTGAGGGAAATAGGAAGTAAAGTGTACCAATTGAATGCCCATTGACTTACACATGTCAACCAATGCATCAGCTTTGAAGGTTGCTGCATTATCTGTCACTAACCTTTTTTGGCAACCAAATAAGATCAAGATGTTTTCATAGAGAAACTTCATGACGACTTGATGAGTGACATTTATAGTGGGGATTGCCTCTATCCACTTGGTAAAATAATCAGTGGCTACCAGGATCCACTTATGCTAACCACTAGATGAAGGATTAATCTCGCCTATGAAATCTAAGCCCCACTGCTGAAAAGGACCATTCACTACAATAGGTCTCAGGGGTAGAGATTTTAGTTGTTGCTTCCCTGTGAATCTTTGGCACTTATCACAAGATTTCACAAAGGCACACACATCTGAAAAAAGAAAAGGCCAATAATACCCAGCCCTTAGGATTTTATGAGATGTGGTCTTCCAGTAATGATGGCCTCCACAAATACTTGAATGAAATTGATGCATGACTTCCGCTGACTCATCTTTGTCCAAACATCCGAGTAGTAAACCAGAAGGATCTTTCCAATACAAAAGATTATCATTAATGCAGAATTTAATTGCTCTGAGCTTAAGGGCTCGGGCTTGAGTCATGCTAAGTTCAGGAGAAACCTCCAACTTCTGTAAAAAATGAACAATACTTGAATACCACTCACATGAAGACAAATTCTTGGCCACCTTTTGGCTGTCATGTTGCTCTTCTTCTGCTACCCCTGTCTGCAAACTTGATGAACTTTCCCCAATGAAATTTATGCCTAAAAGATCACAATTCTCTTCTATCATGAGCTTGGCAAGGCCTTGACCTTTTACCATCTTGGTGGGCTTTACTTCTATGTCAAACTCAATCAGCTTTGCGATCCATTTAGCTCTCTTTCCATCAATATTAGGTTGGGTCAAGACATCCTTCACAGAGGCCGAAGGAACATAGGCAACAACCTTTGCATGGAGGATATAAATTCTGAAATCTTTTAATGACTTAATGAGAGCACAAGCTTGTTTTTCTATAGGATCATACCGTAGTTCAACATCCTTGAGTGATTTGCTGAAGAAAGCCACCAGGTGATCAAGACCTTCATCATCTTTTTGCATCAAGATTGTTGCCACTGTGTCATAGGAAGCAAAAGAGAAAATATAGAAATTCTTGGTGTAATCTGGAATGATTAGAGTAGGAGATTCCATGATAGCCCGTTTGATATCTTGAAATGAAATTCTTGCATTGTCTGTCCATTTTATCTCAGATCCCTTTTTTAGAATGGAGGTTATATGTTTCACTAACTCAACGAAATTAGGAATAAACCTTCTGACAAAATTGATCTTATCGAGTAGGGATTGGATATCCTTTTTTGACCTTGGTATGGACAACTTCTGAATTGCTTCCACCCAAGCTGGATCAATTTTCACTCCCTCTGCTGAAACAATGTGGCCTAGGAGCTTACCCTCCTTGAGAGCAAATTTAGACTTTTTTGGGTTCAACGAAATCCTGAACTATCTGCATTTCAAAAATACTCTTTTCAGATGCTTCAGATGCTCTTCATGACTGCTGGAATAAACTGTGATATCATCAAGATAGATGAGGACAAACTTGTCCTTCTCTCCCACGAAATCTATGTCCATGGCCCTTTGAAAAGTGGCCTCGACATTCATTAGCCCGAATGACATCTTGGCGTACATGAAGGTACCCCAAGGAGTAGTAAAGGCAGTTTTTTCTTGGTCATCAGGGTGTATAGAAACCTGGTTATATCCTGAGAAGCCATCTAGGAAAGACATGACACTGGCTCCTGAAATTCTTTGCAGCAAGTGTTCCATCTTGGGTAGGGGATAGTTGTCTTTCTTGGAGCATTTATTTAGGTTTCTAAAATCAACGCATAACCTAACCCACCATTTTTCTTCCTCACTATCACTAGGTTTGTGATCCATTTAGAGTATCTTAGTGGAATTATGATTTTGGCATCGAGGAGATTTTTGATTTCTTTTTCAATTACAGGCAATAAGAGAGGACTGATATGTCTCAGCTTCTGTCTAAATGGGATGGTGTATTTCTCCGGGGGAATATTATGTTGAATGACATCAGGTTTATAGGTTTTCAGATCATTATATTTCCAGGCGAAAACATCAGCAAATTCCTTCATAATGTTGCAGTATTCTGACCTATGATCAACAGTTAATTCAGTAGACAGAATTATGAATTTAGGATGACTCTGGCTTCCTATATTGTGCTCATGGGCATCAAGATCCTTCTCCTTCTTATCAAGTTTGTAGGGGACATCGTTTTGGTCAAAAAGCTTCTTAAGGGGCACCAAACCCCAAGGTATATAATTGTTGGAAAGCTGAACAATATCATGTTGACCCATTTTTCTCTTCAACTTAGGCTTTTTGGATTCCACTACATTTTGATTTTCTTGGTCAATATGCATATCAGAAAATTCATCTACAACCTGGAGAAATCTACTAAGCTCATCATCATCTTCAAAGACTTTCCAATATTTGATATTGTCAGGTAGGTATGGTCTGTATTTGACTTGGATTTCATAATTCAGTCGTGGAGGCATGGGAGGAATGAACATACTGGCCGAGATAGCAAGGGAATCATCTAGGTGATTCATAGCACTGGATATAGAAGAAATATCAAAAATGGAAAAAGAGTCCCTGAGTTTCCATACCTCATCCCTGTAAGCTTTCAACCTGACATGTTTTGCTTGGAAAGTACTGTTCAGTTGTTTTATGATGATATCTGCATCTCCAAACACCTTTAGAACTTTGATTCCCATCTCCTTGGCAGAATTTAATCCCAACAACAAAGCCTCATACTCTGCTATATTGTTAGTAGTCTTGAAATCAAGTTTAAAAGACAATTGAATAGCCTCCTTTGAAGGAGAAATCAAAACTACACCTGCACCTGCTGAGTCTTTGGTACTGGCACCATCAAAGAGCATGCTCTAGATGAGAGTACTCTCTCTCACAGTCTGCTGATAAGTAGGCTTTGTGAGCTGCAAAGGAGCTGGCTGAGAATCATCTATTTGTAGAATGCATGCCCCAAAGTTCGTGTCCAATGCATAGATGGGATGATTTACATAAATTTTCTCATCACTAATGATGTAGGCAAGTTGATTCTCTCTGTAAAGTCTCTTTACCTCTCCTCCAAACACCATGACTGTGGCATACGAAAGCTCCATTTGTAGGGTACCACCTAGCCTTTTTCTCCATGAACGTGACAAGAGGAGGCCGAACTTGGGTGGGATATCAGCCACTACAACATCCATTATCATGCTTCTCATTGGTAGCTGGGCAAGGTTTATGACAAGGTCTTTTATGAGGCCGAGGCATCTGACTTTCCTAGAATCGAAAGAGAAGAGATCATGGTAAGGTTTTGTGATGTCAAGCCCAAGCTCATCCATCACTGCTTTAGGCATAAGATTGTGTGATGCTCTGGAGTCAAGCAAGAAGTGGTGAAGGATATTGTCATGGACATTCAGGGATATGTAGAAGGGTGGAAAAGAATCATCTCGGTCCTCAACCATAGGTCCTATAGTCACTGTGGGCTTGTCATCCTAAAGGCTTACATAATCAGTAGCTATGGGAGTCTTTGGTTGAAGGGACTTCAGGATAGAAGACTTGAATATGTCATTCTTCGTAAGTTCAGTCAATGGCATAGGTATTTTTACCTTCTGAATTTCCGATTCGAAATTAAATGAATATGATATTTTGTCAGAAGGTCTTACCTCGTCAGAGGGAGCTCTGAGGGGCACCTATTCCTTAGCTTGGGGCTGCAATGGCTTCTGTTGCTGTTTTACAGGAGTGGAGATTTGCTTTGCAGGAACAACAGGCTGCTTGGCAACAACAGTAGTCTTAGATCTTAAATTATAACCTGGCTGATCATTTGTCTAATAAAAAGATTCTTCAATGCTTGTCTCATTAATCTGATCATTCATGAGGGCCTCCTTATAATCTGTTTGTGTTAAGAAAGAGGAATTAACATCATCCTCAAAACAATTGATGTCATCTTCTTCTTCAACTTCACCATGAGATAGTTCCTGCTCTTCTTCTAGGACAACATTTTGGAAAGGGAGCCTGATCCTTTGGTCTTCAGCTGCATTCTTGTCTCTCTGAAGGATCTGGACTTGTTGGTTGTTCCTTCTGTAGGGGAATGCATTGGGATTCATGGGAACATAGGCATTAGGCTCTTTACTTCTTGTTGGTTGCTGACTCTTAATTTTCAGTTTTGACATCTCTGAGGTCAAGCTGTCCAACATCTTGTCCATCTTTTCCATTTTGGTATTTGAAGAAGAAGGAGGATCAACATATGACTTCTTTCTCTCAAATTTTCCTTTAAGTTTATGGGATGCCATAATGTTAGATTCAACCTCAAGAGCAACATCTTGCATTAAGGCAAGTGTGGATGACCTTCTTTCTCTAAGGATTAAAATTTTTTATGGATCAAAGGTAGAAGAGTAAGTAATCTTTGTTGATGCGTTAGTTGGCTTGATCTCTGCAGGGATCTTGCCAAACATCTTATTGAATCTTTTGGTGAATTCTGAGACATATTCACCATTTTCCCTTCTTAGATTTCCAAATTCAGTAATATAATACAAGAGGTCTCTTCTTTCTCCCCAATGTTTCAAAAACACTTCATCTAATTGCTCAATACCTACCACTGAATTAGCTGGAAGTTCCTTGAACCACTTCCTAGATTGACCATCCAAGCTCTGCACAAAAATTCTGGTCCAAACATCTTCCTCTGAAATGTTAATGTTCTCAGCATAGGCATAGAAAGCCTCTATGTTCTTTTCAGCAGTATAATCTCCAGATCCAGTAAACTTGGGCATATATTTCTGATAATCTCCTGTTGGCATGGCTGATAAGGGATTGGGAAAACAAGAGGAGAATACCTATTGGCTATGATTTGTTCCATTTTTGTCAAAGGAGAAACCATGGAAATCTTGGGGGTTGATGCAGAGGAGGAATTTTCTGTAGATGACAGCTAAGATGGGACAGGTGGGACTATGGACAATGGTGGTCTTACTTCACTGTGGAATGAAGTGGAAGCATTGGTAGAATGACTACCCTGGAATGTGGTTCCTGAATAAGGTGGGAAATAAGAAGCTCTGTAAAACTGGCTGAGCAACAAGGCCAAGTTTTCTTCACCCTTAGAGAAAATATCTTGTAAAATATCTTCAAGAACGGGCAAATTGGTATGAGTATGGAAAAAACTTTCTACAGGCTCAATTTGTGAAGAACTCAAGGAAGAGGAAGAGTCCTCTTCTTGGATAGATTCTACAACTTCTTCTCCTAAGTTGGATATAGTAATATGCTCAGAAATAGGATCTATAACATCAGAAGAAATTGAAGGCTCGTCACCCTTCAAGCTTTTTGACAAAATTGCAATTTTCTGAGAACTAGAAGTTTTAGTAGAAGTGGATTCGACAAGAGGTTCTCTAGATACAAATGAAGAAGTGTTTCTTGAAATACCTGGTCTAGATGCTCTTGCAGATCTGGAAGTTTGTCTTTGCAATGATTTTCCACTTCTTATGATCTTCTAAGGGTCTGAAACTGGTGTTGCCAGTGGCCATTCTTGATTTGCTCTGGTATGAGCCCTTCTCGAAGCCACTTCGTTCCAATGGAGTCGCCAGATGGATGATTTTAACCGAAAATGTGTCTAGACTTTGTCTATCATCAAAGTTGGATATATGTCCTTTCCCAAGGAAGTTGAGCTTCAATCTCCTTTCCCCGACAACGACGCCAATTCGTTATCACTCTAGGAAACTCTCCTAGGCTGTATCTTAGAGATGCCTGGTAACTTAACTGTTTTTGTAATTATTTTCTCAATAATGGGTGTGGAGTTGGATCAAGATGAATATCTAAATCACTGGATTGTATCTTCAAGACAGTCTAGTTATATTCATACAGTACAAGGCCTTCAAGAGCTATTATCAGATAGGTTTGTAGATCAAATGGATAAGAAACCAATCAATTAACTAGAACATACATAAACAATATATATGATGGGTCAACAAACTAGCAGTGGATGCTTATGATTCTTGTTTAATAATCAAAGGTAAGATGACAATTACCATAGGACATTTAAACAGAGACAAAGAAATGATTTCAACTCATAGGCATAGAATAGAAATGAAAAGAGAGTCTGACAATAACAATGAAAGAAGCTTGCAGGCTGAATATATTAAAGAAAGTGTCTTTATCACAATAAAAGTAGAGTCTATAACTCAAAGTCAAACCTTTTGTTCATCAAATGTTCTTGGCTTTATAGCCTTTACAAACAGTTTCAAGATCCTAGGATACTGGATTGAATTTTGCCTAAAATAGAAAGTCAATAATTGGCCCAAGAAAATAGGCAAAGATCCTATAAAATAGGTCAATTCCTATCCTTGGATGATCTTTATGTCCTTCATATTATTTGACAGGTGTAGTGAGCCTTCCAAGGTTGCTGGATTTTTATATGATATGAGAGAAGTCGAAAATGACACTTGCTAACAATCAAACAACTTTTATCCCTGAAAATAGAAAACCAATTTTGACCTTTCTTCCTTGTAGAGCATCTCCAAAATCAAAACAGACTCTTGATAAGGATGTCATTAATTATTGTCTATCGATTGGAACCATTCCTGATGCTTTTGGACAAGGAAAACCTGGATCTGTGCAAAAATATTAACTTTATGTCCTATTAGTGCTTTCGACAGCTAGAATAGACAAAATCCAGACCAATTAGCTACTGAAAACTCTTCTTTCAGTGGCTAATGAACAATCGAAATGTTTGCCTAAGCCACCGAAAGGTTTGTTTTAGTGAAATTATCAAAATTTCAAAATACCTTTTGTCTTAGCTCAACAACGCCTTAGGGCTGATCTTTTGAGGTTTCTGCATCTTACTCAAAGACTATAGGATTGTTAGTTGCCTTTGGTTCATTACACTGAACTGCTACCTCTGCTAGGGTTTCAAGAGTAGCATGTGTTTGAGACTGGTGTTTTGAAGACATAGCTTGCGACCTTAAAGCCCTGACCTTCTTCTTCAAGTCCTGAGCTACTCTCCATAAGCTGTTGTAATCTTTTACAATCTTCTCCTTCTTTTTCTTTTCCTTTATGCTTTCATGTGCTAATCTTTCTAAGGCTGAGTTGCTTTCTGCAAAATTCTTCGACAGGGTTTCATATCTGGTTTTAATTACCCTTTTTAGCACTTCTTGTTGAGCTAACTTCTTTTTAAGCTTCTTGATTTCCTTTGATTTACTCTGCTTCACTTTTTTTCTAGATGAGGCATCTGCAACTTGTAGTTCTTGTTCTTCTTGGGGTGTAGGTGATGGAAGATCTTCATACCTTGTTGTGAATACATCTACATAAACTGAATTTTCATGCCCTATGGTAACTGAATCTTCATGCCCTATTTCAATATGGTGCTCTTCATCCTCCGAGTCTGTGTAGGGAAGATTAAGAATGCTCTTGTTCATTGGGGGTTCTTCGGCCTTCTTTGTTTCACTGTTGAAGTTTAGTTTCTTCTTAGTTTTATTAAGCTTAGAAGAAGGAAAGGGTTGATTAACTGGAACTGGAGAGATAGCTCTCCTCCTCCTCTTTCCACTTCTGGGAGTAGAAGACTTCTTGGAATGAGGACTCTTTTTACCCTCTGGTTGTACATCAGTCTGAAAATCATTCTAGAACAAGAAGTAATTCCATTCTTTGCTTCTTCTCTGAAACAACTCATAAACCAAGAGTTTAATTAAACCATGGTGGGATAGTCTACCCACAACTTTATTGGGCTTAGCCTTGACCTGATGAGCCATCTTAGATAAGCTTCTGTGGAGAATATAGGGCAAATTGAGTGGGTTTCTACTAGTAAAATGATTCATGAGTTTGAAATGGTAAATCATCACCCTATTATATCTTCCTTCACAAGCTATATAGACCAGAATGGCTTTTAGTAATTGTTTCCATTTCTCTTCAAGGAAAAACAAAGGAATGTCTTTCTTCCATATCAAACCCTTGTGTTCTGGTTTCAAGTAGGACCTGAATTCAACACTCTTTGTGACAGTGGTTTTAAACCAGTTTTCTCCAGTCTTGGGAAGCTCTGTCACCTTAGCTATGAGGGCTTCATCCACCTTGAATTCATCTCGACCGATGACTTCTTTCCTTCCATCGAAAGTCAGGGAAAAAGCTTCTGCCACCTGCTGGTGAGAGCTCTGTTATTTTTTACAAAAATTATAGCAAATTGTGTCCCTGAAAAGTTGGCATACCTCTGAGTGCGATTCCAAGTAACTAATATTGTCTAGCTCTTTCCTCAAAGTTGATCCTCCTTTCTTCATCTTGCGCAATGTTCCTGTACACCTGCAATTGGAAAATCGGGTTTTGGGGGAAAATTACATCGTGTAGACTTAGGGAGATTTGGCTCGGCTGTGACAGGGACGATAAATATGAGGTGTGCATTAGAACATGGCGCTGATTACAAGGGATGCAAAAGAGTAGCTTGTGATTGGAAACAATCATGGTTTATGACTGTAATGATGAAAGGTACATAACCATGTGGTTTGATAAAACAACGATCCGAAGAGATTCACTACATCATGCAGAGATCAACACCCAGTCTTAAATGGTTTCTTCTCCTGTCTTTTCGGTGACTAATTGCAATTATAAAACTTCAAACCCAATGGTTTAAGCGTGTGAAAGGACGTGCTGACTCCTCCCCTGCTCCTGCGATTTCGGTGGCTGAAATGGCCCTGAATTTCTTTGTTTAAGCTGTCGAAAGCTAAGGCTTTCGGTAGCTAAGAAGCACTTTCGAAGAAGCACCTAAGCCACTGAAACCTGAGATTTTACTTAAATAAAATAAAAACTAAAACAAATGTTTTATCTAACTTTATTACATGCATAAAGCTCTAAAAAATGAGCTTTAAAAAATTAAAAATGTATTTTTTTAAAAGACATCCTATCATCTAAAATGAAATAACTTGATTGATTTATTTGAGGAGATAACAACAAGGACTAGGTAAAACTAACAACCCTCTTGCAGATATTCTCCATCATTTGAAGACAATTTTGAGCTAGAAGATTTATTCTCTAAACCCTATTGCAGGATAGTTAGTAGCTACAACCTCCAAGGATGAGCTTACAAGATTTTTTGGTTCATCTCCAAGCTCTTTGTGATTCCAACTACCCAAGATTTCAAGGCACTAGTTATCCCATTTGCATTGGAGAAACAAAAATGCCCTGCATTGGGAAACGTGATTTTGCTTCAAAATTGAGATCTAAGTGCACGACCTTAAACGACCTTCCAAGGGAAGCATTTCCCCTTGGGGGGTAATTTTTTGGGGGGCTCTAGCCTCCCTACTCATCAAACCCTCATCTCTTCCTTACTTTAGTTTGTTTAATAACCCTTAGTTTTTAGATTTAGACTTTTTCTTAATCTTTTTCGAAAAAATAAAAGGTGGGTATTGTAGTCCTTGGTTGGATCTAGTATTCTAACTTGTTTGCTTAGCATTTTAGTGTTAGAATTTATGTGGGGACATGTTTGAATGCTACAACCATTGGCTGTAATTTTATGCAGAACTTAGTGTTTAGAATAGCTAGAAAATAACATAGTTTAGTAATCTAATTTCCTAGTTTATTCTCCTAACTATTAGCTAGTTTTTCTTGGACTATTGTAGGTTGCTTCCTTAGTGTTTCTTGTGAATTTCTGAGTGATTTACACGCTAATTTATGTGCTGCAAAATAACATATCAGATCTGGTATAACTGGTAATAATGCCTAAAACTTCACACTTCACTTACTGAAACATTGAAAGTTTTGTTAAATATTTGGGGGGTTATATCTTGAATGCTTGGGGACTTTTGGGGGGTTATATCTTGAATGATATCAGATTTCTGATCTGATATCATTGTTAAAACACTGCTGCAAAATATATATCAGATATGGTTTAAGTGCTCTAAAGGGTTACCTTCTCATTGCTCTTCCATTGAAAATTTGTCTAAGTGTGGGAATTTGATCATAGGACATTCTGGGGCTGATTTTGGATCAATTTAAGTTGGTTTTAAATTTAATTTATTTGCTGCAATATCATATTTCAGATCTAAAGATAAGCTGAAAGATCAACTATTGATAAAACCCCTAAGACTTGTTATTAACTGTGGAAAATTCATTCCAAGCATTGGACATCTTGTGAATTGTTAATCTCTTATCTCTCTTTGGAATTCTTAAATGATCTGAATACCATATTGATTGATCAAGTGTTCTTTCTTCTTGCCTTTCTTATTAAACATTGTGGTTATTTTGGACTTAATACTCATTGATCTCATTGTTATATTGGATATCTCAACTTGGGAATAATCGCAAGTTATAATCACTTGTGTAACTCATTGGCATAAATGAAATAAGTGGTTTACATTTTAATCTTGTGATTTTAAGCATTACTCAATTAAAATATTTGGAATATTCTGTCATTACTCTGTCAGTGTTGCATCTCGGGGGCTTGTAGTTCTCTCACGTACCTCGACGTATATTAGAATACTATGGTCGCTTTGTCATACTTAGAGGTATATAGAGGGGCTCCTATTGAACGGTTGCGCATCAGACAACACTATTACCGAGTGTGCTCCTATCTTGGAGACCACCTAGAATCCTTGAAACAATTGAGCAAACCTTTTGGTCATCTTGTTTGTTGTAGTGCACTGAAAACAACATTCGGGAAGATTTCCCTCTTGTACCAAGGTGGCATGAAAACCCCTTAGGTATATTTGAGGGCTACAACAACCTAACACTCCTGTGAGGATCCTTCTGCTTAAGCCTGTCGAGTATACACATTCATTTGGCCAACTCTAACATTGCATTAATATAAAATTTTGATCACTTGCTACTTGAGATTCAAACATTCATATTAGTGATCAGGGGCGGGGTTAACATATTGGTCACAGGCTCTCATACATATTTGGTTTAACTGACATTGTGTTGCAGGTAATTTCCCTTTTTCCTTTACCCTCACCTCTTTTCCATCCATTCATAGCCTTTAAGACCTTTCTTGACCTTGTATCGTGACCTCCTAGGGCCTTCTTAGACCTTTTCCATTGTCTTTCCCCAGGGGTCACCCGGGACCTTTCTTGAGGTGATAGTGGGTCTTGTCCCGGTGTGTTGTCCATTGGTTGAAATCACACAAGGCTCTAGTGCGACCTACAATCTGTGTGATAACAGAGATCACAAGATGATCCAATACAAATGAGAATTGTGGCATATTTGTGCACAACTCAAGTAGGGTGCTTCCCCCTAAAGGATTAAATGAGCCTTTATGTACAAATTTGACTAGGTCAGCCTTAACCACTTCCGTGTATTACAATCTATAATAAATGATAATAAATCATCAAAGGATGGCCTTAGCCATGATTACAAATACGTTAATGCTACATGAGTGTGTCATAGCCACATGTGAATATTACACCATAATTCCAACAAGAAAGGCATGAATCAAAAAACCCTTTTATTCTTAACCTCACTGCATTCATATATGAAGCAATGATTACAGATACATTAATGATACATCAGTGTGCTATAGCCACATGTGAAGATCACAATTTACACCCATAATTCCAAGACGAAAGGCATGGATCAAAAACCCTTTTATAGTTTAACCTCACTGCATTCATAAATGAAGCAATACGAGCAGGATCCTTTCAAATACCATCAGCTGCACAAATCTCACTAGATACATCCACTCCATCTGTTCTAAGAATTGATATTGCTTGGCCATCATTTTCTGAATCAAACCCACCAGCTAGTATCCATCCATATTCACTGTTTGCTAGTAGCTGTTGGAACTCGAAACTTCTTCCAGTCAATTTTTTACCACTGCATATATAAAAGTTAAAGTTGGTAAGCACTAAAGTAGAGTTAGAATATTCATATTATACAAAATGAATATAGCTCTGCATACAGAATAACATTATACTCTAAAACATCTAAGCAAGAAAGCATACTCACCTTCCACTTTTCAAGCTGTCAATCAAAATTCAATCGACCAAATCTGAGCATTCCTCATTTGAGGGTTTTGTGAAAAGTTCTCTGCCATAGAGTGCATGAAAAAAAAAAATAATACAATGCTGCTGCACCAAATTTGTGCATGAAAAAATAAAATAATACAATGCTGCTGCACCAAATTTGAAAAGGCTATTCTGTGCACAATTTCCGTGAAGCTGTAATTTAGCAAATTTCACATCCACTGCCTTTTATACAATTTGATCATCATAACTGTTCAGCTTTCTTCTATGAAGCTTTTCGTACAAAAATATGTGGACAATAAATATTCACAAGGGACCACCCCTCATATCAAACACAGCACAATAAGTCATGTTATGTCACGAGCCACTGCTTTTTTGTTTTGGCGAGTTACTTCCTTTGTCCATATGACTGCATCCACTTGTCTGTCTGCTAATGGCAATGATGAGTATCTCTTTCCCATTGGTTATTTGCTGCTTTGGCAACCCTCTTCTTTTGAGAAGTATTGCTGCTGTACCTTCCCTCCACACAGATATCCTCTCCTCCAGATCCAATTCTGGTTTTCAACAATATACAGTCTCAAAATGGCATTTGTGGAGGCAATAGATGTGAGAGTGAAAAAACTCTTAACATCGCTGCAATTTACCTATTATTTTCCAATTGATCTGCCAGACACTGCAAATCGTTAAACATAATCAGTTTCTGTTTCAAACTTTGTCTTTTGGCAAATGTGTAACAATGAACTAGAACTTATAATTTCTCACCAATTACTTCTAAGATTTCAATTAAATAGATCATTCTAATTACAGAATGAATAGAGAAAATGTAGACATTGCAACTTGAAAACATCTTGATTTGGGCTATCAAGGCAAGTAAATGAGCTTTTTCTTCCTGACCAGACAATATTTTTTACTATGGTACTACCTGCTGTCCTTTTACAAAGTAAGACGCTTTAGGAACATGATGGCTCTTTCTTTCAATTTTTCCATTAAGCAGTGATAAGAGGAGCACTATG
>ML777562.1:715558-765695 GCA_009831015.1 Picea engelmannii | reverse complement strand
CATGGTCGAACTACAGAGCTGCAAGGCCGACAACGAGAGGTTGATAAAAGAGCAAGAGAAGAAATGGAAATTAATGTAGTCTTGCTGCAGAGTTTATCCGACATACAAAGACAATTGCAGCATGGACCTGACACCAATCACGTGGACCGACGACAGACAAAGAAAAGTCGAAGTCCACCTGAGATACAGAAACGTGGTCTTTTAAGTGGCCACACTAGGAAGAGCACCTCGAGAAAGGTCCACCCTAGAGATAAGGGACAAGCATCAGATGATTCCTCTGGAAAGGAAACTGGTGACTCGAAGGGATCTTCCAGTAGCAGAACTAGTTCTTATTCCCGAAGAAAACAGAAGAAGCGAAAGCATTCCAAAAGTCATAATCTCGAAGAATTCAAGAAGGTCAAACCACCCTCTTTCGATGGTGAAATAAAGAAGGAGGAGGAAGCGGAGGCCTGGCTGCTTAGACTAAAGAAGTATTTCAAAGTCCATGAATTCTCAGAAAACTTGAAAGCCCGAGTAACCACTTTCAACTTAAATGGAAAGGCTTCCATTTGGTGGGAAGACCTTAAGAATGTAAAAGGGATTCATGAAGAGGACCTATCTTAGGAACGGTTTGAGAAATACTTTAGGAAGAAGTATCTGTCAGAAAAGTATTTCGACGAAAAGACTAAAGAATTCTATGAACTCAACCTGGGGCAACTCACCATAGAGGAATATGTCAGTAGATTCCTTGAGTTGCTGAGGTATGTACCCTATATAAAAGTAAAAAAGGCAAAGGTGCAATGATTCATCAGTGGACTACCTAAGGACTATCAGAACAAGATTGAGTTTGATGAGCCAAAGACCCTAGAAGACACTATCCGAAAGGCAAGATATTGTCATGAACAACTTGGGTATCGGAAAGAGCCTCGCGAAGGTTGGAAGTAGAAGAATAGTTCAGGATTCCAGAAAAAGGGGTTTAAATCCCCAAGATTTAAAAACTATAAAAAGAACTCAAGGATAAGCTTCCCAACCCGAAGTGTACACCAACAGAATTTCCCCTCCCAGGGCGGAAATAAACCTTCTGGATCTACCCTAGGAAAGATTGATAACCCAAAGAGAGAACCATTGAAATGTTGGGGTTGTGGAGAAGAACATCTACTGAGGGACTGCCCGCACCGACAACAGAACAGTCAGAGAATTTACAACGTTCAAGAAGATACCATCGTTAATGACGTGGCCAGGAGCGTGCTGCAAATTTATGCAGCCTTGGATAATAAACAAGATGACCACCAAGCTTCAGTGGTGGAGATGGAAGGTATGATCACCAACCATCTAGTGTCTATTCTAATTGACCCTGGTTCAAATTTGAGTTATATAGCCCCCTAAGGTTGTTGATAAGTGTAAATTACAGCCACATAAACACACCAAGCCATGGTTGGTACAATTAGCCACTGGCACCAAAAGAAAGGTAGCAGAGATCATACCAACCTGCCAATTCACTATGGGCGAATTCCCCACCCAAGCAACCCTTAACATATTACCCCTAGGATCATATGACCTGTTGATTGGTATGGACTGGCTAGCCACATATAAAGCCAGACTAGACTGTTACCATAAAACCTTAGAATGTGTAAGTGAAGAAGGAAGAAGGATAACCCTTCAAGGGATCCAAAAACCTGTCTCGGTGAGACGAATATCAGCTCCAAAAAGGGATGTCCACTATATGTGATACAGGTGTTGGAATTAGTTGAAGATGACAAACCAAGCCTCGAAGACCACCCCACACTAAGAGAATATAGAGATGTATTTCTGGAAGAGGTACCGGGTCTACCTCCGAGAAGGGACATTGACTTCTCGATAAAACTTGCACCAGGAGCGGTGCCAGTGTCTAGGACACCCTACAGGATGAGCACACCCGAGCTAGTTGAGCTTAAACTACAACTAAAAGAAATGATGGACAAAGGCTATATCTGACCCAACATGTCTCCATGGGGAGCACCAGTCCTGTTTGTGAAAAAGAAAGACGGTACCCTCCGACTGTGCATAGATTATAGACAACTCAATAAGGTAACCATAAAGAACAAGTACCCCTTACCCAGGATCGATGACCCCGTTTCGATCAATTGGGAGGTGCTTCCATCTTCTTAAAGATTGACTTGAGATCTGGATACCATCAAGTCTGAATCAAGGGTGAAGACATCCACAAAACTACCTTTAGGATGAGATATGGTCACTATGAGTTTGTGGTAGTTCCATTTGGATTGACCAATGCCCTTGCCACTTTTATGTGCTTGATGAACAATGTGCTCAGCAAATTCCTAGACAAATTTGTACTGGTTTTTATTGACGATATATTATTTTACTCCAAGAATAGAGAGGAACATGAGGAACATCTTAGACTTGTGCTTCAAGTGCTAAGAGAACATCAGCTCTATGCCAAATTTAGCAAGTGTGATTTTTTCAAGAAGCAAATACATTACTTGGGCCATGTCATATCTAAAGAGGGAGTAGCAGTAGAGCCTGACAAGATTAAGTCTATCATGGAATGGCCTACCCCAAAGGACATTTCAGATATCAGATCCTTTATGGGCTTAGTAGGATACTATAGGAGATTTATAAAAGGATTCTCCAAGATTGGTTGTCCAATCACTTCCCTCCAGAAGAAGGGAGCTAAATTCACGTGGACACAAGAATGTGAAGAAAGATTTCAATCCCTAAAACATCTACTGACCCATGCACCCGTGTTGAAGATCGCCGATCCCAAAGCTGACTTCCTCGTGTGCACAGATGCCTCCAAAGAAGGGCTTGGAGGAGTCCTTATGCAAGGAGTAAGTGTAGTCTGCTATGAATCCCAAAAATTGAATGAGCACAAAGTCAACTATGTGACCCATGATCTAAAGTTGGCCGCCATAGTGCATGCCTTAAAAATGTGGAGGCATTACCTCCTGGGAAGGAAATTTGTACTTATGACAGACCATTGTGGATTGCAATATTTGTTTGACCAACCAAAGCTCAATGCCAGACAAGCTAGGTGGATGGCTCTGCTTAGCGAGTTTGATTTTGAAATCAAACATGTTAAAGGAAAGGAAAATAAGGTGGTCGATGGCGTTAGCATAAGTATGAAAACAATTCACCTGGCAGCGGTGAGCACCTGTGAGACGAATGTTAAAGAAAGAGTCAGGAATGCACAAGAAACATACACATTCTTCCAGATCGTGACCTCGTACCTGGAGCAAGAACCCACAGGGATAAAGTATGAAGGCTACCAGATGATAGATGGAGGTCTGCTAACTTACAGAAACAAATTTTATATTCTAGATTGTGATGACTTGAAGAGGTTCATAATGGATGAACTACATAAAATACCATATACTGGTCATCCAGGATACCAGAAGATGATCACGGCCACCAGGAAACAATTCTATTGGCCTGGATTGAAGAAAGACACAGCTGGGTACTTAGCCAAATGCATAGAATGCCAACAGGTTAAAGAAGAACATTGACACCCAACAGGATTATTACAACCTCTACCAATCCCGGAATGGATATGGGGAACCATCTTCATGGATTTCATCACCGGATTACCAACCTCAACCAAACAGAATGACACCATCATGGTAGTGGTGGATAAATTGAGCAAGTTTGCTCATTTTATCCCCATCAAGTCGACTTGCAAGGAAGTAGACATCGTCAACGTATTCATGAAGGAGATATTTAGACTACATGGTATGCCTAAAGAGATCGTTTCTAACAGAGACACGAAATAAGCAAAATAGACTAATGAACCAATTACTTGTTAAGTATTTTAGAGATTTTAAGCATTAAGATCTAAAACATGTGCATAAGGGAAGATAACAAGCTTGAAATGAAACTAAGCAAGATCTAGTTAGGTTACTTAAGTGTGTTGCCCAATAGGCTTAAGATTAGGATATAGATATAGAACAAAAGCAATTTAAAACATTAAATCATAGATCACTTCACATCATATCATATCATCAAGCATTAACACTTAGCCTTGCCTATTGGGGTATTCCTCTCCCAACTAGGTAGGTGATTAGATTAGGGTTTTGCTTAGTTAGGTTAATTTCTTTGAGATCTTAGCAATTAGGGCAAACCATGAAAGAAGAGAAAGAGAGAAAAACTAAGCTACAAACTAAGATACTCAAGCAAGCAAGAAAACCCCATGGCCTAGGTTGGGGAGGTGCCCTCACCTCCAAAACCTCACGTCCAAGCTAAGAAATGCTTTAAAAAAATGGAAAAAGAATGAAACCCTAGCTTAGATCTAAGCTACCCAAGAGCTTACACCAAGAGGAGGGTCGTACCACTTCCTCCTCTAGGAGTGAAAGCCACTAACAAGCAAAAGAAGACAAAAACGTACCAAAAAGGAAGGAGTTGCAAGTTAGGATTGAGAGATAGCTACCAAATCCCCAAGAGGACCTTCTAGTGTTGTCTGCTTCTCCTTTGGGAAGCCAAAAGCTTCTCAACCAGATATGATATACCTGCAAAATCAGCAAGCTTTGCTTGCTAGAATGGCTACACACAACCTAAAAAGGTTAAGGAAAACCCTTGCCTTTTAGGGCAAGAACTTTCCACAAAAAAAACAAGAGATTGTATTTTATTAAATTGACCTACTTAAACAATCATATGCTAACTGAAAATGGAATGGGTGAAAAGCAATAGTAGAGGAAGAGTAATAGGGTTAGAGAAATAGAGTATGTGAGAGCTTCAAGTGACCCTTCTCCTTAAGGAGTTCCCAATGAAACCTTAGAAGTAAACCTGCAAAATTTCTTCAAGTAATATGCATACAATAGACAATATGTTGATGTATTGAAACAAAATGACACTTCTATTTTATTTAACACATCAAGATAGATAAACCCAATAAGCATATGCCTTAGTAGATCTACTTAGATAACACTTTACCTAAGATCTAGTGTTGTAATCATCTAAGAAATCATCACAATGTTACCTCCCATGAATAAGAAAAAGAAGCATACGCCTTAGTCTTCTTGTTGTCCTCCAAGATTTCTCCTTTATTGATATTACTCAAGAAAAATGGTTTTGGAGAGAAAATACTCCAAAACCCTAGAGCATAGAATGGAAATGAAATGAAATGAATGACTAGAGAGAGAGAGTTGGAAATCAAGTAGAATAACAATAGCTCAAGATATGGTAAGAGAAATGAGATCTATTTATACTTGGAGAGGAAAATCTACCTCTCTTGGATCTAAGCCAAGTGTCCACCACCAAGCAAATGAGTAGATCTCAAGGCTAGGGCACACCTCCTAGGGTTTGCACAATAGATCTAGGGTGTAGAAAAATAGAAAATAACTTAGATAGATCCAAGGGTGTGTAGGAGGCATGCGATTCGTGCCAAGGTAAGTGAAAGGTCACAAATAATTTTTAAAAATTATTTGGTTGAGTTCCAAGAAGAGGGAGGACACACTTCTCTTGGAGGACGCACCTCTTGGGATGAGGGAAAGGTAAGGAAGGGTGAGAGATGAGTGAGGGGTGTTGGGATCACACAAAACCCATAGGAGAGGTTGTGGGATTTTTTCTAGGGTAAATAAACAACCTCAAACCAATAAAAACGAATTTACATTGGAGAGACAAAAAAGGGGGGCGTAACTCTCTTGGAGAGTGCTCCACAAGGTCAAAACTAAAATAAAATGAAGGGATGAATGAGGTGGAGTGAGTGGGGTCACCTCTAGAGGTGATTTAGAGGTCAAATGGAGTGAAATATCAAGAGAGGGGGCCACACTCAAGTCACAAATCAATTAAAAAAAGAAAAACGTCAATCCCCCTAGGGGGTGTGATTTTTGAGTGTGGAGGTGGTGAAAGGGGTTAGACAAGGTTGGAAAAGGTTGGGAGGCTTCTGTTATGCTTAGGAGGTCTCTCTCTAACCATCATTTCCACTTTTCACATCCTCTAACTCATTATTACAACTTTTACATTTTGCCATGTTTGGACTTTAGCAATTAAAATTGTTGTTTTAGACTGACTGACACTCCGGGTGGACAAACCCATGGCTAAAGTTGTCCGACTGAGCTGAAACTTGGTCCATGGATGTAGGGGGTGCTATTACATTTATTTTGAGCACAAATACCCCTATCAAAATTCCAAAGACCTAGTTTTTACAATTATTGCTAAAAAATAATTAATTAATTAAATAATTAAAACTCCAAACTTAGGGAAATTTAATTAAAAATTAATTAATTAAAAAAAACTGACTTAGACTCAACAGAATTCCGTGAAACTTTCTAAGATGTCTTGCATGGTCATTTACAATGATTCCCTATAATAGTTACCAAAACATAAGCCCACTAGAACGACGTTCACCACTTTGGAGGAATTATTGCAAGTGTGAGGGAAAAACTCAAGGGAAATCAATAAGGTTGAAAAGACCAATTGATAACCTAAGGATAAAAAACCCTTGGTGAAAGGAACTCTCCCAGTGAACCGATCCCAAGGTAACTGACCTAGACATGACTCATGCTGACCTATTACATTGTTAACCCATGCAGGGGTGCGGAAATTCCAATTACAAAATAAAGTGTTGGGGCCAAAAACTGCCCTGTAGAACCAAAGTCTTCGACAAATTTGCATCTGATGATGCATCTCTTCATGGAACATGGAGTTGACCACTGATGCTAAATGGGCGGTCAACAAGGCCCACTATGGTAGTTAGATATAATAAATGGGTAGTTAGATATAATAAATGTAAGAGGACTTCTTAGAAGGTTCTACTTCTAGAAGATTCCTCCTCTAGAATGTTCTTAGGTGATGGTAGCACTATATAAATGGGTTCAAACAATGTAATGAGACATGAAGAGAATTATTGTATTTGGATCTGAAGCTCAATAGGAGGATGCCCCCTTGAAGAGGCAAGTAAACAGGAGAGGATCCCTTCCATAATAGGATCCATTGTATGGTGTTTCCTTACCTCAAGGATTCAGTAATAATAAAGTGTGGTTTCTTCTATCTTGCTTTGTGGATCTATTGTGTATTCAGTATTTGTGGTGATTATATTTGTAAATCTATTCAGGTTCTTAACATTACCCTTGTGAGGGCCCCCCGACAATACCCCTTTTCCTTGGGGGTGACAACACGGGACTAGAGTACAAATGCTTTCCACCAAGGTTAAACAAGGAAAAAAACATAACTTCTTGAGCTTATGATCCATTATCCAACTTCAACCAATGATCTTCGTTCACATGCCTAGTATATTAAGCACAACACTCTATATGAAAGAAGGACTAATGTACCTCATGATGACATTGGCTTACCATCTCCCAAAGACTGTGCTAATCAAATATGATGAGTTGTGTTGATCAAGAGTGACAGAGGCATCTAAGGAGGGCTACTAGGATGACATGTTGATCATCATCATCATCGGGATCAATGTCTTCATTGTGGGCCATGAGATATGATCTCCTCTGGTGACCCCTAGGCATGGGAGGGTAACAATACATATGAAGTATCTTGAATAATTAATGATATTAACCAAGTCCAAACAAGTCAAAGGAATGCCCCAAACACCACAAATCAAGAAGAAAACTATAGTTGTCATAAAACTTGTATTTAAGGTGATTAACTTCAACAATATATCAAATCACAACAACATAAATATATCATCCCTTGAAACAAGTTAAGCATGCAATGAAATAGGGTTGAAAATACAAAATAGACTAGGGTTTAGACAATAAACACTTGTTGAAATGAGAGATAGCACATAACAACCCTAGACTATCCAAGACTTAGAGTCTTAAAGGGGTGAAAGTTATAACAACAATGTAATAAAAGATGTCAATGTGTATTCCAAGGTGAAAGATGCCAATTAACCCTAGACATCAAGCTAGAGATGGATGAAAAATGAAGGGAGATTGCAATAAATCCTAGTCTAACCATAAAACATTAAAGGAGAGGGAAAATTAGGGTTTAAAGTCACTTGCAAGGGAGAAAGATTAGTGTTGTCCAATCCTCTAGGGCATATGGAGTCAAAATGAGCTATCTTGAGAGACAAAGGAAAGCCTTGGCTAAAACCCTAAAGTAGTCCACTACAAACCTTAGAGATTCAACCAATAGAATGATGACTAGGGTAGTCCACTACAAACCCTAGTAATCATTCTATGCCTTTAGACAAGCTTAAAGATGGATCTTGGATAAACCCTAGGGGAGCTTGGAGCAACAAGCGACAAGCAAAGTCCCAGAGTGCACTAGAGAGTAGATTGGTGAGACCTCATGTCTCTCCTCGGCCACCTCCTCTGGGAGATTGACTGATATCATTGAGACCAATTCGGTGATGCCAAACTATACATCAGTCCATACATCCTTAGAGAGTTCGAGGTATTATCTCTCGATGGATTCAGAGTAGGGCACCCCCCGTCCGTCAAAATACCTCTCAGATTTAGTGGAGAAACCAAATACCTATCCAAAGTTTCTTTCTTTTGATCTCAAATATAGGATTATCCCCCGCTCCTACATTCCCCTAGGATCATATATCCTAATCCATCGATAATTCCTAAGGACTCTGACAACGAGCTAGCACCCAGTTCACCCCCCTCACCCTTGACCATAAGACCTGGGAGACCTTGACATCATTAGCCTCATCATCAAATATCTCTCTCACTCTCTCTCTCTCTCTCTTGACAAACTCTTGAGTTGTCCACTTATTCTTGGACATACTTGTATTTTGAATCACCGTACCTTCTGTCATAATTATATACATGTGTTTTGAGGCTATATTACTATAGGTTTCTTTCTTCATGCTATTTTCGGCATTATCTAGGAGTTGTGCTTGCACTGCCACATTGTATTCATAAGTAAGGAGATGATGTCTCGAGGCCCTCAGGTTGCATACATGGAGTACCGAGAGATTTATAGACCACACATTTTCCCTTTTGCACAACCAGAGACCTGCATTGCCACCATAGTGATCCATCACCTGGTCATCGTCCACACCAACTTTCCACCACAGGTCACTTGGGTCTTGCTCCATGCGGTACAAATCAGGTATGATGGTGGGTATCATTTTAATATTTGAGGCATTCTAGCCTATGTATCAAAGGTTATTTTTTATTATGAGACATTTACTTTGGAAACTATGCCTTTTACCTTGTTTAAATGTTGGTGGTTGGCTTGTGGCACTCAAGTAGATGGTCACCCTTAGGATGGGGTGTTTCTGGGAGATTCCTTTCATGAGTCATCGTGCCACTCTCGACCATACTTACCACTTTCCATCATTATTTCCCCTCATGACATCATCTCTTAGGATTTTGGGGTAGACTGACCCTAGAAGGGGCCATTCCTTATTTCATGAGAAGAAGGGGCCGAAGGCCCAAAGGGGAGCTAGCTAGAAAAAGATAAAATCCTAATGAAAAGAACCTTCCAAATGCTTTGCCTAGGGGATCCCGAGAAAGCAATGAAAATTTTCTTCGCAAGAAAATAAGGACCCCATGAAAAGAATAAATAAAGATGCTTAAAGGATCAGTTGAATACAGGAGGTCTCATCACGAGCCAACCTATCACGTCCATTGGTATCTAACAGTATGACATTACCATTTCTAGCCATCACACTAGGGTAATGGTCTCAGTTGCATGGCCGAGGGAAAGGGGGTCTCATCGCGAGCCAACCTTCTCATTTTCGTGAAAGTACTTGTGGGTGACACTATCGTTACCTGGTCACCACGCTAGGGCAGTGGCCTCCAACTCACCCTATGCTATATTGAAATAAAATACAAAGAAATAAAGAAAAAAGGCATTTGATGGGCTTCGAAAAAATTCATTATGGACGAAGGTGTAGCACACCCTCCACAAAGGCACCCATAAATGAGATACTATGGACCCTTGCATATCATGAACCCCATGCCCATTGAGTACTTCCCCCATCCATTCCACTTCATTCACATGACTTAGATAGGGTTGTTCCTAGACTTAGGGGTTTGATCCATTGAAAAGAAGTACCATGCCAACCCTCCCACAACCAAACTTGGAAAAACATATAGTTTTTTAAGAACATGTTTGTATGATGTAGTCCTGGTATACATGCTTTAATGTCTCTTTTATTGACTTGATTCACTCATCATGATGCTTTGACTTGAGATCCTTGGAGGGCATATCCATTTGTCTTGCAGGTATAGGTTGGTGGCCAGTTTTGGAAGAATAGGCCTAGCTTGGGCTTCCATGGGGGAATTAATGCCATGGTATGGATGACATGGGCCCACATTCCCGATGAGAGAGAGATGCCTTTGGAGGCCTAGAGGACAGTCGTATGGACCTAGCCCATGCTTCACTTGCCAAACCACTTTCCTAGGAGAGACAAAACTTCACCTCCTAAGGCATGATGTCACTTTTGGGGGCTAGGTTTTGGTGGTGATGTAGTCACTCATTGACACATGGACATTTTAAAGAGGAGGAGGTATTCACTATGAGGATATTGCCTAGATGCTTGACATGTGGCCTTTGGAGGCCTACCAATGCTTCTCCAACACCAACAACTTCTACCAAGTGGAAAAATGTTCCCTAAAGGGGAGACTTCCATGTAAAATTAGGGTTTATTTATGCAAAAAGTGAAATCTTAGATGAATTTTTTAATATTATTTTGTAAAAGGGGCAAGATTAGGGTTGTTGACCCCTAATCTTGTGTTTTCCCTAATATTATGTGGACAGACTATTTTGAAGAATTTTTGTATAAATAGATATCATAAGATCTCATTTCAAAAACATAACTCTCCCTCTTGTGAGAAGACCTGAACTGAAATTTTCACTACACATGGCTTCTTTTGTCTCTTGTATACTTGTTTATGGCTATCTTGATGAATGGTTGATGGAGGCTTGAGGTGCTAGAATAGGATGAATGGTTTCTAGCTTTTATGGTGGATTGTCTTAGCATCTTTCCTTGATTTTGGTATGGGTTTTTACTCTTATGCTATCATTTTTTCAAGTCAAGGATTGTTGTGCTAGGATCTAAGTGGGAGGTAAGATCATTTACACCCCCACTCTAGTCTTCATCATTTATTGCTTGAAGTTCATTGATGTTTCAAGGGTTTGTTTGAGGAAGTAAGAGGATTTACACCCCTCATTCTCAAACCCTAACTAGAGATACGTGCCTTGGGAAGTAAGAGGATTTAAACCCCTAAGAAAGTAGAATATCTAGTTTACTTACTTGACTCCATTAACCCAATAATTAAAGGCACTATTCATTTCTTTTTGCATTGGAGATATAAAATCTTTGCCTTGGAAAACGTGAAATTTTGTCTTTTGAAAGATCTCTTGCTTAGAGTTGGTTTGCCACATTGAGAGGACTCTTCCCTGACTTGGGCGTCCCTTCTCTCCCACTACTTTAATTTTTGTTACAAACTTTAACCTACAACCATTAAGGCTACATAACCCTAGCTACTAACTCTCTCTTAACTCCTAAACTAACCCTAGACTAGCTCCCAAATTTTGCACACTAACTCTACTAACTAGGGCACATCTTTTGGGTTAATTGTTGGCATCTTTTGATGGTGTAATTTTCTGATAAAAGTGAATGAAAGATACAGCCATAAGGCTGCAATTTTCTGTAGAAAATGCATGTTATAACAGCTTGCTTTATTCAGCCTCAAAGTGCCATTCTTCAACCCATATTTATTGCTAGTCTTAATGTTGATTTGCTTAACTAGTTTAGATCTTTATATGCTGATTTAGATGCTTTATTTGTTGATATAAACTATCATCTACTGCTGCAAATTAGGGACAGAAATCCTAACTTGCTGATCCATACTAACATATATCATTGCAAGGTGTCTTTCTTTGTGTCTCGGGTAGGTACAATCATCTGGAGAAGTACTACACCTTTGGGGCAACACTTGTTGGGCTTACAAGGCATCTCTTTCCACTTCTCATTCCATTTAGATTTGACTTCTAGGGGTTCCACTTTCATCATCAATCCATCTACATCTCATTCCCCCCAGGGTCACCAGGATCACCTCCCTAGAGTGATCTAGTCACCCTTAAAATGCGGGAACTACATCGAGGTGAAATTGGGTGTAGGATTCCCAAGTTGTAGCACTTTCTTTTGTGGTTGGGTCCGGATTTTCCCAACTTACAATTTGTGCTATAACACATCCAATAGATCATCTCCCAAAGAAGGAACATAAGTCATCTATAGTGAAAAAAAAGATAGAATACCAAGCGCTATACCTCTCTAGGAAGCCCCTAAAACATAAGAATCCATAATATGAGGTGGATAGGTCTTAGGTCGACCCCCAAAAATGCCTCTATAACAATGATATAAATGCTAAAACATGAAAACGTCTTCTAAAAGTGCCACACATGAGTGTAGAAGACCAAAAGAGGGTGACATCATCTCCTCAAGGGGTACAAAATTTTAAAGGTCATGTCTCTTCCCCAAAAGGTACAAAGCATCATCAAAGGTCATGCCTCCTATCATCAAGAAAGTCACATCCCCTCATCCACAAGGTGCCAACTCATCATCCAAATGCTAGGTTGGCTCAAGAAAACATCACATCATCTCCAAGCATGACATTATCCTCGCATGTGCAATGTCCTAGCCTCCAAGTGTGACGTCATCATGGAAAAGGGCTCCATGACCTCTCCGAAGAGGTGTACAATCCTCATCAATGGCAATGACATCCATCCAAACCCTATTGCATTAAATGTAACACTTTGTATGGAAAAATGACTAATGTACCTCATGTGTGTTGGACCGCCATCATTGGATGAACCTGTTGATCAAGTGAGTGAACGACGTTGTTAGAAATAGAGAGAAGAACAAAAAAATACTTTTCAAAATTTTCTGTTAACTAGATCAACAAGTACCCAATAGATCTAAATAAAATTATGTTCAGAGATACATAAGAAATACAGTAGATCTGAAAACTAAAATATTTCTGAGCATGCAAACTAGTAGATCTAAACTAAACAATTATTTCTGAGTATGCAAGCTAGTAGATATGAACCAAACAATTATTTCATAGTATGCAAGCTAGTAGATTTGAACCAAACAATTATTTCTGAGTATGCAAGCTAGTAGATCTGAACCAAACAATTATTTCTGAGTATGCAAACTAGTATATCTGAGTACAACATTCATAGATCTAAACACTAGATATTTTTGAGCAAGAAAACTAGAAGATCTGAGCTTAAAACAAATAATTCACACTGAAATAAATGCAACTGAAACTTACCTCTGAAATTTACCTCTTGCGCAATGAAGTAAGAGCTTGGCACACAAGTGAAATGTTAAACCTCTGAATTATGCTCAGATCTAGTTTTGGACTCATGGATCAACCACTAAGGGTTAGATCTATATCAAAGAGAATATGAGACTGTTTTTCCACAATAGAAAAACCAAAAGAAAAAACAAGAACCCCAAACTGATATCTTGAATAGTAAACCCTTATCTCAACCACACACAGAGAGGGATTTTCCAGCTAAAGAAAGTGAGACAACAAATGAGAAGGAGACTGGAAGTTCCAGATCTGCTCATAGAGGTAGACGACAACCTACAATAGAGGGCTAGCGACTCAGAAGGACATTCGTGGCCCTCATTGGTTCCTGATCTGCACACAGAAGTAGACGACAACCTATAGAAGAGGGTTAGCAACTCACCACACAGATCTCACACAGAGAAGGAGGGTCATCTGCTTGAAAAAGAGAATATCTGATGAGTGAGGGGTGTCTGGTTGCTTAGTATAGAGCAGATCTGAGTGGTAACAGTAACCTGGCAGCAACAAACAACTCAACAAGGGAAAAACCAGCAGTGCAACACCTAGATCCACCTTCCAACACAAAGAAAAGGGAGCCGAACTGAACAGTCAAAGAGGCCACAATACTTAGGAATAAAATCTCAAAGCAATCTACCACTTAGAAGAGGAGAGAGTGAGTGAGTGAATGCGAATAGTGTGGGAAGGGTTTTATTTATAGTTTTAGGCTAGGTCTTAGGTTAATAAAACAATAATTAATATAATGACATATTATTTAATATAAATATTAATTAATATTTCTAATTTAATCATCACTAAGCCCTAAAACAAAAATAAAAACTCCACTCATACTCAAACTCAAAAACCAAACGGTGAAGATCAATCAAAGGGTTTAGGAAGGACAAAGGGGTTTTCTTAGTGGAAAAACATGTCCATATGATTCTCAAGGTGACCAATAAACTTTATCATCACTGCATAAGAAGGTACATCACACAATGTGGTCATGCCCATCTTCATAGTCTCTCCTAGGTCCTAGGGACCATCTTGGGAGAGAGGAAGAAGATCACACATCAACACATCTTGGTGTTACACCAAGATCTACTTGGTCAAAGATCAGGTTTCCCCAGAACATATATGGGGTCTTATCCACCAAGGTACAATACCAAGGATCAACCCATTCTTTAGGCATGGGTTCCCTGGAACACATCCAAGGGCCCTAGACATTTCTAGGGACTTATCTCAACCACCAAGGAACACATCCAAGGATCAATCCAAGCTCGAGGCAAGGATTCAATGGAACACATCCAGGGGCCCTAGAATACATCTAAGGTATTTACTGCTTGGTCCCATACCAAGAAACCCATCATCTACTAGGGGCCCTCACAAGGGTATTTTTCCATGGCTCTAACTTCTTGGTCCCAGACCAAGAACCCTAGGAGTGTACTGGGGGCCCTAGTCCATAACTAGGGTCTTATGACATCCTCTAGGAGAATGGCTCTTACAGGTGCATTAAATTCAACACTCCCTCTCAGCAACACCAATATTGTCTCAAAAGTACACAAACTTTGTCAAGGACAGTGGCTTGGTCAAAATATATGTTGTTTGTTCTACCATCTGAACATACTGAATACCGAGAATAATCTTTTGCACCATGTCCTGAACATAGTGATATCTCATCTCAATGTGCTTCGACCTATCGTGAAACACCGGATTCTCGAAGAGATTTATACAACTCTAGTTGTCATAGTGGATGATGGGTTCTATCTCTGCACTGAACAAGTTTGAAAGTAGCTTCCTGATCCACACTGCTTCTCTGCTAGAAACACTTGCAACAATGTATTATGCTTCTGTAGTGCTCTGGGCTATGGAGCCCTATTTCCTGCTGGACCAGAAAATCATCGTTGAACCCAAACTGAAGCAATATCTGGAAGTGCTCTTCCAATCCATTGTACTGCCTGTCCAATCTGATTCTATATATCCATGAAGCGTTACACCTCCACTAGAAGTGTATTTGAGACCATAGGCTATAGTCCCTCGAACATATCTCAAAATATGTTTAATAGAAACCATATGTATATGATTAGGTTCACACATGAATTGACTGAGGGAATTTACTGCATAACAAATGTCTGGTCTAGTATGTATGAGGTACATCAATGACCCAATGATCTGCCGATATAAGGTGGGGTCTTTTGGATCTGAACATGTAACCTGAACTTGTAATTTCTTTAGGTTAGATATCATTGGTGTGGTCATGGAATTACAGTCCATGATGCTAAATTTGTTGAGCACATCAACTGCATATTTTCTCTATGAGAGAAAGATCTCACCTGGTTTCTACCACACCTCCAAGCCCAAGAAATACTGCATAAGCCCTAATTCTTTCATTTCAAATTTTGTGGAAATCTCCCTCCTAGTCTGAGCTATCAAGTTTTCCTCTCCAACGAGGAACAAATCATCCACATATAAGACTAAGATAACTAGATGATTTTGTACAATCTTTATATAAAGATTGGGATTTTCTATGCTCTTGGTGAATCCAAGACTCTATAGAAAGTTATCCATTCTCCCATACCAAGCTCTTGAAACTTTCTTTAATCCATACAGGGCTTTCTTGAGTTTGCACACATGAGATTCTTTCTCATGGATCACAAAACCTTCAGGTTGTTCGATATACACTTCTTGATCAACTTCACCATTAATAAAAATAGTCTTAACATCCATCTGGTGAAGTTTCCAACCAAAGACTGTGGCAAGAGAGATAATAATCCCGATGGAATTATATCTGGCAACTGGAGCAAAAATCTCGTCATAGTCAATTCCTTCTTTCTGAGAGAAACCACGAGCCACGAGTCTAGCCTTGTATTTTTTAATACTGCAATTTGTTGTATGCTTTATCTTATAAATCCATTTGGAAGTTACCACTGATTTGCTACAAGGTCTAGGAACCATTGCCCATACATCATTCTTTAGAATTGAATCATATTCTTCTATCATAGCATCTTTCCACACTTGATGTTTGGAGGCTTCTTCGAATGTGGAAGGTTCTAAATCAATCACAAGATTCAACTTTATCTATAAGATCAGAGTACTTATTTGGTTTCTTGCTTTCTCTGAAAGTGTCCTTAGGAGCTGAAATATTTTCTGCTTCCTTTAGAATTTCCTGGCACTAGGCTGGTTTACTTTTAATAGGAGGTTTCTCTAAAGGAAACTCAATAGTATCCCTTGAGGGATCCACTGGAAGTTCTGAGGTCTCCTCTCTTTTCTCATCTAGAAGAGGAGAATCTGAAGATTCAAGAGATGGAGCTTCCTACTCCCTTGAATCACATGGAAGTTCTCTGGCCTGACGAAAAGATGCTTCTTCATGAAAAGTCACGTCTCTTATTACCTCGATGAAATTTTGACTTGGGATATAAATTTTGTAAGCCTTTGAGGTTTCACTGTATCCCACAAAAGTTCCTTTCTTTCCAGAGGGCTCTAGCCTAGTCCTCTTTTATTTTGTAATGTGAACATAGACTGGACTACCAAAGATTCTCAAGTGATAAACTGAAGGATTTATACTGATAAAAACATCTCCTGGAGTTTTTGCTTCAAGAGATTTGTGTGGACATCTGTTCTGAATGTAGACTGCAGTACTGGAAACTTTGGCTCAAAGAGATAAAGGTAAGTTCTGGTCATATATCATGGCCCTGGCTGCTTCATAGATAGTTTTCTTCTTTCTTACTGTGACCCCATTCTGTTGGGGGTTATACAACACATTCAATTCCCTCTTAATCCCATAATCCCGACAGAGTTCATCAAATTTGAAGGAGTCAAATTCTTTACCATTGTCTATTATGAAAACTCGGATGTGTCTACCTATCTGATTTTCAACAAGATTCTTGAAATCTTGAAATCTACTGAAAGATTCATCTTTAGTCTTTAAAAAGTAAATACAAGTTTTATGAGAAAAATCATCAATAAAAATGATATAGTGAATACAACCATTCATAGATGGAGCAGTCATGGGCCGACAAAGATTAGAATGGATTAGATCTAGAATGCCATTAGATTTTCTATTGCTATGAGGATAGGGTTTCTTTGTATTCTTATCAAGTGCACAACCTCTACAAACACTATCATGCTCAAAATAAAATACTAGCATACCTGTCACCATATTTTGAAAACCTGGAAGTGCATTGTAGTTGAGGTGTCCAAGCCTTCTGTGCAAGAGCTCGTAGGGATTTATCATCTCGTGAACTAGTGCCTGAACAACTTGACCTAAGATTTTGTAAATTCCACTCTCACGAGTTCCAATAGTCATAGCAGTGCTCATATCTCCATTTGAGGGCCACATGAGAGCCTTCCCTTTGGTGAAGGTTATTGAGTATCCTTTTCTTTCTAACACTGCAATTGAGATTAGATTTTTCTTTAAACCAGGAACATAAATAATTTCATCAATATGAAAGATATTACCTGATTGAAGTTGGAAAGAAGCAGATCCAAAAAAAATTATGTCATAAGTACCATCATCACCAAGTTCTACCTTTACATTGAATTTCTTGTCCCGATAGTTTGCAAGATTTTGTTTGAAACTTGTCATGTGTTTGGAAGCACCACTGTCCATTAACCAAATATCCTCTGACTTGGTTATAGTTCTAGAAATAGATGAGATGAGATGTTATTCTTGTTGTTGTTCTTTCTCTTTGGTGGCTGCCGTGGTTTGTCTTCTTTGCGGTTCTTGTTGAGTTTTAGCCTCTTTAATAGCAACTGAGGCTTGGAACTTTCCTTTTCTTCTCTGTTCCCGCAATATCTTGCATAATGTCCTATCTTATTGCAATTAAAAATTTGTACTTTAGATAAATGAGGATTAAGATGAGTTAACTTACCTTGAGGTTTCTTACCTTTGCCTTTAGATTGAGGAAACTTCTTCCATTTCTTGGATTTTGTTCAAAGGGAATGATCTCTTAGCATTGAATGTTCATTTCTACTTTTGAGTATTCCTTCTTCTTCTAATCAGTCATGCCATAATCTATCAAAGTTAGGTTGAGATTCTCTTCCATTGGATGAAGAGAGAAAAAATTCCCATGACTCAGGTAGTCCATCAACTGTATTTTGCACGAGGTCATCATCATCTACAACAAATCCTATTGCTATAAGATGATCTCTGGTTTGAGCAATCTTGGAGAAAAAAGGTAGCAATTGTTTCATCTTTTCCCATCCTCAAAGTACGCAGTTGTTTCTTCAATATTCTCTTCTGAGTTGGTGCCTTATTTTCATATATATTTGCTAAGGCATCAAAAAAATCTTTGGCAGTCCTTAGATGACCAATGATGGACATCATGTTGTCCTTAACAGAATAAAAAATTATTCTTTTAGCTTTGCCTTGTTTCTTCCTGTATGCTTCCCTAGTTGTGTTTGAAGTGGGTTCTTCAATTACCCTAGTAATTAGTTCTTCCAGTTCACTCTCTTCAAGAATGTTGAGTATCCTACATTTCCAAGCATTGAAGTTGGAGGCCCCTACAAGTCTGTATTAAAATTTGACTGAAGAGGAGGACATGCTGAGTTATGGATAAGTTTAGTAAATGAAATGTTGTTGATATGCAAAACAAACCCTAAACAATATGGATCTATGCAAGCTCAAGTCTACACTTATTAAGCTCTTTTCGATCCCTAAGATTTGATACCATGTTAGAAATAGAGAGAAGAACAGAAAAATACTTTTCAAATTTTTTTGTTAACTAGATCAACAAGTACCCAATAGATCTAAATAAAATTATGTTCAAAGATACATAAGAAATATAGTAGATCTGAAAACTAAAATATTTCTGAGCATGCAAACTAGTAGATATGAACTAAACAATTATTTCTGAGTATGCAAGCTAGTAGATCTGAACCAAACAATTATTTCTGAGTATGCAAGCTAGTAGATTTGAACCAAAGAATTATTTTTGAGTATGCAAGCTAGTAGATCTGAACCAAACAATTATTTCTGAGTATGCAAGCTAGTATATCTTAGTACAACATTCATAGATCTAAACACTAGATATTTTTGACCAAGCAAACTAGAAGATCTAAGCTTAAAACAAATAATTCACACTGAAGTAAATGCAACTGAAACTTACCTCTGAAATTTACCTCTTGAGCAATGAAGTAAGAGCTTGGCACACAAGTGAAATGTTAAACTTATGAATTATGCTCAGATCTAGTTTTGGACTCATGGATCAACCACTAAGGGTTAGATATCTATCAAAGAGAATATGAGACTATTTTTCCAAAATAGAAAACCCCAAAGAAAAAACAAGAACCCCAAACCGATATCTTGAATAGTAAACCCTTATCTCAACCACACATAGAGAGGGATATTCCGGCTAAAGAAAGCGAGACAAAAAAAGAGAAGGAGCCTGGAAGTTGTAGATCTTCTCACAGAGGTAGATGATAGGATACAATAGAGGGCTAGCAACTCAGAAGGACAGTTGCGGCCCTCATTGGTTCTTGATCTGCACACAGAAGTAGATGACAGCCTATATAAGAGGGTCAACAACTCACCACACAGATCTCACACAGAGAAGGAGGGACGACTGCTTGAAAAAGAGTATATTTGATGAGTGAGGGGTGGTTGGTTTCTTAAAATAGAGCAGATCTAAGTGGTAACAATAACCTGGCAGCAACAAACAACTCAGCAAGGGAAAAACCAACAACACAACACCTAGAGCCACCTTCCAACACAAAGAAAAGGGAGGATAACTGAACAGTCAAAGAGGCCGCAACACTTAGGAATAAAATCTCAGAGCAATCCACCACTTAGAAGAGGAGAGAGTGAGTGAGTGAATGGGAATAGTGAGGGAAAGGTTTTATTTATAGTTTTAGGCTAGGGATTAGGTTAATAAAATAATAGTTAATATAATGACATATTATTTAATATAAATATTAAATTAATATGTCATACTAAATATTAATTAATATTTCTAATTTAATCATCACTAAGCCCTAAAAATAAAATAAAAACCCCACTCATACCCAAGCTCAAAAACCAAAGGGTGAAGATCAATCAAAGGGTTTAAGAAGGAAAAAGGGGTTTTCTTAGTGGAAAAACATGTCCATATGATTCTCAAGGTGACCAATAAACTTTATTATCACTGCATAAGAAGGTACATCACACAATGTGGTCATGCCCATATTCATAGTCTCTCCTAGGTCCTATAGACCATCCTGGGAGAGAGGAAGAGGATCACACATCAACACATCTTGGTATTACACCAAGATCTACCTGGTCAAAGACCAGGTTTCCCCAGAACATATCCAGGGTCTTATCCACCAAGGTACAATACCAACTATCAACCCATGCTTTAGGCATGGGTTCCCTGGAACACATCCAGGGTCCCTAGACATTTTTAGGGACTTATATCAAACACCAAGGAACACATCCAAGGATCAATCCAAGCTTAGGGCAAGGATTCCCTGTAACACATCCAAGGGCCCTAAAATACATCTAGGGTTTTTACTGCTTGGTCCCAGACCAAGAACCCCAGTCATCTACTTGGGGCCCTCACAAGGGTCTTTTTCCATGGCTCTAACTTATTGGTCCCATACCAAGAACCTCGAGAGTGTACTGGGGCCCCTATTCCACAACTAGGGTCTTATGCCATCCTCCAGGAGAATGGCTCTTGCAACTACATTAAATTCAACAGGCGTAATGATGAGGAAGAGGCATTTGAGGGGTTGCTATCTGTAGTTGATCATCATCTCTGGGATAGCTATCTACAATGTGGATCATGAATAATGATCTCCTCTAGGTGAGAGGGGGTAACACTACTGACTTTACAATTTTTGGTGGTGGGGAGAAATTCAAAGTAGAAGGTAAAGGAAATGTGTAGATAACGTTGTCATGTAAGAGATGGTCTTCGTTAATGTCTACTATGTTCCATGAATGGAGGTGAATCTACTTTCTATAAGTGATATTATGAATCACAACCCCCACTTACATGTGGTTTCCAACAATCATAGATGCGATAAGGTCAGTGAGAAGACAGTCGCTCTTGGTATTTAAAAATTAAAACCATGGGATTTTCAAATTGGTTGATGCAAGGGAGGTGAAAGAGCATGCTTTGATGGCCAAGATTGCTCAAGATTGTAGTTCACTTTGACATCAAAGGTATGGGAATTTAAACTTGAGATATATTTCTTATTTGGCTAAAGAAAGTTTGGCGGAAGGCCTTCTAGATATACAAAATTAGCAAGGAATTTTTGGAGCATGTCAAGCTAGAAAGCAACACAAGACTCCATTTGAAAAAATATAATATTGAAGAGCTAAGGAGGTTCTTTGATTTGTCCATGCTAACACTTGTGGGCCTATGAAGACAACATAAATCTCTAGTGTCAAGTATGTTTTTCTATTTATACGTGACTTTTCAAGAAAAATGTTGGTGTACTTTCTAAAGTTAAAATTATATGTGTTTGATGAGTTTTAAAAGTTCAAGGCTTTGGTAGAAAATTAATCTGAGACGAGCATTAATATTCTTAGATCAGATAATGGTAGGGACTTTTTCTTTAAGGGTTTTCTTGATTTTGTACTCATGAAAGCATTCAAAGGCAATACACCACACCCTACACTCCATAGCAAAATGGAGTGGTAGAGAGACGAACTATACTAGTATGGAGATGGAACAATGTATGTTAGATAATATATGATAAGATATTTTTATTAATGTCCAACAAGTGACCATAAATAGTTCAATGGAACTACTAAGTACAAAAAGTATCGATACATTGTAGGAGTGCAAGGGCCACTCCCAATGTTAAAGGCATATCTAATCTAAGATCTAAACTATTAAATTTTTTATGGTTAAGTTGACGCATGTAGTTTATTTCAATTTTAGCATGAACTGAACCATAAACAATGACTGCAACAACACAATACAATAGTTGTAGTAAACCAAGATCACAAGAAGAATAACCATGCACAAGAACATAAGAGTTTATCTCGAAAAAACCCCTCTTAACCAAGGGAAAAACCCAACAATCCTTTGCTATACTGCCAAGATAAGATCCACCATCCATCACCAAACCTAGCACACAATAGGGTGCTACTATGACTGAGAAACCTAGCTCCTAGAGAACTGTGAATTGCAGTCCTCATAATTTCAGACCTCCAACTTCAGACCATGTGTTGAGTTAGTGTGTAACAGATGATCCACAATGGGGATTGGTATCCCCCAATTTTAGGGATAACTAGGAGATTATGTCTTAAGGCCCATAGGTCCTAGACATGGAGTACCGAGAGCCAGATCGACTTGAGCATGGCCCTAGAGGGCCCATATTTTCTCCCTTTCAGCGCCTCCACTTTGTCAGCAACAACGACAACATCCATCACCTTCAACTTGGTCCTGCATCAGATATGGTTCTTGTTCCATGAGGTAATGAGTCCGGGTATCATGGTATGTGCCACTCTGATCCTCAAAACCTTTGAATATGTGCATTTGATTCCTTTGTTTCTAATAGGTTCTTGGATCTTATGCTTTTCCACTTGACCATGTCTAGGGGGAATGACAAGATTCCCTAGCAAGCTCGTGTCCATAGGCTTTGAGTTTCCATTGGGGGATTTCTGAAAAGCCATCGTCTGTCCCCGTCATACATACCACTTTCCATCTTATTTGCCACTCACCCATCCTGTTACATTGGTCTGGACATAGGGTTAGCCATTCATTTAGGGGTTGTACCTTACGTTGTGGGAATAATGGGCTAAAGGCCTTGGGGGTAAAAGCAGCTGGCAATAAAATCCTAAGAATAAAACCTCGAGATGCTTCACCTAGGGATCCCCGAGAAAGAATTAAAAATATTCTCAGCAAGAAACAGAGGGACCCGTAAAAAACAAATCAAGGCCTTGTTGAGGGATAAGGGGTCTCATCACGATCCAACCTATTAGGTCCATGGGTTCCTAATGGTATGACACTACTAGCAGCTGGTTACCACGCCAGGGTAGTGGCTCTTGGTTGCATGGCGAAGAGAAAGGGGGTCTCATCATGATACAACCTTCTCATTTCCGTGTAAGTACTTGTGGGTAACATTGCCACCTCTAGTCACCAAGCCAGGGCAATGTCCCTTGACTAGCTCCTTGGAAGAAAAAGAAATAAAAAAGATAAAAAATAATAAAGACAAGACCTGGTTAGAGGATAGGGGTCTCATCATGAGCTAGCCTATTAGGTCCATGAGAATCTAGTGGTATGACACTACCAACATCTGGTCACCACGCCAGGGTAGTGGCTCTTGGTGGCATAGCCAAGAGAAAGGGGGTCTCATCATGAGCCATCCTTTCATTTATGTGAAATGCTTGTGGCTAACATTGCCACCATTGGTCACCAAGCCAGGGTAGTGTCCTTTGACTAGCATCTTTGAAGAAAAATAATGAAGATAAAATCCATTAATGGGAATGGAAAAATTGCATCCATGACAGGTACAACTCACCCTCCATAGAGGGACCCACTGATAAGCCGTCCTTGCTATCACTGCACCTTTTCCCCAGGAATCCTCATCCACCTCACCTACTTGCATGACTTGGATTTGATCCTTTCTAGGAACAACCCTTTTCCAATAGACTCTATCCCAATAGGATGTCTTGTCACTTTCCCCAAACTTGTATTGTAGACTTGTATAATTCCTTTGACCACTAGACTAGGATAAAGGGGTTTTATGCACATGTTTAATAAATATTGATGATTAGATGTGATTGACATTGCTATGATCCCTATGACTTATGAGCCCATGGAGGGCGTAGTTGTTGATGTGAAGGACCATGCTCGATGGACAGGTACCATGTTGGACACGTACACATGGGGAGATGATCAGTTCGAACCTCCATGGGACTGAAGATCCCACTAGATGGATGCTGAGACCCCAGCAGGGGGAAGAGATAGGGCATAGTGTTTGTACCAGGGAAGAGCAAAAGAATCCACCAGAGTCGGCTGAGCAGACCTGTACCTAGGGGGGTTGAGCCCTCTCCATAGGAAGGTTGGCCTTGGAAGGCCCATGACGTCTCCCAGGATGCCCATGACATCACCCAACAATATGGACAATTTGGAAGGCATATTTGGCAGTGTTGGCATGTGTGGCAGCTTGGAGAAGCCCAAGGAGGGCTAAAGTTTTTCTCTAGGAGGTTGCATTTTCCCTAGAAGGGGATAATGTCACCCTAGAAAGGGGATGGCGTTTCTCTATTTCTTGAATAGGGTTTTAATTTAAGCATTTATTTTAAAACAATATGATTTTGGTATTTTGGCCTTGTCGGCCTTTTAATGACCTGAAATGTAATTTAGGTCATTGCTATTGTATAAATTGAGGGTTTTTACCTTCATTCTTTCATCATATTTCACTCACCATTGGTGAGGTCTGAAATTTGCGCCCTTCTTAGGGTTATTGGTTGAAATTTTGAGGCACACTTGTTGAAGGAATACTTTCTTAGCATATTTTGGCATTTATCTTGGTGGAATGTATTACAACTAGGGTTTTCTATATGATTTGTTGGTTAAATGTAAGTGAATTTCTGCAAAAATTATTGATTGAATGGTTGTAGTGTTGTTTTCTTGCATTTATTATTATAATTTGTTGAATTAAACCCTAGGTGACAAGCACATAATAAAGGTCCTTGTCTCATATCCCTATCAATTATTTAAGCCATTATATTTTCTGAAGAGAGATAGAGCCTTTCCATAGCAACACTCTATCATTTATTCTAGCCTAGTCATTTTACTCTTGTTGATTTAAAAAGAAAAACGCACCAAGGCCTAGGTCACCTACACCTGGTGAAATTTTTTTTCCTAGGGTTTGTCTAGTGGAGCCTTGCTTTAGCAACACGTCACTCACAAACTCTCTTGTCTCAGATCAATCATTTATTGAGCTAGTCATTTTTACCATCAAGCTAAAGAAGGAGGAGACAACACTAAGGCCTAGGGTTTCTACACCGAAGTGAGCCTCTCTCCCCTAGGGTTTTTTTGTTGAGGCCTTGCTTTAGCAACACCTCAAAACTTTACCCTCTTGTCTTTAGTTTCACTATCACTTAGTCGTTCAACCTTTTTGTCCTCCTTTTGACTCCATATACCCTAGGAGCGCACTGATCTAAAGCCTTGTGTGTTGAGTACTTTGATCTCAAACAACTTCCAACACTTTGAGAAAACTCTTACTAACTTTTCTAACCCTAGCTTAAGACTAATTCTACTAACCTTAGTGCTTTCGTCATCTCCTGATGCTATAAACACCTTTGTGCAGTTATCATTATACTTTTAAATCAATTGAATGATTAGCTAAGACGTTGCTTCAAGTATTTTTTACATTGATGATAAATAACCATTGTGAAGCTTTATTATCATGTATTGTGAAGTGACATATATATTGTAATCATTTCCATTATACAAATTTGATTTTCTTCAACAATAATATCATTTATCAATTGCTTATCATCAGAAAGTCATTTATTATATGAAGTACTAACCAACAAGTAAGCTTGCGCATATATTTTCATTGTTGCTTTGTTCTCGGGCAGGGATACTTCTTGGTTACTACTTCCAGTTATCTTTATTAGCTATAAGCCAGACTTTATGATCAGGTGGTGACTTGTGAGGGGGATTATTATCACTTAGCCTTTCTAATCCTTTTTTCCTTCTCAAAACCCCACGTCATCGGGGATGTCTCCCTTGGGCCTTACCTCCCTAAATAGAAAGAACCTTCCTATCGAGGTGAAAGTGGGTGAGATTGGTTCAATTACGCCAATTTGACCTCTTTTTTATCAATCCATTATCCTAACTACAAACTGTGTGATAATAGGGATCTGTCTCTTACTTATACAATACTTAACTCAACCAAACGATATGACACTTGGCACAATAGGGTCGACCTGCACAACTTAATAATATAATTAATACTTCACAATATTCATTATCTTTACATGGTGGGGCCGACTTGTACCCTTTACAACATAAATTAGGGTTACAAAAAATCTTACTCTCAGACAATATATCAATGGATCCACACATCCTCTAGTGCTCAGCCACTAGGGACACGTCCACCTGTGCTCAGCCACAGGGACGTCACTCTCAATAGATCACTCAATCGAGTCCATAGGAGTACCATCTGGAGAGCCATCTCAAGATGACTCAACTAAGTCCATAGGAGTACAAGGAATGAGACCATCTCAAGACGACTCAACTTAGTCCAGAGGTGTACAAGGCAAGAGACCATCTCAAGTCATCTCAACTCAGTCCAGAGGAATAGACAAGAGACCACACGTCATAACAACTAAGTCTAGAGTCTAATGCACATCCATCACATGGGCACACCCAACACGTGGACACACATCATCTCAAATCAGTCTAGAGGAGAACGACACACCCATCACATGGGCCCTCTCATAGATCGACTCAACTCATTCCAAAGGAGAACGACTTGGGAAATGTTACACGACGCTGCAATCATCAACATAAACTCTATAAACTAGGAAATAAAGTACTACTTGAAAAGATAGATAGGTTAGTGGGACTGCTAAGTACAAAAAGTATCAATACATTGTGGGAGCGCAAGGGACACTCCTATAAATGTCAAAAGCATGTCTAATATAATATCCAAACTCTATAAACTAGGAAACAAAGTGCTACTTGAAAAGATAAATAGATACAATCACTGCTAAGGGTCCAATGTCAAAAACTCCTCGGAGAAATGACTTTAAAGAGGGTACCAAGAGATTCGGGCCCCATAGACCTATCACTAGAAGAAGATAAAGGAACTGTATTCTACAAATCAACCACCTCTGTATATCTATCTCTCCTAGTATCCAATGCAAAAGAAAATAAACTCTTGATAGATGACTATGCAAAGGAGTTGGCAAAATAATTGATCTAGTAAATGCCTCATTGTATTGAGCGAGGGGCATGTTGCTTCTATCTAAAAATGGAGGATTTCCTACTAGAAGGATGGCCCTATCTTGAAATCTAAATCAACAATTCTAAATGGGTCTCGCTAAAAAGGGTTGGCTTGGGGTCTCTCGGATCTGGATGGAATAGTGTCACTATCTGCCTGGGCATGTTGATTTTTGTAGCTTTGGGCATTCTCACATGCCCTAGGTGTTGGGCATGTGAGAGTCATCGTGGGAACCACATTATACTCTTCATTTGGTGAAAAATTCCATTGGAATGAAGCTAAGGCCTCATGGGTTTGGTGGTGGGCTTTGTGGGTTTGTGTTGATGCTTCACACCCACAAGAAAGTCTAATTTGATGTTGACTTGTGGAGGGGATTCTATGATGACCCCTAAGGATTGTATACAAAGGAGAGAGGTAATTGTGACATTTCATATGGTGTATGGTGTGTGGAGACATGATGGAGTTGGCATAAGTGAGTCTGCACTTGTGCCAAGGGGCATGGTGATTTTGGCAAAGGGAAATTCTGCAATGGTGGCAAATCTGGCCTAGAAGAGAGGAAGTCACAGAGAGTGAATTGTACGGAGGTGTCTGTACAATTTTGTTGTACTTGTACGTGGATTGTAGTGGGAGGAATTTCATATGTATGCGGGTTGCAGAGAGCACAATCATGTATGTATGTTGGTTGCAAGAAGGTGAATTGCCTATAAGCGGGTTGCAGTGGACACAATCAGGTATGCATGCATGTTGCAATAAGGTGAATCACGTACAAGGTTTTCTGGCAAAGAGTAGGTCTGTACATGTTGACATCAGCAGGTACAGGTGACGCTAACAAATCGTATAGGTGGTCTGCAACACGTTTGTGGGAAGAGGAAATTTCCAAGGATTTGCTGAGGTTTGGTTTTCTAGTTTTGAGAGGACAAGGTTGTCCTCAGATTTTGGTGAAATTGTATTGGCTGGAAGGGTTGGTTTTGGCCTCATAAATTCTGAGTTTGATAAAATTACAGAACAATTTTTTTTTGTCTCATGTGTATTGATGATTCATCTCTGATCTTGTTGTTTCCATTGCATATATTTTCAGTGTAAAATCGTTCAGTGATAACAACTAGGGTTTATTGTTAGTTCACTAGGAAGCAATTTTCAATTCTGAAAATCAGTCACATAGAGTTGAATGTGAAAATTGACTATTGATGATTGCAGCTTCGTGAGACATTCTCCAGGTCGTACTCCTTGATGGACTGAATTGGGTTGACATGTGACCGATACTCCTCGATGGAATTGAGTGTGGAACTTGTCGATGGACTGATAAGTTGTACTAGGCCGGTGCCCAGTGACCCTTGGGGTGTAGCCCATGTGGTTGGGATATTTTCCAGGTCGTAATCCTTGATGGATTGAGTTGGGTTGACCTGTGGACACTATGTGATCGTACTCCTCGATGTACTGAGCTAGGTTGGCCTAGTGTGCTCTAGTGGGTTGTGGGCCTTATACGAGATGAGAAGGTCCACATTGGGTGTAGCCATGTGTGACGAGATGGAGGAGACCTTTCACTATGACATCAGAGAAGGAAGAAGGCTCAAGCCTTGGGAAAAAGACCTAGAAGACTAATTAGACCCTGTTGAGTGGCACCACTTGGAATTGACAGTTCACATGATGGACTTGTATATATAGAGAGCCATCTCCCATTTGGAGATGATCGCTTTGGATCATTCTCTCTTGGTTATTTCTCTCTCTTGGACTAGTGTGCTATCTTTGGAGTGTAGCACTATTCTTATTTTGGTCTTGGATATTCTCTTGGAAAAATTATTCTAGTGAAAGGTTGTTGGGTTTTCTTCCCTTGTGTAGAAGGGTTTCCCGGGATAAATCTTATGTATCTTGTGCATGGTTCCCTTATTGTGATCTTGGTTATTTATTGCAGCTATTGTATATGGTTTATGCTTCATCTATGCTACCGCTAATGTGAAAAGTTAAAGAAAACTAATGAAATATGAATAAGCATAAAATTCAACATTGGCATGGTTTCAGAGTGGACATGGTTTTAGAGCTTGGGATTTGAAGAGAAGGGGATCATCTTGAGACACACAACTGCTGCAGGTGGTTGCAGATTTCTTGTTCTTGTTTCAGGCAGGTCACAATTGACAACTCTGAGAGGGAGTTGTAGCAGTGTTGAGTAGTTATCTCTGAGAGGGAGCTACAATGTTGTTGCAGGTGGCATCGTGTTAGATGGTATTTGGTTTGAAACATGGAGCAAAATATCCAGACGAGGAGTTGTGGACTATTGAATCTCAGTGGTGTGGTAGGTTGGGAGTTTTGGTGGATTGGTGGAGAGCCTGAATCACAACAATATGCTGTGTGGCAGGTTTCCAACCCTGTGGATAGACTTCCAGTGGATTTTCATGGTGAGTTGCGATGGGTGCAACTCATGTTCTTTGGCATGGATGAGATGGATTCATGTGTATGTCAAGTTGACGATATAGTATTCATTGGGTCGAAGAGTTGCACATTGTCGAGGTACGACAGTGTGTGAGGAATTTTACCCAGGAGGATGAGGCCACTTGCAGAGATGAATTGCAGAGGTCTAGAGTGGACTAGACTGAGTGTCCATCTGCAGCTTGACATTGTTTAGAGAGAGGACATGGGTTCAGTTGTAGTGTGTGTGTAGACACAGAGAGTTTGGTGACTTGGATGATGGACTTAGGAAGAATTTCATTCGATGGTCATGAATTAGGTAAGAAAGATGCTTGCCTTGGAGGATTGCATGGTTCTTATACAGTGGGAGTCATCGACACATGACAGGGGCACAGGATTTGTTTCATGAGCTTCACAGTTTCTGACTCAGGTATGTACGAGGAGCTTGGTATGAGGACCAGGCATGTAGTATAGGGATATGGAGCAGTGTTATTCCATATGGAATATGGGGATGTGTTGCAGGTGGAAAATGTGTTATGGGTGCCAGGAGTGTGTTCTTAGCCTCAACGATTGAGGATTAGGGCTATGCAGTGTTGTTCTAATATGGATAGGTGTTATTGGATGCTAAGCGAGTGAATGTAGCAGTGAGAGGCCTTCCCAGGTATTGGGAACCTTTTTGTGCAAGGGATCTGTGCACGAGAGATGTTGCTAGGGTTTGATAGAATATGCACTAATTGTACCCAGGAGGAGACTTGATTCATGTCCAGGGAGAATATGGATGGTTTGGTGAAGAGTAGTAGTGAAGATAACTAAGCCCTTGCAGCTCGGAAGGGAAAAAGAGGTTCTTCAGGCAGAAGAGGTTCCCTTGGGAGAAGGGCTTCTCCCGAGAGAGAAGCATCTACAGAGTCGAGACGGAAGAAGGATGTTAGTAAGATCATATGTTTTGAGTGTCATGTCTTTGGGCACTATGCTTCACAATGTCGACACCGGAAGGGAAGAGGAAGGAGACAACAGATATCAACAACAGAGGTTGATGAGGTTGCAGATAGGTTTCAGAGGGAGATCTTGTTGGTCTACGCCCTTTCAGGTACAGTGTGCAACAGGGGGACTTGGTTGGTGGATAGTGAAGCATCTTGCCATATGACAAGTGCTAGAGAGTTATTTGACATCTTCACAAAGACTAGCTCAAACTTGTGTGTGCAGCTTGGTATGGGAACTAAGCATGTAGTAAGAGGATCTAGTACGGTATCATTCAAGCTGGAGTAAGGAGAGGTGTTGAGGGTGTCAAATGTGTTATGGGTTCCAGAACGCAAGAGGAGTGTTCTCTTAGTCTCGAAGATTGAGAAGAAGGGATACTATATATTGTTGCGAGAGGGACAAATGTTTTTTGTGCCTAGACGATCTAGCTTCAGATCAACAGTGGTCCTAGAGTTAGAGAGGGAAAATTATATAGGTTGAGGGGAAGCCTATGCGTTCCACGACCAACAAGAGTGGAGATAAAGATGAGGAGCAGGTAGCTCCACCATTGGTGAGGTAGGCAGACCCACTAGTAGCACAGGTTCAGAGGGAGAAGGTAGCTCTACCAGTGGTGAGGCAGGTGGCCCCACCAATATCATAGGTTTAGAGGGAGCAGGTATCTCCACCAATGATGAGGTAGGTAGTCACACCAGTAGTGCAGGCTCAGAGGGATCCAGAGTTCAAAGGGATTCAACCCTCATGATCCAGTGGGGAGGAGCAGCCTCCTAGGACTGTGTAGAGGACAATGGATAGGGAACAAGTAGCTCCAGAGGTTGTGTAGACTCAGAGGGAGTCAGTGGATTCAGAGGGAGTTTGACTTCGGAAGGAGTCATGAGAGTCAGAGGGAGTGAGGAGGCTAAGATGGAGAGTCACCCGTTTAGTGGGAGCCAACCTTCAGGTCCAAATGGGAGAGAGGAATATTCCTAGACTATCAGGAGGGTGTCATGGGCTGAGATGGCCAGGAAAAATGCTCGGGAGCAGGAGGCTTCTAGGAGCAGGGTGTCTTTTAGGGAGGGATCACGCCAGACATCAGGATTTACTTCAGTAACCGAAGATACAACCAGTCAGGAGGACTGGAGAGCAGGATTTTCTTCGATGACAAAGTGGGCAACCAATTAGGTGGATTGGAGAGAAGTTGTGGTAGAGGATCCAGTGCGGGAGACAGAGCTACTCCAAGGATGGGAGACAAAGCTATTTCCAGGTGATTGTGGAGTGTGGTGAGAATACCTTCCTTGCTAAGAGGGAGTGTTTATTTTTGTAGCTTCAAGCAAGTATTCTCACATGCCCTAGGTGTTAAGCATGTGGGAATCATCGTGGGCACCACATTACACTCTTTGTTTGGTGAAAACCGCCATTGGAATGAAATTGGGGCTTCATGGGTTTGGTGGTGGGATTTGTGGATTTGTGTTGGGGTTTCACACCATTAAGAAACTCTAAATTGATGTTGACTTGTGGAGGGGCTTATATGATGACCCATAAGGATTGTATATAAAGGAGAGAGGTCATTGTGACATGATGGAGTTGGCATATGTGAGTCTGCACTTGTGCCAAGGGGCATGGTCATTTCAGCAAAGGGAAATTTTGCAATGGTGGAAAATGTAGCCTAGAAGAGAGAAAGTTGCAGAGAACGAATTGTAAGGAGGTGTTCGTACAAGTTTTATGTACTAGTACAGGGATTGTCATGGGAGGAATTGAATATGTAAGTGGGTTGCAGAGAGAACAGTCACGTATGTGCATTGGTTGCAGGAAGGTGAATCGCGTATGTTATCTCCCACTTTTAGGGATAACTAAGGAGATTATGTCTCGAGGCCCATAGGTCCTAGACATGGAGTACCGAGAGCTAGATCGACTTGAACATGGCCCTGGAGGGCACATCTTTTCTTCCTTTCAGCACCTCCACTTCACCAGCAACAACAACATCCATCACCCTGGCTTGGTCTTGTATCGGAGATGGTTCTTGCTCCATGAGGTAATGACTCCGGGTATCATGGTATGTGTCACTCTAATCCTCAAAACCTTTGAATATGTGCATTTAATTCCTTTTGTTTCTAACAAATGCTTGTATCTTATACTGATCCACTTGACCATGTCTGGGGAATGACAGGATTCCCTACTAAGCCTGTGGCCATAGGTTTTGAGTTTCCACTAGGAGGATTTATGAAAAGTCATCATTCGCTCCCATCATATTACCACTTTTTCATCTTGCTTCCCGCTCATCCATCCCATTACATTTGTCCGGGCATTCTGTTGGCCAATCATTTAAGTGTTGCACCTTGCCTTATGGGAAGAAGGGGCTAAAGACCCATAAGGTAAAAGAAAGTTGGAAAAAGATAAAAGCCTAAAAATAAAACCTCGAGATGCTTCACCCAAGGATCCCCGAGAAAGCAATAAAAGGATTCTCAGCAAGAAACAAGAGGGACCCATAAAAATAATAAAACAAGACCTAGTGAGAGGATAGGGGGTCTCATCACGATCCAACCTATTAGGTCCAAGGGAATGTAGCGGTATGACACTACTTGTAGTTGGTTACCATGCCAGGGTAGTGGCTCTTGGTTGCATGGCTAAGAGAAAGGGGATCTCATCACGAGCCAACCTTCTCATCTCCATGAAAGTGATTGTGGGTAATATTGCCACCATTGTTCACCGCTCTAGGGAAGTGTCCCCCGATTAGCTTCTTGAATAAAAAGATATAAAGAATAAAGAATAAAATACATGAATGGGCTTGGAAACATTTGCATCTAGGACAGGTGCAACTCGCCTTCTACAAAGGCACCCACAGGTAAGCTCTGCATTTCCCCACTTTCACTTCACCCCTTGTCAGGACATCCCTTATCCACCTCGCCCATTTACATGGCTTGGATTTGATATCTTCCGGAAACATCCCTTTTCCAATGGACACTAGCCCAATAGGATGCCCTAGCACTTCCTCCAAACTTGCATTGCAGATTTGTATAATGTCTTTGAGCACTTTACTGGGGTAAAAGGGGTTTTATGCACATGTTTAATAATATTGATGATTATATGTGATTGACATTGCTATGATCCATGTGACTTATGAGCCCATGGAGGGCGTATCTATTGATGTGCAGGATCATAACCAACGGACAGGTAACACATTGGACAGGTACACATGGGGAGATGATTATTTCAGACTTGCATGGGGCTGAAGAGCCCACCTGATGGATGTTGAGACCACAACAGGGGGCAGAGACAGGACATAGGGGTTTGCACCGAAGAAGAGGAGGACGTTCCATAGAGGCACCTTGGCAGAGCCTTACCCAGGGGGGTTGTGCCCTCTTCATTGGAACGTTGGCTTTGGAAGGCCAGGGACGTCACCCGGGAGGCTCATGATGCCATCCAGCTTTATGGACATTTTTTGGAGACAGTCATGGCAGTTTGGCATGTGTGGCACATTGGGGAAGCCCAAGGAGGGCTAACGTTTTGCTCCAAGAGGCTACATTTTCCATAGAAAGGGCTAACGTCACCCTATAAGGGGCATGACATCTTACTTTTGCTTGGTTAGGGTTTAAATTTTGACATTTAAATGTAAAACAATAGTAAAACAATATTATTGTGTATTTTGGCCTTGTCGGCCTTTTGATGACCTAAAATTTAACTAAGGTCATTGGTATGGTATATATTGAGGGTTTTCACTCTCATATGTTCATGATCTTTCACTCACACATTAGTGAGGTCTGAAATTTGCAACCTCTTCTAGGGTTTTGGCTGAAATGTTGAGGCACACTTGTTGAAGGAGACATTTTGTTGGCATTTTTGGCATTTCTCTTGATGGAAGGTTTATATCTAGGGTTTTGCTACATGATTTCTTAGTTTATGTAAGTGAAGTTTTGCAGCACTTCTTAATCGAATGGTTATAGTATTGTTTACTTGCATTTGTTGAACGGTTGGGTCGGGATTTTCCCAACCTACAACTTGAATGGTTGTAGTGTCCCATACTTATAGCACTTCATTTTGTGGTTGGGTCAGGATTTTCCCAACCTACAAATTGTGCCATAACATTTTGGTGTCGTCATCAGGGAGGATTTTGAATCCTCTTCCAAACCCTAACGACACTTTGGTAAGCTATCATGAAGCCTTTATCCCTTAGCTTTCCTAGTGACTCCACCCAAGGAACTTTCCATTTCCACCCTTCATGAACTCTCCTTGAATTTCATCTGGAAAGTCCACCTTCCACAAACCCACCTTTCCCTCTTTCCCCTTTCCTCCTTTGGTGAGACTTAGTCTCACCTGGCGACTCCTTTGAGGTGTCTTTTCAGTCAATGGAATTATGGCACCATGGGATGAACCCTCATCCAGAACTTATTGTGACTCAATGATGGAATTCTTACAGATGGAAAAGGAGAAGGATTCTAATAAAGTTTCTAAAGAAATGATGAATTGCATAAGAGAGTTATTTCCTACCCTTGACGATGAATAAGTGTTCGAAAAATAGACATGTGAAGAAAGTCATCAAGAAGAGAACATGATGAGTTGTGATCCTTTCGAAGACCTTGATGATACTTTATTCCATGACCTCGAAAGTGAGGAAGTATCGGTGGAAACATTGGATATGACATATCCCCTTGAAGAAAAGCAAGCAAAGAACTATGCACTAAGGATCAAGCATATTGTGATGAGGAGGCGATGGAGGGGTGTTTCCATAAGAAGAAAGAATAATTATGATAAAACACAACATGATGAGGCACCTCTATCTTTGATCCCACTTGATGAAGGAAAAGTTGTCCAACCTTGTTTTCCTCCTGCACTTAATGTTGAAGAAGCAATCGGTCTCGATGATGAAGAATTTGAAGATCCAGTTGAAGACATCCATGCCTCTACTCCTCATGCACACGAAGACAAAAAGATGGTCATTTTAAGTCATATTGATGGTCTTATGAAAGTACCCTTTGATGAGCCTATAGACACCTTCATACTGACTGGAAGATGCATATCGAATTTTAGTTGTCTCAATTTTGATAGAGACCCCATTTATGACATTGAGGATAGCTCTCAGGCAAAGGGGGTTTCATTTTCAGGGGATTGGTCTTCATGTGTGTATGATTCAGAAATTTGGCAGCCTGGTGATGATATAGTTATAGATTTGTTCTACCCCTTCGAGGATGACTTGTTGTAGCATACTCAGGATGATCTTCATTCATCCCTTGATACACACCCTTTTGAGGATGCAGACTTGTTCCATGAGGATTTTCATTCATTGTGCTCATACTTTGATAGACACCAGGTCGCGGCCAACCCAAAATAGTCCAAGGACCACACTACCAAACGGAAATACTTTCATGTTGATATTTTGGGCGAAGATTTGCAAACGAAGAAGCGACATTTCCTAAGGCCAAGGGAGGAGTTTTTCTCTATACGAGAGGTTGTCCCTTACCCTATTTCCCCTTGTATGGGAAACCAACAGGTTTCTTTGGGATTTCTCACACTGTCTCAGCCTTCAAGAAGCAATGATTTTCTAAGAAAAGATGAAGACAAGCCATTGTCTACATATGGTAGCCCTCTTAAGAAATTGATTGATCAGGCCCGTGGCTACACTTTCTGGTAGGATGATTAGGCTAATGGATTCTCTTTCCAATGATATTTCCTCCCTCCCACCCATCTCCATGAGTTCCATTTCATGATGGATTATATGTCTATTTATGCTTGTGCTTATTATGTGTTGGACTTATCTTTTTTTCTTCACATGATTAAGCACATGGGGAGATATCTTGATGAAATGATGAACAAGTGGTTGCACTGGTTGTATGACTTCACCTAACGTCACCTATCACCGGATTTTGAAGGCCCCTGGTAAGTAGGTAGGTCATTTTATTTCATGTTTTCGCATATTGATGGATCATAGTAGTTTAGCTGCATTTCATATTTCATTTTTCTCTACTTGCATATTGATTTCATGCTTAGTTTAGAAATTTTTGAAAAAATGTCCAAATTTTTCTTTTCTAGATGACCTTTCACTTTAGTTTTTATATATGAATAAAAGGGTGATAACAACACCCTAGATGCTCTGATCCTTTTATCTAAGATTTGGCAGGCCTAGGTCTACCAGGAAATGTTGCAGTGCTCATGCACTCTACGAGGAGCACATGTCCCCAAGTAGGATCCAGATGTTATCCCCATTTTGTGGATAACTAAGGAGATTATGTCTCGAGGACCTTAGGTTGCAGATATGGAGTGCCGAGAGAGTACATGACTAGAAGTATCCTTTTGCACAGATGGAGACCCTTCTCACCACCACATAGGTCATATATATTCGGATGGCATCCACCACACCAGCTGGCTTCTGGAAGGCAGTCAGCCTTGATCCATGAGGTAGAAGTCAGTATTATTGTGAGCATCATTTCAATATTTGAGGCATTTAAGTATGTAGTATCTTAGAATTCTTTAGATTTCATGATATATGCTTGGACATTATGCCTTTTTCCTTGCTTCACCTTGGTGGTTGACATTGTACCCTAGTAAGTGGTCTTCCTTGGGTATGGGTTTGCTACTAGGAACTCCTTTGAAGAGACATCGTATCGTTCCCGACCATACTTACCTCTTTCCATCACTATTTCCCCCCATTTCCTTATCTCTTTGGATTTTAGGGTGTATTGAACTAAGAAGGGGTTGTTCCTCATTCTATGGGAAGAAGGGGTTGAAGACCCAGAGGGATTTATGTTGGGTAAAAGATAAAATCCTATGTATGAACCTTATAGATGCTTCACCCATTGATCACCCAAGAAAGCAATGAAACACTTATCTTTGAGAAAAGGGGGACCCACAAGAAATATGATTATGAATTCTTAAAAAGGTTAGTTGGAGGATAGGAGGTCTCATCACGAGTCAACCTATCATGTTCATGGATAACTAGTGGTATGAAATTACCATCATCTGGTCACCAAACCAGGGTAATGGATCTCATTTGCATGGCTGAGAGAAAGGGGGTATCATCACGAGCCAACCTTCTCATTTCCATTGGGAATTTGTGGGTGACACTATCATCATCTGGACAACACGCCAGGGTAGTTCCCTTCAACTTGTCCTTAAATTTATGAAAGAAACAAAGAATGGAAAAAAAATGGGCTTGTAAAAAGTAAATTTCAAACAAAGGTATCACACACCCTCTACAAAGGCACCCATGAATGAGACACTACAACCCCTTGTATTCCATGAACCTCGTGCCCATTGAGTCTTGACCCTAACCACTTCATTTACTTTACATGGCATAGAGAGGGATCTCTTGGAAACTCTCCTTGACCTAGGGAAAGATCTACCTAATAGGACACTTCGTCAACCCTCTCATTGACCTAGGGAAAGATCTACCCAATAGGATACTTCATCAACCCTCCCATATTCAAGCTTGACAAGTCGCATAATTTCTTTGAGAACTTAATTGTTTGACATAGTAATCTTTGATGCACATGCTTAGGTGGCTCATTTATTGACTGGATTCACTTATCATGATGTTATGACTTGAGATCCTTGGAGGGCATGCTTATTTGTCTTTGTAGGACCTAGTTGGTGGACAGTTTTGGAAGAACAAGCCTAGCTTGGGCTTCCATGGGGCCTGAATCCCACATGTGGATGCCAAGGGCCCGCATGTCGTGTAACGATCCCAAGCCAAATTTTTTTCTTGGAATCACTAACTAACCACTGATTTGATTATTAAGTGTTGTGTATGCAGGTTGGCCATGAACATTTCATCCTTAGGGTTTATTCAGTTATCCAGTCACAGATTATAAAAGAATTATTGCCATCATATGAATAACATCAACAATACACAAGATAGGAACCATAAGCAATAGCTGAACTTTATTATAAGAAAGAAAGCACCTGATACAAATAGTGAAGCAGACCTAGAATGGCTTAAGATGTCTTCAGGACAGTAATAGAGATGCATACAAAATTATCCTGGAGACAAAGAAAGCCTCCCAAAGGCTAAGATGGAAGATGAACGCTCAACTACAAAACTAGGGTTTAAGCCCAACCCTTAAGCAACTGGTACGACCCTGTTGGATGCTGGTATGACCTACTAAAGACAATAGATACCAAGGGTTTGGCCCTCCTGAAGATGAATTCCCCCAAATGCTGCCAAAATCCTCCCAATGATAGATCAGGGCAATGGAAGCCTCCTCCTGAAGTATGGAGCTCAAACACTGAAGCCTCCTCCTCAAACTGCAGAAACCCTAAAATGGTACAACCCTCCTGAAACCCTGAATATGACCAATAGTATGACCTAGCTAAATATGGGATCTGAATTCCTTGAAACTCTCTAGGATGATAGATCGGGCCACCACAAACCCCTGAGAGAAGTTTCAAGAGAACATCTATCCTATGGCCTTCTAGATCTAAAAAACACCGAATTACCAAATCGTCGTCCTCCTCCTGAAATTGTCTCAACCTGCAAATAGATAATAGGGATGTGGTAACTCCGCCAAGAAGCCCTCAAACTAATGAGAAAGGGCTTTCAAGAAAAACCCTAATGCTAAAAACCCTTCAAGCTTCCTCACTATGCTGGATCAAACTCTTCCTCAACAATTGGTGCACCCCTGCAATAAAACCCTAGATGGTACAACCTTGCTAATCCAAATGGTATGGCCCTGGTAGTTCTCTTGAATAGATGATAGATGTATAATGGTGTGGGTGGAGTATTTCATCCTTGAGACCAAGCTTGGAACAAGGTGAGTGGAATCTAGGGTTTGTAATATCAAAACCCTCAAAACTGTATGCTCAAGAGCAACAACAAGAAAATATCATAATCCAAAATGAATGAGAGGTGCACCCTAGCCTTCTCTTTATACTTTTCTTCTATTTCCTTGTTGATTTAAGTTAACCCCTAAGGTTAACTACTAACTCAACCTCCAACGCTTCTATTCCTTCATGGAGTTATCTTTTTAACTCCTTTTACCTTTTTTATTAAGTCAACTTAAGAATATAACCTTAGTTTGGTTGACTTTTCCCCTCAGTGTGAGACTATGGCCTAGTGGGGATGCCTAGGCACTAAGTCTTCTCAAACCTCTTCATCAAGAGGTGGGGGACATTACAGTCTCCCCTACTAGAAATTGCTTTCCCTCAAGCAATTCCAAACATGTTTCCCATACCACTTGTTCATTCTTGCACGTGGCATCCTCAATGGGTAGATCCTTCTATCTCATCAAGTACTCTTTGATGCTTCTCTTCCTGAGCCTCTTCTCCCAAACCTCTAGTATTTCTCCCAGAATCAAAAAAAGACATCCCTCTTCATCCATGGGAGGTAGTACCTCAATGGGTGTGATGTGTTGGTCGATGGCCCTCTTCAGGTAGGACACATGGAAGCCATTATGTATCCTTCTACCCTATGGGAGCTCCAGCTCATAAGCTATGGCCCCTATCTTCCTGCTAACCCTGTAGGGCCCAAAGAAACATGGTTGTAGCTTCTCTACTCCCCTTCTTTTTATAGAAGCCTACCTGTATGGTTGGAGCCTTAGATAGAATAAGTCACCAACCTCAAAAGTACGCTCAACTCTGTGCTTATCTGGTTGGACCTTCTATTGGTTCTGTTCTCTCTGTAGATGATCCTTCATCTCTCTGAGGATGTCTTGGCTCTGCTATACCCAATCATGTACCATTGGTGCCCTGATGTCACCAAAATCAATCTCTACAAAAGAGAGTGGGTCATAGCTGTATAAGGCCCTGAATGGTGTCATGCCTATGGACATGTGTTGGGTGGTGTTGTAGCAGTACTCTCCCAAGTGAAACCATCTAACCCATGCTTTCTGCTGCCCTACTACATAATTCCCGAGGTAGCCTTCTACCCACTTGTTGACTATATCGGTTTTCCCATCCATCTGAGGGTGATAGTTGGTACTAGGGGTCAAGGCCGTACCAACCAATTTGAACAACTCATGACAAAATGTAATCATGAACCTATTATCCCTGTCACTGACAATGGCCTTGGGTAGGTCGTCCAACCTGAAAATCTCCCTGAAAAATAGTTCAGCCACCTATGTTGCACTGAAGTCTGTGGCTTTGGAGAAGAAGTGTGCAAACTTTGTCAACCTATCCACCATTACAAAAATGCAGTCCTTCCCCTGCATCCTTGGCAAACCAGTGATGAAATCCATGGATATGATTTCCTACTTGTTCTCTGGAATGGGTAAGGGTTGTAGTAGTCCTGCTGGGTGAGTGTGTCCATCCTTGTTCTCCTGGAATGTAGTACACTCCTTGACATGCTTTATTACATCCTCCTTGAGCCCTTCCATGAGAAACTCTCTCTCACCCGCCTGTACGTCTTCCTAATCCCTTGGTTCCCTACCATTGGTGAGTCATGACATGCCTGCAACACTTTGGCCTTGAAGGCCGATCCAGGAACCAAAAATATTCGGCCATTGTAATATATGAGGTCATTTATAATCCTTAAGTTATCATCCTGTACTTGTCTGTCCAATAGATGACAAGCAAATTGATCCTTTGCATACTCCATCACCAAGTGGTCCTTCCAGTCAACCGATACACATGTCATGGAAAAAATGGATAGCCTCGTAGATAATGCATCAACCACCATGTTGTTCTTCCCTTTGAAAAATTCAATGTCAAAGTTGTAGGCCTATATTCTGCTTACCCATTTTTGTTGCCTCTCATTTAAGTCCTTTTGTTCCAATAGGTATTTAAGACTGTTATGATCTGATTTGACCACAAACAATGCACCTACCAGATATTTCCAGGATTTGTCTAGTGAGTGCATGATAGCTAGCATTTATTTGTCATAAATGTTGTAGAGTAGCTCAGGACCCCCAAGTTTTCGGCTCTCATAGGCAAGAGGGTTCCTATTCTGCATCAATATGGCCCCTATACCTTCTCTTGAGGCATCACACTCCAAAGTGAAAGGGAGGACGAAATATGGAAGGGCCAGGACTGGGCACATACTCATCACCTTTTTCATATTATCCATCATAATTTGAGCTTCTTCACTCCATTTGAAGGCTCCCTTCTTAGTCAAATCAGTTAAGGGTGCACATAGCTGATAAAACCCTTTGACAAATTTCCTGTAGTACGTGCACATGCCTAGAAATACCCTTAACTATGTGAGTGTCTTAGGAGTAGAGGAGTAGGCCACTCCATAATGTCTTTTATTTTCTCCTGATGTACTTGTACCCCTTTTTCTCCAATGATGTGTCCCAAGTAAAGTAGCTCTGTCATTCCAAACTCACATTTGGACTCCTTAGCGTATAGTGACTGTTCCTCCATGATAGACATAATTTGGTCCACATGTTGAAGGTGTTCCTCCCACGTCTTATTCTAAATGAGCAAGTCATCAAAAAATACTAACAAGTGCTTCCTCAATTGTTTGTTGAACACATGGTTCATGCAATATTGGAACGTGGTTGGGGCATTGGTTAACCTGAAGGGCATCACCAAGAACTTATAATGGTCGTAATGACACCTGAAAGCTGTTTTTGAGATGTCCTCCTCCCTCATCTTGATTTGATGGTAGCCAGAATGAAGGTCAATCTTTGTGAAATAGACAGCTCCATGTAGTTCGTCTAGCAACTCATCAATCCTTGGTATAGGGTACCTATTTTTTATTGTCTTTTTATTCAAGGCCCGGAAGTCAATGCACATCCGCATAGTCCCATATTTCTTCTTAACCAACACTACCGAAGAAGCAAAAGGGCTAGAGCTTGGCCTGATGTGCCCCATGTCCAAAAGTTCTTTGATGGATTTCTCTATCTCGTCTTTATACTTCTTCGAATGCATGTATGGTGTGGTGATGACCGGTTTAGCTCCTGCCTCTATCTCACTGATATGTTCAAACCCCCTTCCTGGTGGCACCCCTCGAGGAATTGGTCCAAACACTATGTGGTGCTTGTCAAGGATCTCTTGGATCTGTGGGGTGTAGTGAACCTTACCCTGCTCATCCACACATGCTGAAATTCTGCATTCTGCTGCATACACTATCTCATCTCTTTTGAAGATGGCCTCCATCCTCTTGGTTGTGACTACCTTTGCAACATTACTTATCATGCCTCGAAGCACTACCTTTCATCCATCCTCCTCTATAAATGTTATCTCCATGGTCTTGTAGTTGGTGGTGATAGGCCCCAATGTACTAAGCCACTGAACTCCAAGGATTATGTTAGTATCTGGAAGGACCATGACATAGACATCCTATACCAGCTCATGCCTACGTAATGTAAGATTCATACCAGGAATGTACCTGTCACAAGGAATAATGCTTCCACCTGCTACCTCCACCTTGAATCCTTCAAACTCAACTGTGGGTATATGCCTCATCTTTAGCAATGCTGAGTCAATGAAGTTGTGAGAGTCTCCCCCATCAATCAACACTGATACCTTCTGACCCTACAAGACTCCCCTCATTTGGAAGGTGTTATGTTTGGGCACTCTGCTAATAGATGCCAAGGTGGCTTTCTCCTCAATTGTACTGTCCTATCCCATGATCTCCTCCTTTGATGTCTCAGTGGTTTCGGCTTCAATGTTCTATATCTAGCCGATCTCTTCCTCTTCCTCGTTGTCTGAAGTGAATTCTATGTATTGCACTTGACCATGACCCATGAATTTGTGTGCCGAGTTCCATGGTTCTTTGCAAGTGAAGAAAAGTTACTTCCTCCTCAATTCCCTCAAGGTGTTCTCATCTACTCTGCCATGATCCCTGTCAAACCCCCTTGGGTCAATTCCTCCTTGGTTCATTGGAGGCCTTTGATCTATTCCCCTAGTGTTAAGAGGTGGTCTAGGTATAAATTTTGGTTTGGCAGCTGGCCCTAGGTCCCTCGTCCTCCAAATAGCATCTTGTATATTGGTAGGCTTGAAATCCTTTACCCAACCCTTCAGATATATCCTGCACCATGACTGCTAGCCTCTCGAACTGTTCAATGTATACTTCTGTTCCTCCTGTTTGTCTAAGTTGTGTGAGCTCCTAGAAGTGTAGTTCAGGGTCCCCTTGATCAAATCCGTCAATGAGTCTCTAAGTGAATTATGTGTAAGCCACTATTTAGTTGTGGCCTAGGATGGTGAGTCCATGATACCACTGGTCATGAGCTTTTCCATCCAAATACATAGTGGAAAAATTGATGGCTTCCATCTCCCTCATGGGGTTAAGCTGCAGATAAGTATCCATCTTTTGTACCCATGCCTGCGTTGTCATCTTGGTCATACCATCAAAGTATGGGATTTCCATCTTCCCTTCTCTTCGTTCAAACTCATAACTTCTCCTATGGTTCGTCCTGGGATTGTTTCTAAACTTGATTTGGCAGTATTGATCAAGGGACATCTTTCTCTGAATCATCATATCCAACCCATGGTACTCCCTAGTACATTGTGCCATTTTCTCAACAAAGTCATCCACTTGCTCATGCTGCACCTATTCATCTGTGAATGTGGGCAAGTACGGTCTAGGGTTAGACCTGCTACCCATATTTCCATGTGACGTACCCCCTCCATGGCTTCCCTCATATATGGGAGCATTTTCTAGATTATACTTGATCTCATCATGGGATCCACTAGCATCTTTGCTTCCATACGTCTCAGGGTCTTTCCCATAGTGAGTCATTTGCATCAATAGCCGAGTGATCATCGACTGGTTCTCATCAATATTCCTCAGATTCCCATCTACCTTCTTCAAGGTCTAAGTGATTTCATCCTGTCCCCTTCGGTTTGTCTCCTAGATTTCTTGTAAATGGTGGACCAGGTTGCCTTCTATGAGGTTTAAGGTTTGCTGGAATTTGTCAAATTCGACTGCCAAGAAAGCCAAACCCTGTGGCTCACAATCATCTCTTGATCCCTCCATTTCAAATTCTGTTTCACTAGCCTTCTTCTTCCTTCTGCCCATAAATATACCACTATACCTCTGAATGCACTAATCCTCATAGGTTTGGAGGATCAGAGCTTTGATAGCACTGTAATGATCCCAAGACACATTTTTTTCTTGGAATCACTAACTAACCACTAATTTGATTATTAAGTGTTGTGTATGCAGGTTGGCCATGACCATTTTGGCCTTAGGTTTTATTCAGTTATCCAATCACAAATTATACAATCATTATTGCCATCATATGAAGAACATCAACAATACACAAGATAGAAACCACAAGCAATAGCTGAAATTTATTATAAGAAAACAAACACCTGATACAAATAGTTAAGTAGACCTAGAATGGCATCATATGGCTTCAAGACAATAATAGAGCTGCATACAAAATTCTCCCATAGATAGAAAACAAGCCTCCCAAAGGCTGAGATGGAAGATGAGTGCTCAACTGCAAAACTAGGATTTAAGCCCAACCCTTAAGCAACTGGTATAACCCTGCTGGGTGCTGGTACAGCCTGCTGAAGACAATAGATTGCAAGGGTTTGGCCCTCCTAAATATGAAGTCGCCCAAATGCTTCCAAACTCCTCCCAATGATAGATCAGGGCAATGGAAGCCTCCTCTTGAAGTATGGAGCTCAAACATTGAAGCCTCCTCCTCAAACTGCAGAAACCCTAAACTGGTACAACCCTCCTGAAACCCTGAATATGGCCAATAGTACGACCTAGATGAATATGGGCTCTGAATTCCCTGAAAATGTCTAGGATGATATATCGAGCCACCATAAACCCTTGAGAGACGTTTCAAGAGCATATCTATCATATGGCCTTCTAGATCTGAGAAACAATGAATCACCAAATCATCCTCCTCCTCCTGAAATCCTCTCAACCTGCAAATAGATAATAGGGATGTGGTAAATCCTCCTCCTAAAATTGTCTCAACCTGCAAATAGATAATAGGGACGTGGTAACTCCTCCAAGAAGCCCTCAAACTGATGAGCAAGGGCTTGCAAGAAAAACCCTAATGCTAAAAACCTTTCAAGGTTCCTCACTATGTTGGATCAAACTCTTCCTCAACAATTGGTGTGCCCCTACAAGAAAACCCTAGCTGGTACGGCCCTGTTGATCCAAATGGTATGGGCTTGCTAGTCCTCCTGAATAGATGATAGATGTAGAATGGTGTGGGTGGAGTATTTCATCCCCGAGACCAAGCTTGGAACAAGGTGAGTGAAATCTTTCACCACTGAGTTGTTCACTAGGGTTTGTAATATCAAAACCCTCAAAACTATATGCTCAAGGGAAACAACAAGCAAATATCATAATCCAAAATGAATGAGAGGTGCGCCGTAGCCTTCTCTTTATGCTTTTCTTCTATTTCCTTGTTGAGTTAAGTTAACCCCTAAGGTTAACTCCTAACTCAACCTCCAATGCTTATATTCCTTCATGGAGTTATCTTTTTAACTCCTTTTACCTTTTTTATTAAGTCAACTTAAGAATATAACCTTAGTTTGGTTGACTTTTCTCCTCAGTGTGAGACTATGGCCTAGTGGGGATGCCTAGGCCACTGAGTCTTCTCAAACCTCTTCATCAAGAGGTGGGGGACATTACATGTCGAATGAGAGAGATCAAACATTGCAGGCTTAGAATATGACTTAGAAAACATAACCTAGCCCCTACATGCCAAACGTTTTTTCTAGGAGAGGCAAAACGACACCTTTAGAGGTGTGATGTCACCTAGGGAGGTTAGGGTTTGGTGGTGAGGTTTAAATGCATTGGCACAAGGATTTTTTGAGGGGATTTAGGCTTTGACCATGAAGGAAGTTATTTGGATGCTTGACATGTGGCTTTGGGAATCCTTTCTACACTCCTCCTTCACCAACGACCTTCTCCTAGTGCCAAAACGTCCCCTAAAGGGGTGACATCTTTATAAACTAGGGTATTATTTGTGCAAAAGTGAAATTAAAGTGAATTGTTTAATATTATTTTGTAAAAGTGGCAATATTAGGGTTGTTGACCCCTAGTCATAAGATCATAAATAAGAGATCATAAGATCTGATTTTAACATAACTCTCCATTGTGAGAGGCTCTTGGACTAAAATTTTCGCTCTCTTTGGCTAGCTCTTTCTCTCTTGTGATTTTTTGTATGGCTATGTATCGGATTATTGGTTGATGGGAGTGATGCACTAGCCTTGGAAGGTTTTTCTCTAGCTTTTATGGTGGTTTGCCTTAGCTTTTTTCCTTGAATTGGTAAGGTTTCTACATTGTTTCTATCATTTATTTTTCAATTCAAGGTTATTTTCTAGAGCTAGGTGGGAATTATAATTGCATACACCCCCACCTTAGTCTCCGTCATTTTATGCTTACATTTTATTGGTTTAACAAGGGTTTGCTACGAGAAGTATAAGGGCATACACCTTCTTAGCCTAGCCCCTAGCTAGAGATACTTTCCTTGGGGAGTACGATGATTTACACCCCCAAGGAGGCAGTACCTCTAGCTCTTTCTTTACTTGACTCCATTAACCCATTTTTAAAGGCACTAGTCATTTACTTATTGCATTGGAGAAATAAATTGTTACCTTGGTAAACATGAAATTTTCAAGTTTTAAAGTTGTCTCTTTGGGATAGTGATCTTGATGCCTTGGGGATTCTTCCTCCCTTAGGGTGTTCCCTTTCTCCCACAAATTATCATTTTTGTACTAACTTGTTTCCTACAACCATTAGGTTGCAGAAAACCCTAACCCTAACCACTAATACCTTACAAACTAACCCTAGAAACTCTCCCTAACTCCACTCACCTAACCTACCAATTAGAGCGTATCTTTTGGGCTAATCATCTCTAACTTTTAGTGGCTGATTTCTCTGATATTATCCATCATTTCCTACAGCCATAAGGGCTGCATACTACTGTAGAAATTCATCTTATAACAACCTTCTTAATTCAGTCTCAAAGTGTTTTACTTGATTCATACTTAATTGTTAGTTTCATTGATGGCATTGCTAACTAGTATTGTGGTTTCCACGCTGATTTAGATATCTTTCTTTGTTGATATACATTATTGCTAACAGTTGTATTTAGGGACAACAAGCTTAACTTGCTTGTCCAATTGATTATATTGCAATGTATGATTGTTTCTCTTGTGTCTCAGGCAAGTATGATCATCCGACAAAGCATTATACTTTTGGGGCAGCGTTTCTTAGTCTACACATCATCTTCCTTCCCCTCCTCTTCCACTTGGTTTTCTGACCTCTAGGGGAATTTCCATCTTCCTTCCCTTTCTCTTACGTTTTCCCTAGGGTCTCTAGGATCACCTTCTAGGAGTGACCTTAGTCACCCCCAAGTGCGGGACCTACATTGAGGTGACATTGTGCGTAGTGTCACATAGTTATAGCACTTGATTTTGTGGTTGGGTCGGGCTTTGCCCAACCTACAACTTGTGCCATAACACAACCAATTTAGAAAAACAATGAATACGGTGCAAAAACAAGACCAAACTGAAAATGTTCATGAGACAAAAATGTGAGCCAAAAAATCTGTCTGGAAAACGACATGGGGTGTAGACCTCTTGCTCATGATGAAATAACGAAGCATGAGATTCTATATACTCTCCATATTGGCCCAATCTATCTCAAGTAGGCTAAGCCCCCACGCCTAAAAAACCATAAAGAACTATGGGCCAAATAATAGCCCATAAGATCCAACTTGTATGATAAGTCCTAAAAGTGGTTCTAGAAACATTGTTGCTCGATAAGGGAAAGGGGCCCAAACCCCTTATTGATCCGAGGTTGGAGAGCCTTCCTTAACCCAAATTTAGGCCCTAAAAAATTTACATCCAAGTAGGTGCAATCTATGGTGATCTCAACACCCTCTCCACAAAAGAAGTGTTGGAAGATTGGTTGTTGTCATTGATGTCAACCCTAGTCATGGGTTTTGGACCGCAAGATTGATGAAGGTATTTGGACATGAAGGAAAATGAACATGCAGATACAACACCCATGGATGGATAGTATACATCATGTTGTTTCCGGTGGTATGTGGCACGTCATGTGGATCCTCATGGTTGAGGAGAAATGAGTTTTTGAAGATGACAAAGTGAATTGAAGAAGGAAGTACATGTAGGCCCTGAAGATAATTAAAGAAAAAAATTACAAAATAAGAAAGTGTCAGGTCCGCCCTAATGTTAAAAGGAAGTGACATAAATGGTATAAATAAACATCATTATACAGTCATTTGATACAAGTCGAATTTTAGAGTAAATAAGAAGAAAAGAAGGTCGGATTTCAAGGGAGGATGAAGTCTTTTGGTGATGTGTTCTAAGATATGTTATTTTCAAGTCATCATATCATTTTTGCTATAAATTTTTTTTCTAGAACGATTCAGATGGTGAAATTGCTATGGTATTGAGAATACATATCAAGGTACCTCTGGTAAAAATTCCAGCTCTTGATTCTCTATAATTATGGAGATACACTCTGTGGAAGATAGGGTTTGTGACCAGTCCTGAAGCTAGTCAATAAACAGGTGTTCCGAGTAAAATAGTAATGAATTCTTCATCAAGAATCCAAATGAAGTGGGAAAAATTTCATTAGAAATAGTACGGACGATAGTTTCTTGTATGTGAGTTTCAGAATCAGATGTTAATTATGGAGAGTGAGGCATTTTGTGCAATTTCACTCTCCTGAATAGACCAGAATTGAATAAAGTCTACCATTCTTTCTATAACCTCTTTTTGGGGAGGATTCAAGGAGTGAAAATTGGAGGGGTTTCAAAGAATACATTGAGTAATATTATCTACAGATTAGAGCACTCCAAGAATTGAAGAATTGTATAAATTGAAGAAGTCTCAGGAAGCATTATCAGGTTCTATGTGATGATTGGTTGATGGTGCTGATTTAATGTAAAGTTTTATTATCTCTCATATATTCTTGGGTGGAAGGAAGGGGCAAGTATGGAGATTTCAACTCTCTCTTGATATTGGAAGATTGTATCTTCCTCTTGGAGGTTTATCCCTCCCTTTACATTTGGAAGTTGTAGCTACCTTTGGAAGTCATTACTTCCCTTGAACAATAACTATTGATTATTTCTCATATATTGTGCATGGTGTATTGTGGTGTATTGGTGTAACTCTTATACTATTGTTCATTTATCATTGGATATAGTTGAATGGTTTAAGTATAAGTTGAAAAAGGTTTTAAATTGTACTTGATACTAATTCACCCCCCTCTCAGCATCAACAATTGGTATCAAAGTGGGTTACCTTCAGTATAGTTTAACCACTGAAAGGAAGATCCTAAGAAGAAATGGAAGACAAAATTCCAAATGGAATTCCACCATTTGATGGAAGCAATTTTAAATACTGGAGTAATAGAATGGAAACTTACTTGAAATCTCTTGGGGAAGATGTTTGGTTCTCAGTTGCTTCAGGATACAATGCTTTGAAGAAACCAAAGAATGTTGCTCAAAGGAACAACAAATTGACAATAGATACCATCCTGGATGGATTGACAGATTCAGTGAAATCCAAGGTGGGATCATATGCATCATCAAAAGAGATTTGGGACAAGCTACAATACCTTTATGTAAGGGAAAACACAGAAGAAGAAGAAGAAGAAGAAGAAGAAGAAGAAGAAGAAGAAGAAGTTGAAGTAAATTACAATATCTCAGATTTCAAAGAAGAAAATAGAGGCCAGTTCTTTTGCTTTAATTTTGAAGGAGTAGGTCATGTTGAATTTGAATGTCCTCATACAAGGATTGAAATAAATGACACTGAAGAAGAAAATTCCAATGAAGAATAAGAAAATCATGAAGAAAAAATTATTCAACAAGAAGATGAGAATCTTAAAAAATTGA
>ML777562.1:658155-710798 GCA_009831015.1 Picea engelmannii | reverse complement strand
GTACTCCATGTCTAGGACCATGTGGGCCTCGAGACATGATCTCCTAGTTATCCCTAGATATCGGGGATAACAGGCCCTAATGTTAAAAGGAAGTGACATAAATGGTATAAATAAACATCATTATACATTCATTTGATACAAGTCGAATTTTAGAGGACATAAGAAGAAAAGAAGGCCTGATTTCAAGGGAGGATGAAGTCTTTTGGTGATGTGTTCTAAGGTATGTTATTTTTAGGTCATCTTACAATTTTTGCTATAACTTTTTTTCTAGAATGATTCAGATGGTGAAACCTCTATGGTATTTATAAGACATATCAAGGTACCTTTGGTAAAAATTTTAGCTCTTGATTTTCTATAATTATGGAGATACACTCTGTGGAAGATAGGGTTTGTGACCAATCCTGAAGCTAGTCAATAAACAGGTGTTCTAGGTAAAACAGTCATAACTTCTTCATAGAGAATCCAAATCAAGTGGGAAAATTTTCATTGGAAAGAGTACAGATTTTAGTGTCTTGCATAAGAGTTTCAGAATCGAATGTTAATTATTGAGCATGAGGCATTATGTGCAAGTTCACTCTCCTGAATAGACCAGAATTGAATAAAGTCTACCATTCTTTCTATAACCTCTTTTTGGGGAGGATTCAAGGAGTGAAAATTGGATGAGTTTCAGAGAATACATTGAGTAATATTATCTATAGGTTCAGAGTACTCCAAGAATTGAAGAATTGCAAAAATTGAAGAAGTCTCAGGAAGCATTATCAGGTTCTATGTGATGATTGGTTGATGGTGATGATTTAATGTAAAGTTTTATTATCTCTCATATATTCTTGGGTGGAAGGAATGGGAAAGGATGGAGAGTTCAACTCTCTCTTTATATTGGAGGATAGTATCTTCCTCTTGGAGGTTTATCCCTCAATTTACATTTGGAAGCTGTAGCTACCTTTAGAAGTCATTACTTCCCTTGAACAATAAATATTGATTATTTCTCATATATTGTGCATGGTGTATTATGGTGTATTGGTGTAACTCTTATACTATTGTTCATTGCTCATTGGATATAGTTGAATGGTTTAAGTATAAGTTGAAAAAGGTTTTAAATTGTACTTGATATTGATTCACCCCCCTCTCAGCATCAACAAGAAGATGTTAATTTACTCTAAATCAGATAGCTAAGTAAATAGATCAGATCTGAATACTTTGCTGAAATAATTAACTATTGCATGCAGTGGCAAATGAGAAAATAAATCACACACAGTACACAATTTTTCTTCTCTTCCAAATCAGTTCTTCATCTAAATAACTTTGAAACCTACAAGAGCTCCCCTCACAAAGAAAATGGCTTTGAGAAACAAAAACCACAAACCAAATCTATAAACCTGTCACCACGACGCTGCCTTGATTTGCATGCTGCTGAATTGAGGTTGTTCGTACAAATCTATATGGACTTGTACATATCTATACGGATTTACTGTTGCTGCAATAAATGCAGCTTCCTTGGGAAGCATGCAGCTGCTAACCACATGTGTGACCTCAATTGTACGGATATGTTGCCTAGGGAAGAATGTGACCTGCTGCAATGAATGTGGCTTGCTTCTCATACATGTGACCTCTGTTGTACAAATCTACTACCTTGGAAAGTGTGCAACCTATTTTCCTTTCTAGCCAAGCTGAAAAATCAATTCTGATTTTTATCCTTCACCTCACGTGACTTGTGAAATGAATTCTCATTGTATCTTTTTCCTTTACCCTCTCTGTATTTTACTTGAGCCATTTACCGAATCTCAACGATCAAGATTAGATCATGAGATCAACGACCCTCTTTTAATTAAATCATTAAGTGACATTAACTTAGCCACTTTATTAATTTAAAATCACTTTAATAAAAGACATTCATTTTATTAATAAATTAATAAAGTGAATTCTAGGAAAGGTATAGGATACATTCAATGACAGTTTCTGCAAGTAGACACCCTTACAGAAATACCTGTTGATTTTCTTTAAGATAGGTTAAGCATGTAGTTCATTTGAATTTCATCATGTCTTAACCATAAACAAGAATGTTGCAGCAACAAAGATCGCAAGAAGAAACACCATGCACAAGAACACAAAATATATCCTGGGAAACCCTTCTCAACAAGGGAGAAAAACCCAACCAAATCCTTTGCTATATTCTTCAAGAGAAATACCTTTCACCACCAAGAATGACTTAGCACACAAGAGGGTTCTTAAGCCCTAGAAGAATAACACCCAAGAGAGGTGCGCACCTTTTCCAAAGAGAAGTACTTGTTGAAATTTCCAAAACACACAAGAAGGATGTGATTCTACAATGGAGAATCATATCCTACTTATATTAGATTTTGACCAATTAACAAGGGTGTCTATTTGGCACAACAGGGCCAACCTCTCTAAGTCAAATATACTTTTTATTACATTTATTATTTATTATAATTAATATTAATATTAATTATCTTTTACATTAATTATTAATCACATTAAGGTGTGGCCGACATGTACCCTTTACATAACAATTAGGGTTACAGGTAGGTACAACTCTTGAACAATATATATATAGAAAACAATCTGATACACCCACTAGTGCTCTTATACTAGGGGCACATCCATAGGGATGTCATAGATCTAATTCACTTCATTACACAGATGAAGCATATCTGCACACGTTCACTTGTGCTCGTCCACTCTACAGATATGCTTTCCCACTGCCACCGGCAAGAGAATCATGTGGATTTTTCTCGTCAACTCTGCTGCTCAGAGGAGGCCATCACATCATCTTCATTTTTGTTCACATGATGATGTGCCCAACAATTTTTGGATTTCCCACGTTCACCTTGTGCTTAGCCACATGCACATCCTAACTCAACAGATCGCTTTTCCACCGGATAATCATCTGGAGTTCGTCTCACTCACGTCATGGAGGAGGTCATATCTACATTTATAGCTCTATCCCAGGCTGGAACCATGATCCCTTCTTACAGGATTTCTCTCAAGTTTTTAAGTTGAGAGAAAGGCCTCATATAGCTGCTATGTTCTACATCTCACAAGTTTGTAGGTTGGAGGATGTCTCCCATAGCTGCATTCATCAACACTCCCTCTCAGCTAGGGAGGCATTCTTCATCAAGCCAAGTCTCATACAGATGTACTCTGAATTTGTTTTTTGGATAAAGTCATCCATACTCCCTCTTAACTCGAAAGGCATTCTTCACCAATTTTATTTGGTGTAAATGTCTGCAGTATGCTAAGGTGTAGGAAGGTACTGCAAGTCTACAATTTTATTTTGCGTCATATCTTATGATATAAGGATACTTCATCTCATTGTGTTTCAAACCATCAGGAAACATTGGGTTCTCAAGGAGCTTTACACACGGCTCTTGGTTATCATCATAAGATCCATCTCATGGTCAAGTAAATCTATCAGAAGTTTGTGATGCCATATTGCTTCACACACTCAATGCTTATATACTATGCCTATGTGGTACTCAAGGCCATAGAGTTTTGTTTTCTACTGCATCAGGAAACCATGGAAAAATTTACGGTAGAACATCAACTGGATGTGTTCTTTCAGTCCACTGTACTTTCTGCTCAATTTGGATCGGTATATTCTACAAACTTAGTTTCACACTAGAGGCATACCTCAGGCCATATCCAACTGTGCCTTGTATATATCAATACATGTTTTGTTGTTGTATAGTGAGTCTGTCTTGTTTGACTCATGAAATTACTAGGCACATTCACTTCATGGTATGAATCCAGTCTGGTGTTAACCAGATACATTAGTGATCCAATTAGGTGTGGATCAGTCTCGTCTGAATCATCATAAATATTATTCTTTAAATCCATCATGGTGGATTTTTCATTCTGTCATACTGAACTTATTTAATATTTTCACCGTATATTTTCCTTGACTCAGGAAAATCTTATTGGTGCTCTGTCATACTTCTTGTCCCAATAAGTAGTGCATCATACTTGGATTCATCATCTCGATTTTAGAATTCAAGGATTACTTGTATCCAACAACAACACTTTTTGAATAAGTCATAAGGATCAGGTTCTCATCACCACACTGTATAGGTTTGGATCAACAATACTCTTGCTGAAACTCATCAAGAATCTATCTATCTGCTATAGTTTCCACTCATGGATGGTAGTATGGATGGAAGTGTATCGGGTTCACCAGGTAAAGTGTCTCATGATAGACAACTCCCTATGTTTATGAGCAACCTCTGGCTATAGATATCATTTTTTTTTCTTCACACTTGCATCATTTGCATGCTTGATCTTATAGATCTACTTGGAAGTTACCACAGACTTCCCTTTCTGGTCCCTGAATAATATCTTATGCATCATTCTTTAAGATATACTAGTATTCTTCTGCTATGGCATATTTCCATACCGTTTCTCTTGTTGCTTCTCTAAGACAAGGAGTCTCAACATCAATTAAGTGGCTCATTACTGAAGGATAGCTTGAAAATATCTTTTTCTTTCTCGAAATGTGCCTTGAGAGGCTTGTACGTTTCTCTACTTCTTGCAAAGAGAGTCTAGGTAGGCATTTTATGCCTTACTACAATATCTCTGGACATATCAACTGGAGATCCTGGATAACTTGGAGTAATGTTTGTCTCCCTATGAATTGCTGAAGGGGTAGAAGGTATTGTCTCACTGTCAATATCCATCTGAGATTCTCTGGTTCTTTGAAAAACTATCTGTTCTTCAAGGACAACGTCTTTGCTTGTCTCAATCTGTCTCTTACTAGATATGTCTTTGAAGATTCATTGTATCCTTTATTCCTAAAGGATCTAGCTTGGACTTCTTCTCTTTGGGTACATGAATGTATATGGTCATGTACATGGTCTGCTTCATATCTCATCTAATATGTTTCCTTCTGCAACCTTCACTATGGCTTCGTCAAGGTTATCACCTATGACCTGGACAAGGTCAACAAAACAACAAGCAAGAATAATACTCGTTTGATAATAGTAGATAAAACAAAAACACAAATACTCAACACAATAGCTCCTTTAGATCTATCACTTGTGGCATGCCTGAAGAAAAGATAAAAAGTAAGAAATAGAATATGAAATGAGGTCAACACTCTTCTAGTGTTGTGATCAAACATTCCTCCATGGTAACCTGGGATTAACACAAGAAGTTTCTCCTAGAGGAGATGTTAGTTGTCTCTGTTACATTAAGCATTTATCTCAATATGCTCACATGCTACCAATTATAATACTTTACAAAGACTACAACCTCAACTATAGTGTTTACTTGTAAGGTGTAGTAATCAACTTTGTCACGTGTAATTTTGAATCTTATTAGCTTAATTAATCAGACCTGGAACCTGGAGTCTTGTCCTCAAGAATGAGTGTGTGTTTCTTTTCTTCCAAGTCTCCTTCACTCAAGATGACAAGTGCTTTCTTCAACCTGTATTTTGTACTAGGAAAATATGTTATCTTGAAAGAAGGTTGGGTTAGAGAATAAACTCTATGATCTCAACTTTAATCCATCTAATACATTGACTTTAATTTTGACCAAAGGTTAGTATGATGGTCATAGCTTCAACATGCAACCTAGATCAAAATAATGTAATAAAAAATAGATGCATATCAAAATAATCAAACCTAGGTTTCATTATTCCTCTGAATGTGTTGGATCTTGAGATCCTTCTGGATCTATGGCAAGAGATCCCTTCTCCCACAAATACCCTTTAAATCTTAACAATTTAAACATATGTGAGTACATACCCCTGATAGCATTTGCAGGTAGTGGCACCATCTAGTAGAAGCGGTAATAATTACCAACTCTTAAGAACTTCAAGGGTGACTTCAACTAGTACTTCAACTAGTACTTCAACTAATACTGAAACTGCAACTGCAACTTATTCTGAAACTGCAACTGCAACTTAGGGTTTTATAAGGAAACCCTAATTTTTCAAACTTCAAATTTTTAAATTCTGATCTAGGGGCTAGATGTGCTGAGTTGAGGCGAGTATGCTGGTACAGTCAGATTTATGAAAAACCAAAATTTTCCCCTAAAACTTGACCAACGAATTTCTGGACTAGTTTTCTGGTACTTCTGGTACTGGTGAAAACTAGGGTTTCACTTTACGGGAGTTCTATCCACTGAAAAGGTGTGATGAAGGTGCCAAAGAGTTCCTTGGGATAGGGCACACTTTTCTAGATGGATTTTGGGATGAAATTCCTTTTTAATAAAAAGCCCTAATTTTCTTGTATGACAATAATGACGTTTTTCCTTTTGTTTTCTTGTGAAATATGCTTGTGCAATGGGTTATTCAAGACCTATTCTCTAATACCATGTTGATTTCTTTTATCTAGGTTAAGCATGTAGTTCATTTCAATTTCATCGTGTCTTCACCATAAATAATAATGTTGCAACAACCAAGATCACAAGAAGACACACCATGCACAAGAACACAAGATATATCCTGGGAAACCCTTCTCAACAAGGGAGAAAACCCCAGCCAAATCCTTTTCTATATTCTTCAAGAGAAAGACCTTTAACCACCAAGAATGACTTAGCACACAAGAGGGTGCTTAAGCCCTAGAAGAATAGCGCCCAAGAGAGGTGCCCACCTTTGCCAAAGAGAAGTACTTGCTAAAATTTCCAAAACACACAAGAAGGATGTGATTCTACAATGGAGAATCATCTCCTACTTATATTAGACTTTGACCAATTAACAAGGGCGTCTATTTGGCACAACAGGGCCGACCTCTCTAAGTCAAATTAACTTTTTATTATATATATTATTTATTATAATTAATATTAATTATATTTTACATTAATTATTAATCACATTAAGGTGTGGCCGACCTGTAACCTTTACATAACAATTAGGGTTACAAGTAGGTCCAACTCTTGAACAATATATATAACAAAGGATCTGATACACCCACTAGTGCTCTTCCACTAGGGGCACATCCATAGGGATGTCATAGATCTGATTCACTGCATTACACAAAGGAAGCAGATCTTCACACGTTCACATGTGCTCATCCACAGGCACGTCCACTCTACAAATCTTCTTTCCCACTGCCATCGACAGGAGAATCATCTGGATTTTTCTCTTCAAATCTGTTGCTCAGAGGATGCCATCACATCATATTCATTTATGTTCACATGATGATGTGCCCATCACTTTTGGGATTTCCCACGCTCACCTTGTGCTTAGCCACAGACACGTCCTAACTCAACAGATCGCTTTTCCATCGGATAATAATCTGGAGTTGTTCTCACTCACATCATGGAGGAGGTCATCTCTACGTTTCTATCTTTGTCCCAGGTTGGAACCATGAACCCTTCTTAGGGGATTTCTCTCAGGTTTGTAAGCTGAGAGAAATGCCTCACATAGCTGCTATGTTCCACATCTCATAGGTTTGTAGGATGGAGGATGTCTCTCATAGTTGCATTCATCAACAATACCTGTGCAAGATATAAAAACTAACACTCCCTATTAGTGAGGAAGGTATTCTCCACCACTCCAATATTGTCTCTCAAGAATATGAACTTTCCCTTGACCAAGGGCTTGGTGAAAATGTCTGCCAACTACTCCTTTGTAGGAATATATTGGAGCTGAAATGCTCCCTTTTGCACCCTATCTTTGATGAATTGGTATCTAATTTCAATGTGCTTTGACCTTTCATGAAACATGGGATTCTCCGAGAGTTTTATGAAACTCTAGTTATCACAATGAATCACAAACATCTCAAGCTCCTGGCCAAACAATCATGTGAGTATCTTACGAAGCTAGATGGATTCACAACTAGCTGGACTAGTTGCCATCTACTCTACCTCTCTTGAACTCAGTGTTACTGAAGTCTGCTTCATGTTGAACCAGGAAATAACTGTTGACCCCAAACTAAAGTAGCACCCATAATTTCTCTTCCGATTTGTATCAATGCCACAAAATCTGAATAAGAAAACCCCTCCAACCTCACACCATCTCCACCAAGGTACTTCAATCCATATCCTTTTGTTCCCTACAAGTATTTGAACACGTGCTTTGCTGCCACCCAGTGAACCTCCCTCATCTCCACCATGAATTGGATCAAGGTGTTAGCAACAAAGAAGATGTTTGGTCGAGTGTTTACCAGATACATCAACGAACCAATCAGTTGTCAATACTGTCTGGGGTATGCCAACTCTGAATCTGAATAATCAATCTTCCTTAGGTTGGTCACCATTGGAGTGGCCATTGGTTTTATCTCCTCCATCCTAAATCTCTTCAAAATATCAAGAGTGTACTTCCCCTATCCAAGGAAGATATCACCTAGTTGCTGCCAAACCTCAAGTACCAGAAAATAATGCATTGGCCCGATATCCTTCATCTCAAATTCTAATGCTAGATATGACTTGCAACCTGCAATCAGACTCTCTGCACCTGCCATAATGAGATCATCCACATACAACACCGAGATGAGGATCTTAGATCCAACCGACAAGAAGTATAAGTTGGGATCTGTCTCACTCTTGGTGAAGCCCATGTCTTGTAGATAACTTTTGATCCTAGAGTACCAGGCCTTGGGTTCTTGTTTGAGTTCACACAGGGATTTCTTATGCATGCATACATGTGTCTCCTTGTCATGGACCTCAAACCCCTGTGGCTGCTCAATGTAAACCTATTCATCAATGATGGCGTTGAGGAAGTGTTGAGCACTCAACACACCCTAAAAGTCTATGTTCATTTTTTTTTACTTTTGGGTACCACTTGGTCCTTTACACTGTCTTTTTTTCCTTCAGTATGAAACTGATACTTGCGCTTGTTTTTATGTTCATGTTTGAATTTTCTAAATCCTGCCTGAACATTCAACAAAGAATCATCTTAATTGTTAAAAGGGTCCTTAATAAGCTACTTAGGGAATCGGCACACTGAATCTCTCTACGACGTGCTTAGGAGTTAGGCATCGGTAAACGATAAAGGTGTTGAAAATCGTTTGAGAATTTTAAAATAGCCGAACATCGATCTTCATCGGCGTTGACAAATGAAAGTCTTTGTTTTTACGATTGAAATTTGGCAGAGGTATCACCGAAGACCGACCCGTTCGTCTTCGGCAGGGAAATGAAAAGGTAAGCGTCGCACAAAGGGAAGGGAGGTATCGCCAATTGCCGACACCCGACACAATTTCGACGTTGGAGAATCAAAAAATAAAATACACATTAATTTTACATTTTAAAGTGTCGATCCCCGACCTCCACGCCGGAGAGATACGACGTGATGAGATGTTTTACCCATGGATCCGTTAGGTATGATGCATTTAAAGTGTGAATAAGATTGTGGATCATGCATTTTCTAATCCCTGTGTGAATCAAAGGAACCTATTTTAACTTGTCGATACAATGCATCTGCCTCCGTGCCTTTGTCGTCAACTAGTTAGGATTTAATTGCAAATAATTGATGGTAGTTTCATTTTAAATTGCATTTATTAGTCGTATTAACTGGTTGATATGACAGATAGAGTCTCTCCTGTTATATGTTGTCGAAGTCATTTTGCATGATCTTATTCTGTGTGGAAAAGATTTCAAAACAAACAGAGGATCAGGGTCGACAACCTGGATAAGTCGTCCAAAGTTCTGTAAACATTAGATAACTTTCTTAGCAAGCATTATAGGTATGTATCCACTTGCGGCATTTTATGCTCCAGTTTATGAGTTCACAACTCGACACTACTATGTACACATGTTTAAAGGTTTTTTTAATTGCAGGAACAATGCCTCCAAAGAAACCCTCCACCAGGAAATCCCCAAGAGCGCCAAAGCCATAAGAACCAAAAGCAAGAGAGAGATCCTCCCCAACAGTTGTAAGAAAATTAGAATTCGCCCCAAAACCGGTGCCTATCATCAAGGCAAATTCCAAGGAGGCCTTCATCCAACCTTCGGCCTTCAGAGACACAGAGCCAAACATTGGAGCCAAAACAACATTTCCTCGATGGGAATAACTGTTTAAGAAAATCAAGAAAGAAGAACCCCTAGAGTATACCCCACACAACGATCCTGATACAAGGAGGCTCGATGATGATGTCCTCCCAAACATCCATAGAGATTATCTACACATGGTGGCAAGCCGAACTTCGGTGTTTCCTTGCATAGAATTCCTAAAGTGGCTTATTGACCACACCAACACGCATAAATGTTTAATCAATGATGATAATGGTGGATGAGTCAGGGTTTTCTTGCCATCATAGGTTGAGAGTTACTACAAGCTTAGGGAGTCGGAATAAAATTTGAGCACTGATTTAGTTCTGAGTTTCTATCCTTCACATGATACCAGCAAACTCATTGCGTCGTGGTCGAGGGAAAACAAAAAATTCATGAATTGGACCATCTGTCGGTACCCAACAACCAATATAAGGGAACCATACATATACTTGATGGCTCTTCTCTGCAGGTTACATGGGGAGAAGTATTGCTCCCAGTTTTCAGAGGCTTGGATACCCCTAGCTTATATGGTGGCCATTTCAGGCATAGGTTTCAATTGGGGTGCCATCATCTCCAAACAGCTGAGCACCTGCATAAGATAGGCCTAGACGCCAAAAGAGGGGGAAACACCCTCCTTCTACATGGCCTCGTATCTGTTAGATGTCATCTGTGCCAGGAATGTTTTCTCTGGAATGAACTTGAATTGGCACTCTTCAGAGCTCCCAGTCCATGTATGTTTCAACATTTTATGGGATAATAGGTACAAAACATCCTATACCCTTATCTGTGACCAATTTATTACATGTATATATTTTTTGTTGTTCAGGAAAGAATGGCCTAGGCTATCAAAAGAAGCAAAAGGGGTTATATCCAAAATGGGTAATTGGTATCTAGACGAGCGCAAAACCTACATTAGGGTTTTTGAAGCCACAGGGGCACCCCATTTGTTACCCATATATGTTCTTGACCGACTAGTGTTAGGGGAAATTTGCTACCAAACCATCCTGCAAAGATACAATGCCACCTTAGTAAAGGACAAGAAGTGGGATTTCATACTATATGGGTTTCATATTGGCTTCTATATGGTCAAAGACACCACACATGCTAAGCAAGAAGGGCTAAGTCAATTGGAATTCCGGTTCCAAACTAGCCGATTTCAAAAACATGATCCCAAGGAACTGGTCTTGCAACATGTATCGCAGGTATCATCCTGTTGGCCTTGTTCCCATGATTGGTCGAAGATGAAATCTTCACTGAAAACACTCAATATTGGGATGATGTGGCATCAAGAAGGGCTTATCCTCGAACTACCAGATTCAAAGCCATGATTTTGGAAGAACAAGTGACGTCTTTGGAGTAGACAACTCAAGAAATTATCAGGGCTTAGGAAGAAACTATAGCATCTGAACTCGACGAAGGAATAGGCTATCCCAAAGAGGGCATCAAGGCGGTGACAGTTGATCAAGAATCCTCGGTACAAATCAGGGATCTCCCTGAAGATCAAGCTGCACAAGAGATGGGTGCACTTTTATACCAACAAGGCCAGTTGCTAATGAAGAGTATGCAGGATTATCCACACCTTATCGTAAGACCTACGATTTCAACTACTAACCGAAGTGCCCCAACAGAGTCAAGCGGCCTCGGTCCCATGAATCCTGACAACACCAATGGGTTAGGTAATCTTGAATCCTCAACATCGTCGGTCCATTCCTCGAAAGGCGGGACAACTCAAATAGAGATAGGTCAGGTCTCGATAGAAACCCAAGCGCCTAACCCCCTAAGCAAACTTATACATATATATAGCGACAACGAGAGTCCGTAGTCATCTCACGACACCCCAGTGCATGTCCAAGAGGAAGGAGGTCTTGAGAAAACCTCTTCCCCTGAGCCCGAGTTTTAATTCTAGGAGGTCTCGCAAAAAGAAACTGAAACTGAAAGCGACCTCAACACAAAAGGACCCAATGAATCGAAAGTCGAAGTGGATCCGAATGACGGGACCGAACCAGAGGAGACAAAGAAAGGATATCCATAAAAGGAAATCAGTAGTTTTTCGGCTGACGAGCAAGTAAGTAACGAGCCTATACCCGACACTTCCATTCTGCCCAATGCTCAAATCCCTGACAAGCGACAAGTGGGAGTCAGACCCGCAAGATACAACAAGGAAGTTCGAGAGTCCAACCTTGAACAAATATACACCACTAGTAGTTTGGGAAACAAACTAACATGGGGTGATCAACAGATACCAGAGCCAGTAGACGAGGTGTCTAATATCTATGTGATCTCTTATGATCAAAAGAGAAAGGCTATTGTTCAAAGGATTGCAAAGAAAAGAAGGATCTCGTTGGATCACTCCATCCTAGTTACTACAGAGGAGAACTTGATCAACACAGTAGACGCCCGAACGTCTGAACTGATCGGCGTAGGAAAATCTCTCTCATATGCCACCTTAGACAGAGCCAGGAGAGACGAAAAGGAACTAGCTTCCGCCCTAAAGGAGCTCGAACACTTGCACCATCTTGCCGAATACTACAAAGGTGCCACGCAGACTGTTGTGTATCTGAAAGGTGAGTTCGTAGGAGTTTACAACGAGTGTAAGAAGGAGAGACACCTATTACTTGAAAACATAGCTGAGTTCTAAGAGGATGCTCTCATGGAAATCACAACTTGCAAGGAGATGAAGCGATGGTATTAAAGGGCGTAGGAAGCGGTAGAAAGACTCGAGTACATTGAGGTAGTCCAGCAAGGCCAAGATAAGGAAAAACATGGGATTCAGGTGATAGGAAAAAGTAGTCTTAATCGCATGAAGGGATCAACCGAGTACTGGGCCAAGATGTCTCGGGACCCACATCGAGATATCCAAGAGCAATGGACCAGTTGTAATAAGACCTGGGGTAAAATTAACAAAATAATGAAGGATGTTGGGCTCATCGAGTTCGGCACCCCCGATAATTTCATTGACTTGAGCAACTTGGTTAAGCTACATGCCAAACAAGATGCGCTATGGACTTAAGAGTTCACGAAAATAGCCAATGCAAAGCTAGGGCAAGTACTACAATTCTATGAACATCCGATCAGAGCCCGGACCATGCTACAACAACTGAAATTCAATTTAGTAAAGTATCGGGCACATGCAATATACATCAGAGGAATATACACGGCCCCAATGGAACAACATAGATTTCCATGGGCTCAAACTTGTGAAAAACTGTTTGTCAGTTGGACTGAATATGAGAGCAGTGATCCTTTCTAAGAAGTATCTCAAGACAACTATTAAAGAAGTTTTTAGAAGATAATGCCATGTGGCAATTTCTGTTTTGTTTAAACTGCAATTAGTCGTTAGTTTCAGTTAGAACTCTATATTATAAATAAAGACAATGGCCAATGAGAAGAAGGTCGATGGTTGTTGTAAGAACTCTTTCTTTTTGGTTGTTAAGAATTATTTTGAGACTGGTACGAATTGAGAAGTCCTTCTGGACCAAAGACAAACTATTTTCATAAGATGCATGTGATTGGTCTTGGAGAAGAACTACTTCCTATCATGTTTCATGAATGATGCAGTAATGAGTAAGAGCAATTAATTATGTTGTCAAGTTATCTGGTGCAATGTTTTTGATGTTCTTTTCTTTAATGATGAAGATAAATCGTTGTGTTATTATGTAATGCATGGTTATGGTAGATGAATTATTTTTCTTTCCATTATCTTGTTACATATGTGCTTTCTTTCTGATAGTTAGTTTCTCAGGCAGTAATTAGATGCTCACATGGTTAATGTATTAGCACTAGGCCTGTGGTATAGAGTAATTGTCTGCATGTTGAGTAGTGGGTTATCCCAAGCTTAACCTCTTCCCTAGTAGTTAAAACTTGATCCTGTTAATTGTCAAGTTGGTTTATGTTGGCTTTCATCTCTCATATCAGCCCCACCCAAGAGAAAATACAAAAGAAAATAGTCCTAACTGAAGGAAGAACCTTCACAAAGAAACACAAAGCCCATCGATAAATTGGCAGGATCGCAATATCTGGAGAACCATTCCATTTTAAATGCTGCAAAGTCTAATAGGGCCTCGGTGGTGGTTTTAGTTCCTATTGTTGAGACAAGGGATTTAGGTCCCATCAACAGGAAGGTGGTCTTCACATCCATCTTATGGATGCTCCATCCCATCTCAAAAGCTATATAGATAACTTCTCAAATAGAGGACTATCTGGTTATAGGAGCAAAAGTCTCCTCGTAGTCTACTCATTCTCTCTGAGAAAAACCACGAGCCACAAAATGGGCATTGTACTTCTCCACACTGCCATATGTTGCATGCTTTCCCTTGTAAATCCACCTAGAAGTCACAAATGACTTCCCCTCTGGTCTCGACACAATCTCCCAAACATCATTCCTCATGATGGAGTTGTTCTCCTCCACCATGGATTCTCTCCACACCTGTTGGTTGATTTCTTCCACAAAGATGGAGGGATCTGAGTCTATGTTGTTGGTCATCAAGGACATATACTGCGGAAATTTCCATGAAGGCCTGATCTCCCTGCCCCCTCCGAAAGTTAACCCCATAAACTTTGTCCTCCATGACTGAGATGGAAAACATGTTCTTCTTCAAGCCAGGTACATAGAGTACCTCCTCCACATCAAAATACCCTCCTAACTCAAGTTGGAACTGCACTGTCCCCTGACCCCATACTGCATACTTGGTATTATAGCCAAGTTGTATGTGTAGATCTAAGTCATCCTCTAATAAACTGTTGAATAGATCTCTAGCCTCTATCATGTGGTGAGATGCGCCACTGTCCAAGTACCATGCACTACTGGGAGTAGTGTTGGTAGAAAGACAAGACAGTCGTTGCAACTATCTACGGATTCCCTTTGCCTTTCTTCCACTGTGGACACTAAGAAGCGAAATAGCCATTCTTATGGCAGATATAACATTTGATATTGCTCGTATCCCTCTTTTTCCCGGATTTTTTTTCACTCTCCTTGACTTTCAACCTTCTTGAAAACTTTTCCTTTGTCTTTCTTTGTCTTTCTTACAAGGGCTAAGTTATCATATGCTACACCTCCTCCATGCTTGCCAAATATGGACTCTCAGTGAGTCTCCTCCTGAATGCAGTCATATCAAAGCCTCTCCTACTTGGGAAGTCTCTCTATGGAACATATGCCCATGATGAATGGTTCCCAAGCCTTGGAAAACCCATTCAGAGCAACATTCACTAATTCTGCATCAAGTATTGTTTCTCCTACAACTGCAAGCTGGTCACGAATCTATGTGATCCTCATAAGGTAGTTGGTTACATTGTTTGAGGTGGAAATTCTACATTCTTTGAGCTTGGTTTTAAGGATCATCTTCGGAATCATATTGTCATTTTGATATAGTGACACAAGGGAATCAAGCATCTCCTTAGATATGGTCTTTTCTGCAACATGCAGAATCAAATGATCATTGATGGCTTCAAGGATCACCCTGTGTGCCTTTATATCCTTATTTTCCCACGTTTCCTGCACTATTTGCATACCCCCTAAGGTCTGCGCTAGAGTTGGAGGAGGGTTGGTCACAACTTCCCACAAGTCTTGTTCCTTCAAGGTCACTGAGATTCTTTCTTTCCAAGGAAAGAAGTTGGAAACCCCATCTAGTCGATCCTCAACCTTCACACTGGTTACTGACATGGTTGATCTGAGCTTTGTACTTTAACCTACTAAAGTAATCTGCACTGAATACAATAGATATTCTTTTCTCTCAAAGAAAGAGATATAATACCATAATAATTTACTCTAAATCAACTAGCTAAGTAAACAGATCAGATATAAATACTTTGCTGAAATAATTAACTCTTGCATGCAACAGAAAACGAGAAAATAAATCACACACAATACATAATTTTTCTGCTCTTCCAAATCAATTCTTCATTCAAATAACTTCAGAACCTACAAGATCTCCCCTCATAGGGAAAATGTCTTTGAGAAACAAAAACCACAAACCAAATCTGCAAACCTGTCACCACAGTGCTACCTCGATTTGTGTGTTGTTGAATTGAGGCTACCTATATGGATTTGTAAGGACCTGTATGGATTTGAACGGATTTACTATTGTTGTAATAAATGTGGTTTCCTTTGGAAGTGTGCAACCTACTGCATGTTGATGAATGCAACTATGTGAGACATTCTCCAGCTTACAAACCTATGAGATGTGGATCATTGCAACTATGTGAGTCTTTCTCTCAGCTTACAAACCTGGGAGAAATCCCCTAATAAGGGTACATGGTTCCTACTTGAGATAGAGGTAGGAACATAGAGATGACCTCGTCCATTCAGAGAGTTGAAAAGAACTACAGATGATTATCCAGTGGGAAAGGCGAACCGTTGAGTTAGACGTGCATGTGGCTAAGCAAAAGGTAACGTGTGAAATCCCAAAGTGTTGGGTGGATCTCCATGTGAACATAAATTAAGATGATATATTAGCCTCCTCTGAGCAACAGAGTTGACGAGAAGACTCTATATGATTCTCATGTGTGAGGCAGTGGGAAAGAATATATGTAGAGTGGACGTGCATGTGGAAGAGCACATGTGAACATGTGAAGATATGGTTCTTCTGTGTAATTCAATGAACCAAATATATGACATCCCTATGGATGTGCCCCTAGTGGATAAGCACTAGTGGGTGTATCAGATACTTTTGCTATATATTTTTCAAGAGTCACACCTGCATGTAACCCTAATTATTATGTAAAGGGTACAGGTTGGCCCCACCTTAATGTGATTAATAATAAATGTAAAAGATAATTAATCTGGTTAATATTAATTATAATTATAATAATTATAATGTGACTTAGAGAGGTCAACCTTGTTGAGCCAATAGACACTTATGTTGATAGGACAAGTCTAATATAAGCAAAGGAAGACTCCCCATTGTGGAATCACATCTTTCTTGTGAGTTTGGAAATTTCAGCAAGTACACTTCTTTGGGAAAAGTGTGCACGTCTCTTGGGTGCTAGAGTTATAGGGTTTGAGCACCCTCTTGTGTGCTAGGGTTTATCTTGGTGGTGAAGGTATTTCTCTTGAAGAATATAACAAAGGATTTGGTTGGGTTTTCTTCCCTTGTTGAGAAGAGTTTCCCAGGGTACTTCTTGTGTTCTTGTGCATGGTGCTTCTTCTTGTGATCTTGGTTGCTGCAACATTTATGGTTATGGTTAAATGATAAAAGGGTATGAACTTCTTGCTTAACCTAGTTTATTGAAAAATCAACATGGTATCAGAGCATAGGTCTTGAAGAACCCATTGCAAAAGATACAAGATTTTACTAGTCATCCCTTCTCTTCTACATAATCGTACAACCCTCTTCTTTTGAGTGTTTCAACCCCTAAAACTTGGACGTTGAGGAAAATTTTGGCATCATAGAGTACGACCTTCTCCAACGCACCTCCAGAGACTCTCAGGATGAATTTTCGAGTAGTATGAAATTTTGGCCCTAGGGTTTCGCAATTTTTTGCGGATTTCTATTTTTACAGTTTATGCATCTCTTTAAAGAAGCCTTGAAGATTATCTGTGTTATTTTAACTTACAAGGCTTATTTTTGGCAGTCATAAGCCAAACAAAACCTAAGGTTACTAGTCTATCCTAGCCGTTAGGTTTTCTATCCCAGTTAATAAGGGTATGTGAAGAATCTAAAATATGATGAACAAAGCTATTGATGAATGGAAGGAAGATGACAAAAAGACAAGGAAGGCAATCATCTACACAAACTCTTACATTGAAGGTCCAACTTTAAAGTAGAAATATGACAAAAGGTGACACTGTGACTACCTTCTTCATGAAGATCTTAGAGGACAGAGATCAACCAGGTGCCATTGGGGAAATCGTATCATCACCCTCAATCATGGATCGAGAGGGATCGCAGTGCAATCAAAGGAACAACACACTGGAAGTGAAGACTCCAGGTTTGATTGTTATAATTTTCATTCCTTTAACCTATATTTCTAAATTTGTCTACATTACAAGTAGGTGTTGTAGTTGTGACAACATTCCTTAAATTGGTTTGATTCTCGAGATGTACTCATTATTCTCCTTTAGGAGATATTATTTTGTTGGTTCGTTTTGTTTTCTTGTTCCAGATAGGCTAAAAAGAAAGGAAGATGTCTATCCCTCAGAGGGAGTAAAAAATATTTGAGAAACAGGAAGAATAAAACCATCATTGAGGCAATCAATGCAATAATGCATAATCATAATCCTTCTATGATTCTATGGGCAGAAGCATGCATGACACAATATATGCTCATAACAAGAGTCTTCACCAAACTTTGAAAAACATAACTCTTGAAGAAGTCTTCACCAAAATAAAGACTGAGATTGAACTCTTCAGGTTATTTGGGTGCCCAGTGTATTTTCATGTACCCAAAGAGAATACGTCCAAGATATGTCCTTTAGAAAGAAAGGATACAATGAATCTTTAAAGACATTCCAGATCAACATCCCTGGTCAGAGACAGATTGAGACAAGTAGAGACGTTGCCCTTGAAGAAGAGACAGTCTTTCAAATATCCATAGAATCTCAGATGGAGATTGACATTAAGACAATACCTTCTCCCTCTTTAGTAGTTCATAGGGAGACATACATTATTTTAGTTGATCCAATTGCTCCAGTTGATATGTTCAGAGATATTGCAGTACAACATAAATGTTAGAGTTTAAGCTATCATTACTTTCCATTTCAATTCACTAGATAACCATATCATAGATAGGATCACTGGAAATACACAATCACAAGAGACACGTCATTTATCCTGGGAAACCCTCATGGGGGAGAAAACCCAGCAAAAAATTCCTTAATATAGATAGCCAATACAATGCCAAGAAAATAAACCAAACACTACAGAAATTCCTCTCCAAGTAATGTGCCTTCTCTCTCTTCCTTCTTCTCCAACTGCAGCTCCAAAATTGTGCTCTTATGATCAAGTGAGTGAGTGAACAAATGAGGTGCTAGCCTCCTTTATTTATACAATCTGGCAGGAGCTAAAACGAAATGTCTTTTCACTGGCAGGGCTGACTTCTCATTATGGGTGGTTAGAACCACCTTAATTAACTCTAGAAGATGACTTCTCATTTTGCTTATTACAATTAGGGTTTGACCAATACGAAAAAGGGGATTTGGTCATTTACAATGCCCAACATGATCAATCCACAAAAGGGGATTGATCTAATGAATAATACATCAATAATAAACAAAATACTCTTTGTAGTTACAATATTTCAAAACTCCCCCTTAAAAATAAGGGTATTCAACAACAACATCAGGCGAGAGAGATGGAAACATCATCAACAACATCTTGGAACACTAACTGGTGTATCTATAAATCATCAGAATTTTTTCTCATCATCAATAACAACAACAACACAACACAAAGGCTGGAGCATCATCAACATCAGCACTAGGCTGAGAGTCTTTAGCACAAAGCTGGCATCACAGCATGAAGCTGGATACACAATATCATCAGCATGAAGTTGGCATCACAGTACGAGACTAGAAACATAATATCATCATCATGAATCTGGCATCACAGTATGAGACTGACAACATAATATCATCAACATGAAGCTGGCATCACAGTGTGATACTAGCAGCATCATCACAACACGAGGCTGGCACACATCATCAAAAGACAAGGCTAGCACATCATCACATCACAAGGCTGTCACATCATCAACACGAGGCTGACATCACAACACTAGGGTGGCACATGATCACAACACGAGGCTGACACATCATCAGCACAAGGCTGGCATCACAACACTACTCCCCCTTTCGAGGGAGGTCCTTACAGACTACACCAAGCTTATCTCGAAAGTTATCTCAAACTTTACACGAGATAGAGGCTTGGTCAACACATCAACAACATGTTCATCTATGCTAACATATTGGATCTTTATGGCTCCTCTCTGCACCATATCACGGATGTAATGATATCAGATCTCTGTGTTTTGACTTTTCATGGAACACATGGTTCTCAGTCATATTTATGCAGCTCTGGTTATCACATAGGATCGTGGTTTCTTCCATCTCTAGATGAAATAGACCTGTCAACAACTTATGAAGCCATATGGCTTCACAACTGGTAGAACAAGCAACAATGTATTCTGCTTCTGTCATGCTAGGAGCAATGCTTGATTGCTTCCTACTCTGCCATGAAAATGGTTGACCCCAGACTGAAACAACATCCTGAAGTGCTCTTTTTTTCAGAGACATTTCCAGCCCAATCTGAATCAATATATCCACTCAGTCTGAAGTCATGATCTCCATCATAACTGAGACCACAATCTAATGTACTCTTAAGGTACCTCATCACATGTTTTGCAACAACTAGGTGAACATGCCCGGGTTCTACTAGAAACTGACTCAAGGTGTTCACAACAAAACATATACCAGACCTAGTGTTCATCAGATACATAAATGATCCAATGATCTGTCTATGTAGCGTAGCATCAATCAATTTTGACGAAGAGTCAACTAGGATCTTCAACTTTATTTCCATGGGTGTATTCATGGACTTGCACTCCAACATATCAAATCTCTCCAGTATTTCAACTGCATACTTCCCTTGGTTAAGGAAGATCCTCTCTGGGCTCTGCCATACCTCAAGACCTAAGAAATAGTGCATTAGGCCAAGGTCTTTCATCTTAAATTCTCTAGTGAGCTTCTTCTTACATTCATTGTTGATATTTTCTTCTCTAGTTAAGAAGAAGTCATCCACATACAACAACAATACAACATGCTCATCATTCATAACCTTGAAGTAAAGGTTAGAATCTGCTTTACTCTTGGCAAAGCCCAAGCTTGTCAGAAAACTGTCAATACTTCCATACCAAGCTCTAGGAGGTTGCTTCAATCCGTACAGATCCTTCTTCAACTTGTAGACATGAGTCTTCCTGTCTTCAACTTAAAATCCTTGAGGTTGTTCTATATACACTTCTTCTTCAATGACACCATTCAAGAAGGCAGTTTTCACGTCCATCTGGTGTAACTTCCACTTCATCTTAGCTGCAAGGGCTATGATGGTTATGATTGAAGTGTATCTGGATACAGGAGAAAATGTATCTTCATAGTCAATTCCTTCCTTTTGAGAGAAGCCACGAGCAACGAACTTTGCTTTATATTTCTCAGTAGTTCCATCAGCAGGATGTTTTATTTTGAAAATCAATTTGGAAGATACCACATCATTTCTCTTTGGTATGGGAACTATTTCCCATAAATCATTGTTTATAATGGATTGGTATTCTTCTGTCATGGAATTTGCACATGCTTTCTTATGAATGGTTTCTTCAAATTAGGTAGGCTCCTTCTCTAAGAGATCACACATCAAAGCCATATAATTGGAGAATGGATTTGGTTTCTTCACTTGTCTCATGATTCCTTCGTGGACACCGTACTTCTATCCATCTTGAATAAGTTCCCCTGCCTAGGTTAGATTTCTCTTGTGGTAGATCTTCATATGGGGAGGTTCTCGAGATTATTCTATGTGATGATCTTCTAGAATCTCCTCATTAGGGGAAGCTATGACTTCCCTCACTGGTTCTGCAACTCTTGGAGCTATAGGTTCCTCTTCATATACTTATTCAAGCTGGCATCTTCTTGATTTCTTGAGTGTTGTATCTTCATCAAAGGTTACATCCCTGATGATCTCAATATGATGGTAACCTGGTTTATAAACTTTGAAGGCCTTGGAGACCTCACAGTATCCAACAAATATTCCCTTCTTTCCTGAAGGGTCCATCTTGGTTCTCTTCTCTTTTGGAATATGTACAAATACTTGGCAGCCAAATATTTTGAGATGGCTTACGTCTGGCTTCTTTTCGGAGAACATTTCTTTTGGGGTCTTGAACCCAAGTACACTATGGGACAATTTGTTCTGCATATATACTATTGTTTTTGTTGCTTATGCCCATAAGCACATTGGAAGATCTTGATCATGGATCATGGTCTTCACTGCTTCCATTATAGTTTTGTTCTTTCTTTCTGCTACACCATTTTGTTGAGGATTGTAGGGAGTGGTGATATCCCTCTTGATCCTGACATCTTTGCAAAAGTTTACAAACTCTTTTGAGGTGTATTCTCCTCCATTATCTGACCTGAGTATCTTGATCTTTCTTTCATAAAAAATCTCTATCAAGGCTTTGAATTCCTTGAATTTACTTAACACTTCATATTTTGATTTCAAAAAGTAGACCCAAGTTTTACGAGAATAGTCATCAATAAAAGATACATAGTATACATACCCATGGATGGAGGATGATGACATTAGGCCACACACATCTGAGTGAATGAGTTCTAGGACTCCTTTTTCTTTACTGTCTCTCTTCGGAAGAGGGTTCTTGATGTTCTTCCCTTGTGCACATCCATTGCACACACATTCATGGTCAACCTTGAACTCCAGTAGACCTATGACTTCCTTTCTTACATATGGTAATGCCTTGTAGTTGATGTGGGATAATATTCTATGCCAAATTTCACATGGATTCTCAATGGAGTGGGTCATGGCTGATTTTGATTTTGAGTGAGCTTATACACACCACCTTCTACTTTTCCAATAACAATTTCTTCTTCCATGGTTTTTCCTTTGGCCCACATAAGAACTTATCCATCTATAAAGGAAACTTTGAAGCCTTTCTTTTCTAAATCTGATATGGAGAGTAAGTTCTTTGTCAAACCTGGTACATAGAGTACATCCTTCATCTTCATTGGTGTTCTTGAATTAAGCTTGTAATTTGATTCTCCTACTCCCTTGATGGGGTATTTATAATCATCTCGAAGTGTAACTTTTAGAGAAAACTTATTTTCTGAAAGGAAATAGAGAATGTCTCTTTGACCTGTCATATGCTTGGAAGCACCACTATCAATGAGCCGCGTGTCCTCACCAGGTGATACTGATCCTAAGAGGGCCGATATTAAGACATAGTCTTCAATTCATTCTTTTATCATCTTTGTGGGTGGCTCTTCATCTTCAACTGCATGGGAATGATACCTCTTGTTTTTATTCTTGTATTCTTCTAGTCTAGCTGGACACTGTTTCGTAATATGTCCCATCTTGTCACAATGGTAACATTGGTAGGATGAGAAATCTTTTCCTTTTCTTTGTCCTTTCTAAAACTTTTGGAATCTCCTTGGTTGAGATTCTTTATGTATGAATTTGTTTTGGGGTTGAGACTCCTTATGAGTTTCTTTATGGAAGTAAGACTTCTTTCTTCCTCCTTTAGTGTGAGTAGTGTTATCGCACAGTTTGTAGCTAGGAGTAAAGGCTATAAGGTAGAAGGCCAAACTGGCGTAACAGGAACCTATCCCACCCAATGTCACCACGATGGGTAGGTTCTTTCTCTTTAGGGGGGTTAGGCCAAGGGGAGACGTCCCTGGTGACTTGGGGTTTTGAAAGGGCAAAAAATAAAGGACAAGGATAAATTCCCCTTTCACAAGTCACCACCCAAAAGATAGTCATGAATAAACAACCAATAAAGTAAATCCCCAATGAAGAACACCTACCTGGAACAAAGCAACAGTAAACTAACATATGCAACCTATATTTCAAAGGGTTAGTACTTCATAAGACTATATGATAAATGTATATGAGAAATATAGCAATAAAAAGATATGACACTCCACCAATAAATATTGGAACAATGTGGCATTCAAGGTAACCAATCAACACTTTATTCAATTAATGCCTAAACCACCATTCAATTGCTCTTAAGACAAGATGTTGATGCATCAAAGATGAAATAACCAAAGTTGACGTCAACAACTTAGGGTTAGTAGGTTAGGGTTAGTGTAGTTATGGTTTCAATTCAAAAAAAGGTTTGAGAGTGTTTTAGATCCAATTCTACTTCAACATTGGAGGTCTAAGATCATTGCCTTGGGGTTAATGGACTCAATTTAGTAGAGGATGCAAGGGTTGAAGGAGGATGGCTAAGAACTAGAGGGAAGAGTTCTGAAGTGTTTCTATGGCAGGGCCTTAGAATCAAAACCCTAGGGGAGAGAGGCTCACTCTGGTATTGCTAAAGAAAGGCCTCGTGCTCTCTCCTCCTTCCTTAGGTTAACATGGAAAAAATGGCTATCATGAAAGATAAATCAAGACAAGAGAGTGCAATGAGGGAGGGTGTTGCTACAACAAGGCTCTATCATCAAACCCTAGAAGAAAAATGGCCTAAGGTGTATATAACCTAGGCCTGGGACGTCTCCTCCTTCTTGACCTATGAAAAGTACGGCTAGCTCGGGGAGAAGAAGAAATGAGAGTGTAGCTATGGCTAGGCTCTTTCTTCCTTCTTCAATGGCTAAAAATTTCTCTATTAGGGGACATGAGACAAGGACCTACTTGTGTGCTTGTCACCTAGGGTTTTGATTCAACAAATTATAAATACATGTAAGAAAATAAGACTACAACCATTCAATCAAGAATTTTTGCAGAAAAATACTTACAATTCATCAAGAAATAACCATGAAAACCCTAGTTGTAACACCTTCCTTCAAGAGAAACACCATAAAATTCCAAGAAATGCCTACCTTCAACAAGTGCGCCTCACTAAACCAGCAAAAATACCCAAGTAGGGCACTAAATATTAGATCTCATTAATGAGTGAGTGATGAATCCCTGATAAAATGAGGCTAAAACTCCTCAATATATAGTGTATCAATGACCTAATTTACTTTTTAGGTTATAAAATGGCCGACAAGGCCAGAATATCAAAAGTAATACTGTTTTACATTAAATTTTCATTTTAAAACCCTAACTGAGCAAAAGTAAGACGTCACACCCCACTGAGGGAGACATTAGCCCCTTTTAGGGAAAATGTAGCACCAAAGAGCAAAACGTTAGCCCTCTTTGAGCCTCCCAATCATGCCACACGTGCCAACTACCCTGCCAAACTATCACACACTCAAGGTGACATCATGATCTCCTATGTGACGTCCTAGGCCATCCAAGGAAAACGTTTCACTGGAAGTGGGTCAATCCCCCTAGGCCGAGCTCTGCCAAAGTGCCTCTGATGAAACATCACATCCATCTAGTGGGCTCTTCGTCCCCATGGAGGTTTGAACTGATCATCTCCCCATGTGTACCAGTCTAAATGGTACCTGTCCATTGAGCATGGTCCTGCACATCAAAAGATATGCCCTCCATGGGATCATTAGTCACAGGTATCATAGCAATGTCAATCAAATCTCATCATTATTATTATTAAACATATGCATAAAAATCATGATACATCGATCAATAGCTCAAAGACATTACAAAAACCTACAATACAAGATCAGAGAAAAAGACAAGACGTTCTATTGGGCTAGTATCCACAAGAAAAGGGAAGTCTCTAGGAAGGTTTCATCCAAGCCATGTAAGTGAGATGATGTGGCCAGGGGATGTCCAGACATGTGGGTGAAGTGAGAGCCAGGGATGCATACTGTTATCTGTGGGTGCCTTTGTAGAAGGCGAGATGTACCTGTCACAGATGCAATTTTTCCAAGCCCATTCTTGCCTTTATTCTTTTCTTTTATTTTCTTTTTCTTCTTTATTTTTCTTTTTATTCAAGGGCTAACCAGAGGACACTTCATTGGCATGGTGACCAGAGCTAATAGTGTTACCCACAAGTACTTTCACAGAGATGAGAAGGTTGGCTCATGATGAGACCTCCTATCCTCTTGATTAGGTCTTGTTTGTTATTTTCCAGGTCCCTCTTGTTTCTTGCTGAGAGGATTTTTATTTCCTTCTCGGGGATCCCTGGGTGAAACATCTCAAGGTTTTATTTCTAGGCTTTTATCTTTTACCAACTGCTTTTACCTTCTGGGCCTTTAGCCCCTTCTTCCCATGAGATAAGGTGCAATCCTACAAACAGGTAAACACAATGCCCAGACAAGGGGAATGGGACAAATGAGTGGGTGATAAGATGAAACAGTGGTGCTATGATGGGAGCGAATGATGGATTTTCAAAAATCCCCCGGGTGGGAAACCAAAACCTATGGGCACAGGCTTACTAGGGCACCCTCTCAATCTCCCCAAGCATGGTCAAGTGAGCTAATGTAAGATCCAAGCAGTTGTTAGAGGTAAAAGGAATCAGATGCGTATATTTAAAGGTTTCAATGATTGAAAGTGACACATACCGTGATACCTGGACCAATTACCTCATGGAGCAAGAACCTTTTCTAATACAGGACCAAGCCGATGGTGATGGATGTTGTTGCTACTGACAAGATAAAGCTGATGGAAGAAGAAAATGATGGGCCTTCTAGGGCCATGCTCAGGTCAATCCTACTCTTGGTACTCCATGTCTAGGACCTGTGGGACTCGAGACATGATCTCCTAGTTATCCCTAAAAATTGGGGATAACAAGTAGCTAGGGCTTGATCTTCATCTCTTAATAGTAAAGTTTCTTGGTTGGCTACCCTTGATTCTTCTTGAATACATTCTTCCCAAAGACTTTCAAATTGTAGTTTATCCTTTCTAGCACAAATAGTTTGGATGAATGCATCCCAAGGTCTTGTGAGACCATCAAGGGTCGCCATTATGAGTTTGTCTTTTTCTATAGTATCTCTAATTGCTTCTAGTTGTTCTTTGAATTCTGATATTCTGGAGAAATATTCCTGGATTGATTCTCCTTTCTGCATCCTTGTATTCTTGAGTTGAGTTCTTAGATTCATCTTCCTATTTATGTTCTTTCCTTCATATAATATGGTTAAGGCATCAAACATTTTTTTTGGAGTATTCTTTGACAACACTTGAGAAATAAAGTGATCTTTGATATAATCTGCAATGATTCTTTTGGCCCTAATTGTGTCCTTTTGGTGTTTTTCTTTAGTTGTAGTATTGGTGGGTTCTGGTACATCTTCTTTAGCGAATATTGCTAGGTCATTCTCTTCAAGAATTATTCCAATCCTATACTTCCAGGCATGGAAGTTTTCCACACCTTATAGCTTGTCAACAATCTTAGTGCTTCCAGACATCTTTTACTTGGAGCTAGGAAAATGACCAAAAAATGAAAATTCTCAAAATTGAATTCTGAACTTACCAGGAGGTGCGCTTGGCTGAGGCGAGTAGTTTGATGTGGTTAGATTTCAAAAAATCCAACTTTTTACCCTTCAAACTTGACCAACAGATTTCTGGACTGGTGCTTTTGGTTTTCTGATACTTCTGGTTTTCTAGTACTTTTGGTTTCCTGGTACTTCTGGTTTTCTGGTACTTCAGGTACTAGTGAAAACTAGGGTTTCAATTTTGGGGATATGTAGCCATTGAAAAGGTGCGTTGAAGGTGCCAAAGAGTTCCTTGAGGTAGAGCGCACTTTTTTAGATTGCTCTTGGGCTGAAATTCTTCTTCAATAAAGAGCCCTAAATTTCATGTACAATAAAAGTGACGTTTTTCTTCTTCTTATGAAAGATGCTCTCTTCAACTTAGCTCTGATAACATGTTAGAGTTTAAGCTATCATTAGGTTTCATTTCAATTCACTAGATAACCATAGCATAGATAGGATAATTGAGAAATACACAATCACAAGAGACACATCATTTATCCTAGGAAACCCTCATGGGGGAGAAAACCTAGCAAAACATTCCTTAATATAGATAGCCAATACAATGCCAAGAGCATAAACCAAACACTACAAAAATTCCTCTCCAAGTAATGTCCCTCTCTCTCTCTTCCTTCTTCTCTAACTGCAACTCCAAACTTGCGCTATGATGATCAAGTGAGTGAGTGAACAAATGAGGCGTCGGCCTCCTTTATTTATACAATCTAGCAAGAGCTAAAATGAAGTGTTTTTTCACTGGAAGGGTCGACTTCTCATTATGGGTGGTTAGAACCACCTTAATTAACTATGGGGTTCAACTTCTCATTTTGCTTATTACAATTAGGGTTTGACCAATCCACAAAAGGGGATTTGGTCATTTACAATGCCCGACATGATCAATCCACAAAAGGGGATTGATCTAATGAATAATACATCAATAATAAATAGAATACTCTTTTCAGTTACAATATTTCAACAATAAAATGCCTACCTAGACTCACTCTACAAGAGGCAGAGAAACATACAAGCCTCTCAAGGCACATCTCGAGAAAGCAAAAGAGATTTTCAAGTTATCCTTCAGTCATGAGCCACTTCATTTATGATGAGTTTCTTGGTCTTAGAGAAGCAACAAGAGAACAGGTATGGAAAGATGCCATAACATAAGAGTACCAGTATATCTTAAAGAATGATGTATAAGACATTATTTAGGGACTAGAAGGGAATTCAATGGTAAATTTCAAGTGGATCTATAAGATCAAGAATACATCTCATGGAAGAGAAATACAAAACAAAATCTATAACCAGAGGTTTCTCACAAACATAGGTAGTTGTCTATGATGAGACACTTGATCCAGTGAACTCGATACACTTCCATATATACTACCATCCATGAGTTGGAAACTATATCAGATAGATACATTCTTTATGAGTTTGGATTTCAGCAAGAGTGTAACATCCATGGCCATCCACGCTGGGGCATGCTACTCTAGAGAATGCTTTTGTTCTCTTTGCGCAACATACTGTAACATACCCATCATCCAACTTAGCTATGTCACATAAATTTTTCGAACTACATGCAATTAAAACATATACACAGAGAACTATTGTGGAACTTTATATATAAAACGTAAAGAATCAAATGCATTTTGTAATTTCACAGATTCATACTAAAATAATAGTAAACACATACATGCAACATATACAGGCAATACCCATAACTATAAAGACAGTTATAACCACACATAGGATAAACCCACAAAAATAACCGCGTAAATAATAATGCAACATGTAAATTTATCACACAATTGACACTTATCTTGGTAATAATATCACCAAATGCGTGCAAACCTTCCACAAACCTTCCAGCCTTAGACCACACTGCTAATCACTCTCAACAGTGGGTCACCCCCGAGCTAGGACTAAACTCCATCTGGGTAAAGGGATTCCTAACCAGGCTAATGGTTCATAGACAATAGGAAAGACTTCGTCACAGGTGCCCACTCAAACTAACAGCCTACAGTCCCTCATTCCCCACATGCTTGTCCCACCCTAGGAAGTGTGCCCCTTCTCTTCTCAACAACTGACCCACTTCCTTTCTGAGCTTCAGCAACAGGCCAAACAGGAAGTCTGAGAGCCTTGTAGCTGTAGTTTATCACCTTCAGGAAATCAATTCCCAACAATTCTCTCACCCAGAGAGGAATTGATCACAGGCCTAGTAACTTGCCTCTTCAATATCCCATGGGCCTGATAACCCATTTCTTCAATCCAACTCCCAAGCTAACCAACTACACAAACAAGTATGGCTATGGAAACAGGTTCAGGTACAGTGACATGACGGTACAGAAGATAGCTCAATGAGTGTGTTAATTCTCATGGATGATTGACTGGATGAATGGATGATGGGAGGAATCATGAAAAGAATATCTGGAAAATGAACTAAGTCCTCACAATATGTATGCATGTCCCCAACTTGACACTTGTCATGTTGGGATCAACTTTGGCCCACTTGTCCCCATCTTTCGAACTTAGGATAAAATAATTATCCATACTTTATACTTTAAGAAATATTAATATAATATTCCTTTTTGGCTTAAGCTCCCTAGCTTAGCCCCTTTTCCTTAACTTTTATCCCCCACCCTTTCCCTAACTAGTGGAGTTTAGTCCCCCATACTCTTTTTTCATGGTTGGTCTGTGCACAATTATGTATTTTATATTAATGTTGAGACATATACAAAATTAAGTGCACTGACCTTTAACATCTAGGATCTCCATCCTAATAATCACAAAACTGGCTCACCAACCTATAAAACACAACATATACACAAAGGTTCCCTGGCCTCAAAATCACGCACACTTAATTTGTTACACGCGATATCCTAGAATGTGCACACTTCCTCATTTTACTACACAGTACATGTGCGCACTATGCCATGAAAGGTGCATACAAAAATGATATCAAACAACTCACCAACTTAATTACATTTTCATTTACATTACAATTTGGTTCGACCTAGGGATATTACAATCCCCTCCCCTTATTTATGCATTGTCCTAAGTGCATTATGTACTCATTCACAACAAAATTTCAAAAATCCTCAAAAATATGCGGGTATTCTACCCGCATTGCATCCTCATTCTCCCAAGTAGCGTCCTCAGGACCATACCAGATCCATTGGACCTTTATAATCCCTATGGCTCGATTTCGGAGCTGTTTGATTTTTCGGTCTAGAATGCGTACTGGATGCACTTGGAAAGCGCCTTCTTGCTCCACCTGAATCACATTCCAATAAATAACATGATTAGCATTAGGTATATATTTCTTGAGAAATGATATATGGAGTACATTATTAACAGACATAGATGTAGGCAATACAATCATATAAGCCATTGGACCAATCCTCTCTAGGATTTCAAATGGCCCACAATAGCGAGCTGCCAACTTTGAACAATTTCCCAACTTCTGGGAACTTTTGTTGGCTTTCACTTTAAAAAATACATGGTCTCCCACTTTAAATTCCCTATGAGTTCTACCCTTATCAACATAGTTTTTCTGTCTGTCTTGGGAAGCCTTTAAATTTTTCTTTATTTTTATCATTTTCTCCTCCATTTCCCTGAGAAAATATGGCCCAACCATTGCTCTATCTGATGGGTTATCCCATCTTACTGGTGTGTTGCACTTTCTTCCATAAAGTGCCTCAAATGGGCTCATCTTTAGAGATGTTTGGTACCCATTGTTACAAGCAAACTCTACCAAGTGTAGGTAGTCTTCCCATTTTGATGGTTTATCCATCACACATATCCTCAACATATTTTCAATCACTTGATTTACCCTCTCTGTTTGTCCATTTGATTCTGGATGACAAGTTGTACTAAAATTCAAATTTGTTCCAAATCCATTAAATAATCCCTTCCAAAATTTTGAGGTAAATTTTGGATCTCTGTCAGACACAATTATCTTGGGTATGCCATGTAATCGAGCATTTTCTCTCATATAAACTTCAACAATGTTGGTTTCCTTGTGAGTGAGCTTAACTGGAATAAAATGGGTAGATTTAGTAAGCTTATCCACCACTACCATGATAGAATCATGTTTCTTATTTGTTCTAGGCAGTTTGGTGATGAAATTCATTGTTACAACTTCCCATTTCCACTCAAGAATGGGTAATGGTTGTAGCAAACCAGTTGGGTGTCTATGCTCAGCCTTTACCTTTTGACATTCCAAACATTTGGCAATAAAATCAACAACGTCTTTCTTCATTCCCGACCAATAATATTGGCTCTTGATAACTACAATAGTTTTTTGATAACCTAGGTGCCCAGCATAAGGTACATTATGCATTTCTCTCAATATCATATTTTTCAATTCATGAGAATTTGGTACATAAATTCTACCCATGTACCTCATAATTTCATTATTATCTAGCTTGTATTCTTCAATTTTCTGTTGCAAATTACCTTGTTGTAATTTTTCCACTAATTCCTTGTATTGCAAATCTAATTTTGTAGCCTCTAAAATTCTGGGTTTCAAATCTTATTGGTACATGCTAATGGTTGTAGCATGCAATTCATGCACTCTTCTATTGAGTGCATCAACCACTTTGTTTTCTTTCCCCTTGACATGATTTATATCAAAGTCATATTCACTTAGAAATTCTAACCATCTTCTTTGCCTAGCATTTAGAGTTGGCTGATCAAATAAATATTACAGATCATTATGGTCTATCCTCAGTTCAAATATTTTCCCCATGAGGTAGTGTCTTCATTTCCTCAAGGCATGCACTATGGTTGCCAACTCCAAATCATGAGTGGCATAGTGTCTTTCATGCTCCTTCAACTTCCTTGATTCATAACATATAACAAACCCATTTTGACTGAGGAATCCACCAAGTCCTTATTTACATGAATATGTGCATACAATGAAGTTTTCATTTGGGTCTGCAACCATTAGTATTGGAACACTTGTTAATAATTGTTTCAAGTGTTGGAAACTGTTTTCACAATCCATTGTCCACTGAAACTTCACACCCTTCTTTTGTAAGGAAATGATTGGGTGTGCAATCTTTGCAAATCCTTAAAAAAATCTCCTGTAGTAGCCTGCAAGGCCCATGAATAATCTAGCCTCTGTCACATTCTTTGGCGCTAACCATTCTCTAATGGCTTCTATCTTCTTAGGATCCACTGTTATCCCATCCTATGAAATGATATGTTCCAAATAATGAATTTGCTTATGATAAAATGAGCACTTGCTCAACTTGGCATACAACTGATGCTCCCTTAATACTTGCAACACCATTCTCAAATTATTCTCATTCTCTTCTTCTGACTTAGAATATATAAGAATGTCATCTAGAAATACAATGAAAAACTTGTCTAAATATTCTCTAAAAACACCATTCATTAAGCACATGAAAACAACTGGTGCATTTGACAACCCAAACGGGCACCACTATGAATTCATAATGACCATACCTTATTCTGAAGGCAATCTTGCCAATATCTTCCTCTTTAATCCTTACTTTATGGTATCCTGACCTGATATCTATCTTTGAAAATATCTTTGCATCCTTTAATTGATCAAAGAGATCACCAATCCTTGGCAGAGGATACTTGTTCTTTACAGTCACTTTATTCAGCTGTCTGAAATCAATACACAATCTTAATGTCCCATCTTTCTTCTTCAATAACAATAACATGGCACCCCAATGTGACACACTTGGGCATATATACCCCTTCTTCAGAAGTTCTTCAAGCCTCATTTGCAACTCTTTCAATTCTGGTGTACTCATTCTATAAGGAGTCTTTAACATTGGAGTTGCTCCAGGCATTAAATTTATAGAGAAATCAATATCTCTCTTTGGGGATAGTCCTGGTACCTCCTTGAACACATCTCCAAAATCTTCCAGGATTTCATAATCTTCCAAATTTGACACCTTATCTTTAGATGTCTCTTCCATATGAGCTACAAATATTTGACACCCTTTTATGTAACATCTCTTCAACTGCAATGCTGACATTTCTCTAATGGTTACTGCCCTGGGAATTCCCTGCACTCTCCTTAGGTTCCCTTCCTCATCCAAGCAAGTAAATGTCTTGTTATGACAGTCTAGGATAACATTATGTTGGTCCAACCAATCCATCCCAATTAAACAGTCATAGGAACCTAAAGGCAAGATGTTCAAATCTGTCGTGGTTTTCAGTCCATTCATGTCCATAAGACATGACTTAACCATCTCATTAACTTTTCTTTTGGCTCCGGTAGCCAGTTGAACCAACCAATATTTTCCATGATTGCTTCTAATCAAATGAAAAATTTCCACCATCTTAGGATCTATATAACTATTACTAGATCCTGGATCAATTAAAATAGAAATGGTTTGGTTGTTGATCATACCTTCCACTTCAATCATATATGACTGATACTTTGCTTGCTTGTTATCCAGGGCTGCATAGATCCTTGGTACATTTATGCCCATTTCCTCCACTGTTTCATCTTGCTGTACATTGTGAACAATCCTCACTTTTTCACCTATGTGAGGGAAATCTCTGAACATATGATCTCCTTTACAACCCCAACATTGTATAGGTGGTTTCCTTGGCCTTTGACCTTCTGTCTCAATCATTCTGGGTTCTCTAGAAGTTGGTTTTCCCTAGGGATTATTTCTGAAGAATGGTGGCTTAGTACCCTTCTTCCTCTGATCCATCTTGAATTTCTTTTTGTCTTCCCAAACTTTTTGGAAATTTTGTCTTTCTTTTTGTTGATCATATAGGCATTTAGCTCGCCTTATGGTCTCCTCCAATGTCTTGGGATCATCATACTATATTTTTCCACTGATGAATGATGACAATCCACTCAAATACCTTTGAATCTTAACTATCTCATCCTTGATGAAAGAGACATACTTCAGAAGTTCTAAAAACCTTCTCTCATATTCATCTATGGTCATACTCCCAAGCTTAAGTTCAAAGAACTCTTTCATTTTCTTGTCACAATATCTCTTAGTCAAGTATTTCTTCTCAAAATACTTCTTGAATTCTCTCCAAGTAACATTTTTCTCTTTAATTTGTTGCACCTGCACAAGCTGATCCCACCACATGGATGTCTTTCCTTTGAGTTGATAGATGAAAATTCTACCTTCTGCATGAGATGAATAATTATGCAATTGAAAATATTTTCTCATGCCCAACAACCATGTTTCTGCATCTTCATCCTTCTTGTGCTCACCATCAAATGTAGGAGGTTTGATTTTATTCATATCTCCTCGTAGCTCATCCACCCCAAACCTCTTATGATTCCTAACAGGGGATGGACTTGAACTATTGTGTTCCCTCTTATTGGAATGCCTCGGGGAGTGATGGTGATGTCTGCTAACACTTATGCTTCTTCTTTTCTCATCAGTAGACCTGTGACTTCTTGATTTGCTTGAGCCACTCTCCTTATCCAATTTATTTTCTATTATGTTCAAGATCTGCATTAACTTCATGTTGAAGTCATCCCGCTGCTCCTTGGCTCTCATAAGCCTTTCATTATCATCTTTATGGCTTTGGAAATCCTTCTGCAAATTTTTTATGGTCTCTACCATATTCATGTTTTCATCCCTTCCTTCTCCATGTCCATTGGAGTTTGTTCCTTCAATGCCGAAATGGACATCCATCCCTCTGATTTCATCTTCCTGATTGTAAGTCCCTTATGCATCTTCCATTTCTATGGACTCTGTCATGAACCTGATTTGATATAGTTGTTTTTAACTCTGCAAAATATGCAGCCAACAAAACTTTGTTAGGCTAACTGACTCAACAATTTCATGAAAAATATGAACCATTCCGGTTCAATAATATATCATAATTATTTCTTCTAATTCCTGAAAAATTGAATACCCAGATCAATTTTCTGGGTGGATATTTATATTCCACTGTCCAACACCTTTCCAACACCTTCTCCCATGCTCAATTCCGAGTCTTGAGCAGAATTTTATGGTTATTTGAAAATTGCCCATTAATTTTTCTGTTCATTCTTCAACTTGGCGCAGCTTTGTGCTGTAAATATGCATTTTTGCACCTACTCCATTGGAATTTTCGTAGGATTTCAATTGGGTTTCTTCATATACATATTATGGACACTTTTTCCAAGTTCCACCTTTTTCTGGGTTCTGGGCTGCTAGTTACATCCTGCTGAAGTTCTAGGCCAATTCGTGTTTTTGGTCTAGAATGCTACATGTACCTTATTTTCCATATTAAACATTTTTAACATGCCCATAAATTTAATTCAGATCTAGTACTATATTCTATGGTTCAATAGATTTCCATTGACTGCTCCTGCGCCTCAATCAGATTCTGGAGACGAAAGTTATGGCTCTTTGAAGTTAGTTGGGTCTTAAAATTTACCCTCCATTGTTTGTGTTGTAACTTTCTCATAAAAACTATGTTTGATGAATGATTTACACCATTAGAAAGATCTCTCTTAGCTGCAGAGACAAAGTGTACCTTGGTACTGAGTACCATGGTACACTTTGTTCTTGTGGTTTTTGCGTAGCTAAAAACGCTCTAAAGAGCCTCAAAAACGCGCTACAAAAAGATGACGTTCAAATGATATAAAACATCACAACAAATCATTGGTTTTCTGCTATTGTTCACCCTCCAAACGAATTCGACCGCACAAAATTCAACCTGTACACCCATATATAGCATGCACAACAACAACACAAGGCAAATTATGCTCCACGCACCTATAACCACTGTGCATCACTTCTTTGTCGCGCCAATAATTGGTGCACACTACTTTTGTGTCGCGTGCCAATATCCACCACGCACAGTTTTGGTTCTTGCACTATTACATGTTGCGCACAATTTTTGCATCGCGTACTGATATTCTCCGTGCATTTCACTCTACGCACTGCACCATGCCAGATTTTAGTATGCCCCCACTACGCACCAATACTCTGCATGCACAATTAACTAAATTGTCGCACGACAACATATACCCACATTGCGCGCACACCAACCAAAATCCACTATGCTCTGCCCATACTACGCACACCACGCACGCCATTATTATGTGTGTGTGCACACCACATGCACCTTATTAAGCATATGCACACCACACACACCTTATTATGCATATGTACACCATGCAATGCTAAATTTAGTGCGCGCACCAGCACATTAACGTTTTTCCGCGCAACGGAAAAATTTAGTGTGCGCACCCACAAACCAACATTTTTCCGCACAACGCCAAAATTTAGTACGTGCATCCGCATACCAATATTTTTCCGTGCAGCACAAAATTTTAATGCGCGCGCCCTCACAACAACATTTTTCCGCACGGTGCCAAAATTTAGTGCGTGCACGCGCACACCAATATTTTTCCGCGTGACACGAAATTTTAGTGTGTGTGCCCGCACACCAATAGTTTTCCGCGCAGCGCCCAGTTTTTACATATCACTACTTTTTTACTACACATCATGCAGTTTTAGTGCGCCCACCTACACACATTCATTTTTATGCGCATCTATTCCTCGTGAATTCCACTACAGAAATTGGGGCTTTTTCCTAACTTTTTTCCCCAATTGCTTCTAAATTTTACCATGGATGCTTTGTAACTTGAAATTTGGCCACTTCGAAATCAATCCTCTGTGAAATTTTTCTTCAACTCAACTTGTTTGGCCCATCCAGGCTTAGTGTTGAAAACTAAAGATTTGATACCATATTGTAACATCCCCGACCATCCATGCCAGGGCATGCTACTCCAGAGAATGCTTTTATTCTCTCTACGGAACATACTATAACATACCCAACATCCAACTGAGCTATGGCACATAAATTTTTCGAACTACATACAATTAAAACATATACACACAGAACTATTGTGAAACTTTATATATAAAACGTAAAAAGACAAATGGATTCTGTAATTGCACGGATTCATACTAAAATAACAGTAAACACACACATGCAACATATATTGGCAATACCCATAACTATAAAGATAGTTATAACCACACATAGGATAAACCCACAAAAATAACCATGTAAATAATAATGCAACATGTAAATTTATCACATAGTTGACACTTATCTTGGTAAGAATATCACCAAATGTGTGCAGACCTTCCACGGACCTCCCAACCTTAGACCACACTCCTCATCACTCTTAGCAGTGGGTCACTCCCGAGCTGGGACTAAACTCCTCCTGAGTAAAGGGATTCCTAACCAGGCTAATGGTTCATAGACAATAGGAAATACTATGACACAGGTTCCCACTCAAACTAACAGCCTATAGTCTTTCATTCCCCACATGCCTGTCCCACCCCAGGAATTGTGCCCCTTCTCTGCTCAACGGCCCTTTGGTTGCCCCACTTCCTTTCCATGCTTTAACAACAGGTTGGATAGGAAGTCTAAGAGCCCTGTAGTTGCAGTTTAGCACATTCAAGAAATCAATTCCCAACAATTCTCTCACCCAAAGAGGAATTTCTCACAGGCTTGAAACCCGCCTCTTCAATATCCCACGGGCCTGACAACCCGCTTCTTTAGTCCATCTCCCAAGCTAACCACCTACACAAACAAGTATGGCTATGGAAACAGGTTTAGGTACAGTAACATGAAGGTACAGAAGATATCTCAATGAGTGTGTGAATTCTCATGGATGATTGATTGGATGACTGGATGATGGGAGGAATCAGGGAAGGGATATCTGGCAAATGAACTAAGTCCCCACAATTTGTATGCATGTCACCAACTTGACACTTGTCATGTTGGGAGCTACTTTGGCCCACTTGTCCCCATATTTAGAACTTAGAATAAAATAATTATCCATACTTTATACTTTAAGAAATATTAATATAATATTCCTTTTTGGCTTAAGCTCCCTGGCTTATCCCCTTTTCCTTAACTTTTAGCCCCCACCCTTTCCCTAACTAGTGGAGTTTAGTCCCCCATTCTCTTTTATCATGGTCGATCTACGCGCCATGATGTATTTTATATTAATGTTGAGACATATACAAAAGTAGGCGCATTGGCCTTAACATCTAGGCTCTCCGGCCTAATAATCACAAAACTAGCTCACCAGCCTATAAAACACAACATATACACAAAGGCTCTCTGGCCTCAAATATGTGCACTTAAGTTGTTGCACACAGTATTTTGGAATGTGCACACTTCCTCATTTTACTGCACAGTACATATGCGCACTATGCCATGAAAGGTGCATACAAAAACGATATCAAACAACTCACCAGCTTAGGTACATTTCCATTTAAATTACAATTATAATTATGCAATTGAAAATATTTTTGAATGCCCATCAACCAGTTTTCTGCATCTTCATCCTTCTTGTGCTCACCATAAAATGTAGGAGGTTTGATTTTATTCATTTCTCCTCGTAGCTCATCCACCCCAGACCTCTTATGCTTCCTGACAGGGGATGGACTTGAGCTGTTGTGTGCCCTCTTATTGGAATTCCTCGGGGAGTGATGGTGATGTCTGCTAACACTTATGGTTCTTCTTTTCTCATCAGGAGACCTGTGACTTCCTGATTTTCTTGAGACACTCTCCTTATCCAAATTCTTTTCTATTATGTTCAAGATCCGCATTAACTTCATGTTGAAGTCCTCCTGTTGCTCCTTGGCTCTCATAAGGCTTTCATTATCATCTTTATGGATTTCAACATCCTTTTGCAAATTTTTAATGGTCTCTACCATATTCATGTTTTCATCCCTTCCTTCTCCATGTCCATTGGAGTTTGTTCCTTCAATGCCCAAATGGACATACATCCCCCCGATTTCATCTTCCTGGTTGTAATTCCCCTGTGCATCTTCCATTTCTCTGGACTTTGTGTTAAACCTGATCTGATCTAGTTGTTGTTAATTCTGCAAAATGTGCAGCCAACAAAACTTTGTCAGACTAACTGACTCAACAATTTCATGAAAAATATGAACCATTCTGGTTCAATAATATATCAGAATTATTTCTTCTAATTTCCTAAAAATTTGAATGCCCGAATCAATTTTCTAGGTGGATATTTATATTCTACTGTCCAACACCTTTCCAACGCCTTCTCCCATGCTCAATTCTGAGTCTTGAGCAGAACGTTATGGTTATTTGAAAATTGTCCATTAATTTTTTTGTTCATTCTTCAACTTAGCGCAGCTCTGCGCTGTAAATATGAAATTTTGCACCTACTCCATTGGAATTTTCGTAGAATCTCAATTGGGTTTCTTCACATACATATTATGGACACTCTGTCCAAGTTTCACCTTTTTCTGGGTTTCGGGTTGCTAGTTACAGCTTGCTGAAGTTCTAGGCCAATTCGTGTTTTTGGTCTAGAATGCTACAAGTACCTTATTTTCCATATTAAACATTTTTAACATGACCAGAAATTTAATTCAGCTCTAGGAATGTCTTCTATGGTTCAATATATTTCCATTGACTTCTCCTACGCCTCAATCGAATTTCGGAGCAGAAAGTTATGGCTCTTTGAAGTTAGTTGGGTCTTAAAATTTACCCTCCATTGTTTGTGTTGTAACTTTCTCATAAAAAATTTGTTTGACGAACAATTTACACCATTAGAAATATCTCTCCGAGCTCTTTTATTTGAGCTACAAAGACAAAGTGTACCTTGGTACATAATAGTTTGGTACACTATGTTCTTGTGGTTTTTGCGTAGCTAAAAATGCTCTTAAGGGCCTAAAAAACACACTGCAAAAAGATGGCGTTCAAATGATATAAAACGTCGCATAAAATCATTGGTTTTTTGTTGTTGTTCACCCTCCAAACGACTTCGAGTGCACAAAATTCAACCTGTACACCCATATATAGCATGCGCAACAACACCACAAGGTAAATTATGCTCCGCGCACCTATAACCACTGTGCATCACTTCTATGTCGCGCCAATAACTGGTGCGCACTACTTTTGTGTCGCGCGTCAATATCCACCACGCACAGTTTTAGTTCTTGCACTATTACCTGTTGCACACAATTTTTGTATCGCACGTTGATATTCCATGCACATTTCACTCTATGCGTTGCACCATGCTAGAGTTTCGTACACCCCTATTGTGCACCATTAACTAAACTATCGTGCGACAACATATACCCACATTATGCGCGCACCAACCAAACTCCACTGCGCTCTGCCCATACTGTGCACACCACGTGTGCCATTATTATGTGTGTCCACACTGCATGCACCTTATTATGCGTATGCACACTGCGCAATGCTAAATTAGCGCATGCACCCGCACACCAACGCTTTTCCGTGCGGCGTCAAAATTTAGTGCGCGCACCCACACACCAACATTTTTGCACGCGGCGCCAAAATTTAGTGCACACACCCGCACACTAATATTTTTCCGTGCGGCACCAAATTTTAGCATGCGCGCCCGCACAACAACATTTTTCTGCGCAACACCAAAATTTAGTGTGTGCAGCCGCACACCAATATTTTTTCGCTTGACACCAAATTTTAACACGCGCGCCCGCACGCCAACATTTTTCCGCGCGGCACCCAATTTTTACACATCACTACTTTTTTACTGTGCATCATGCATTTTTAGTGCGCCCACCTACGCACATTCATTTTTATGCGCATCAATTCCTTGTGAATTCCACAGTAGAAATTCGGTCTTTTTCCTAACTTTTTTTCCCAATTTACCATTAACATTCTGCAACTATGAAATTTGTTCAATTTCACCCCGATAACACAAGTTCAACCTCTGCAACAAAAAAAATCGTTATGGTTTGACATTTCTAGAACGAATTTTACCCAAACTCAATTCATGAATTGAGAATTTTAATTACTAAACTTGCTCCATCTATCATGGCTTCACTGTAACTTCAAATTCGACCAATTCCAAGTCTGAATTTGCTAGAAAAGATATTAAATCAAGAATATCTCACCACTTGGACAAATTTCTCAATTTCGCATGAATTTAACAACACAAATTGGGGCTTTTTCCCAATTCTGCGTTGTTGCTTCTAAATTTTACCATGGACACTATGTAACTTGAAATTTGGCCACTTCGAAATCAATCCTCTGTGAAATTTCTCTTCAACTCAACTTGCTCAGGCCATCCAAGCTTAGTGTTGAAAACTGAAGCTTTGATACCATATTGTAACATCCCCGACCATCCACGTCGGGGCATGCTACTCCAGAGAATGTTTTTGTTCTCTCTATGGAACATATTGTAACATACCCAACATCCAACTGAGTTATGCCACATAAATTTTTCAAACTACATGCAATTAAAACATATACACACGGAACTATTGCACAACTATATATATAAAACGTAAACAGACAAATGCATTATGTAATTGCACGGATTCATACTAAAATAAAAGTAAACACATACATGCAACATATACAGGCAATACCCATAACTATAAAGACAATTATAACCACACATAGGATAAACCCACAAAAATAACCACGTAAATAATAATGCAACATGTAAATTTATCACACAGTTGACACTTATCTTGGTAAGAATATAACCAACTGCATCCAGACCTTCCACGAACCTCCCAGCCTTAGACCACACTGCTCATCACTCTCAGAAGTGGGTCACCCCCGAGCTGGGACTAAACTCCACCCAGGTAAAGGGATTCCTAACTAGGATAATGGTTCATAGACAACAGAAAAGACTTTGTCACAGGTGCCCACTCAAACTAACAGCCTACAGTCTCTCATTCCCCACATTCCTATCCCACCCTAGGAAGTGTGCCCCTTCTCTGATCAACAGTCCTTTAGCTACCCCACTTCCTTTCTGGGCTTAAGCAACAGGCCGGACAAGAAGTCTCAGAGCCCTGTAGCTGCAGTTTAGCACCTTCAGGAAATCAATTCCCAACAATTCTCTCACCCAGAGAGGAATTTATCATAGGCCTAACAAACCGCCTCTTCAATATCCCACGGGCTTGACAACCCGCTTCTTCAGTCCATCTCCCAAGCTAACCAGCTACACAAACAAGTATGGCTATGGAAACAGGTTCAGGTACAATGACATGAAGGTACGAAAGATAGCTCAATGAGTGTGTGAATGCTCATGGATGATTGACTGGATGACTGGATGATGGGAGGAATCATGGAAAGAATATCCGAAAAATGAACTAATTCCCCACAATATGTATGCATGTCACCAACTTGACACTTGTCATGTTGGGAGCTACTTTGGCCCACTTGTCCCCATCTTTAGAACTTAAGATAAAATAATTATCCATACTTTATAATTTAAGAAATATTAATATAATATTCCTTTTTAGCTTAAGCTCCCTGGCTTAGCCCCTTTTCCTTAACTTTTAGCCCCCACCCTTTCCCTCACTAGTGCATTTTAGTCCCCCATACTCTTTTCTCATGGTCGGTCTGCGCACAATAATGTATTTTATATTAATGCTGAGACATATACAAAAGTAGGGGCACTGTCCTTTAACATCTAGGCTCTCCGGCCTAATAATCACAAAACTAGTTCACCAGCCTATAAAACACAACATATACACAAAGGCTCCCTGGCCTCAAAATCGCGCGCACTTAAGTTGTTGTGAGCAGTATCCTGGAATGTGCACACTTCATCATTTTATTGCACGCACTATGCCATGAAAGGTGCATACAAAAATAATATCAAACAACTCACCAGCGTAAGTACATTTTCATTTACATTACAATTATAATTATTCAATTGAAAATATTTTCTCATGCCCAACAACCATGTTTCTGCATCTTCATCCTTCTTGTTCTCACCATCAAATGTAGGAGGTTTGATTTTATTCATTTCTCCTCGTAGATCATCCACCCCAGACCTCTTATGCTTCCTGACAGGGGATGGACTTGAGTTACTGTGTGCCCTCTTATTGGAATGCCTCAGGGAATGATGGTGATGTCTGCTAACACTTATGGTTCTTCTTTTCTCATCAGGAGACTCGTGACTTCCTAATTTGCTTGAGCCACTCCTTATCCAATTTATTTTATATTATGTTGAAGATCTGCATTAACTTCATGTTGAAGTCATCCTGTTGCTCCTTGGCTATCATAATCCTTTCATTACCATCTTTATGGCTTTTGACATCCTTCTGCAAATTTTTAATGGTCTCTACCATATTCATGTTTTCATCCCTTCCTTCTCCATGTCCATTGGAGTTTGTTCCTTCAATGCCCAAATGGAAATCCATCCTTTTGATTTCACCTTCCTGGTTGTAAGTCCCATGTGCATCTTCCATTTCTCTGGACTCTGTGTTGAACCTGATCTGATCTAGTTGTTGTTAACTCTTAAAAATGTGTAGCCAACAAAACTTTGTGAGGCTAACTGACTCAACAATTTCATGAAAAATATGAACCATTCTGGTTCAATAATATATCATAATTTTTTCTTCTGATTTCCTAAAAAATTGAATTCCCGGATCAATTTTCTGGGTGGACATTTATATTCCACTGTCCAGCACCTTTCCAACACCTACTCCCATGCTCAATTCCGAGTCTTGAGAAGAAAGTTATGGTTATTTGAAAATTGTCCATTAATTTTTCTGTTCATTCTTTAACATGGCGCAGCTCTGCGCTGTAAATATGCATTTTTGCACCTACTCCATTGGAATTTTTGTAGGATCTAAATTAGGTTTTTTCATATACATATTATGGACACTCTACCCAAGTTTCACCTTTTTCTGGGTTCTGGGCTGCTAGTTACAACCTGTTGAAGTTCAAGGCCAATTCGTGTTTTTGGTCTAGAATGTTACAGGTACCTTCTTTTCCATATTAAACATTTTTAACATACCCATAAATTTAATTCAGCTCTAGGATTGTCTTCTATGGTTCAATAGTTTTCCATTGACTTCTCCTGTGCCTCAATCGAATTTTGGAGCAAAAAGTTATGGCTCTTTGAAGTTAGTTGGGTCTTAAAATTTACCCTCCACTGTTTGTGTTGTAACTTTCTCGTAAAAACTCTGTTTGACAAATGATTTACACCATTAGAAATATCTCTCCGAGATATTTTATTTGAGATGCAAAGACAAAGTGTACCTTGGTGCATAGTGCCATGGTAAACTTTGTTTTCGTGGTTTTTGCGTAGCTAAAAACGCTCTTAAGGGCCTTAAAAACACGCTGCAAAAAGATGATGTTCAAATGATATAAAATGTCGCAGAAAATCGTTGGTTTTCTGTTGTTGTTCAACTTCCAAATGACTTTGAGTGCACAAAATTCAACCTGTACACCCATATATAGCATGAGCAGCAAGACCATAAGGTAAATTATGCTTCACGCACCTATAACCACTATGCATCACTTCTCTATCGTGCCAATAACTGGTGCGCCCTACTTTTGTGTCGCGTGCCAATATCCACCACACACAGTTTTGGTTCTTGCACTATTACCTGTTGCACGCAATTTTTGTATCATGCGCTGATATTCCACGTGCATTTCTCTCTATGCGTTGCACGATGCCAGAGTTTAGTACGCCCCCACCATGCACCAATACTCTGCGTGCACCATTAACTAAACTATTGCGCGAAAACATATACCCACATTGCGCGTGCACCAACCAAACTCCATTGCGCTCTACCCATACTGTGCACACCAGGCGCGCCATTATTATGTGTGTGCAAACTGTGCACACCTTATTATGCATATGCACACCGCGTAATGCTAAATTTAGTGTGCACACCCGCACACCAACGTTTTTCCGTGCGGTGCCAAAATTTAGTGTGTGCACCCACACACCAACATTTTTCCGTGCGGCGCCAAAATTTAGTGCGCGCACCCGCACACCAATATTTTTCCATGCGACACCAAATTTTAGCGCGCGTGCCCACACGGCAACATTTTTCCGCACGGGCCCAAAATTTAGTGTGTGCACTCGCACATCAATATTTTTCCGTGTGACACCAAATTTTAGTGCGCATGCCCGCACGCCAACATTTTTCTGCCTGCACCCAGTTTTTACATATCACTACTTTTTTACTACGCATCATGCATTTTTAGTGCGCTCACCTGCGCACATTCATTTTTATGCGCATCAATTCCTCATGAATTCCATTGCAGAAATTGGGGTTTTTTCCTAATGTTTTTCTCCAATTTACCATAAACATTCTGTAACTATGAAATTTGTTCAATTTCACCCCAATAACACCAGTTCAACCTCTGCAAGAAAAAAAATCGTTGTGGTTTGACATTTCTGGAACGAATTTTACCCAAACTCAATTCACGAATTGAGAATTTTAATTACTAAACTCGCTCCATCTGACATGGCTTCACTGTAACTTCAAATTCGACCAATTCCAAGTCTGAATTTGCTAGAACATATATTAAATCGGGAATATCTCACCACTTGGCCAAATTTCTCAATTTCCCATGAATTTAACAACACAAATTGAGGTTTTTTCTCAATTCCACGTTGTTGCTTCTAAATTTTACCATGGACGCTCTGTAACTTGAAATTTGGTCACTTTGAAATCAATCCTTTATGAAATTTCGCTTCAAGTCAACTTGCTCGACTCATCCAGACTTAGTGTTGAAAACTAAATCTTTGATACCATATTGTAACATCCCCTACCATCCACGTCGGGGCATGCTACTCCAGAGAACGCTTTTGTTCTCTCTGCAGAACATACTGTAACATACCCAGCATCCAACTGAGCTATGCCACATAAATTTTTCGAACTACATGCAATTAAAACATACACACACAGAAATATTGCGGAACTTTATATATATAAAGTAAAAAGACAAATGCATTCTGCAATTGCATGGATTCATACTGAAATAACAGTAAACACATGCATGCAACATATATAGGCAATACCCATAACTATAAAGACAGTTATAACCACACATAGGTTAAACCTACAAAAATAACCACGTAAATAATAATGCAGCATGTAAATTTATCACACAATTGACACTTATCTTAGTAAGAATATCACCAAGTGCATGCAGACCTTCCACGAACCTCCCAGCCTTGACCACACTGCTCATCACTCTCAGAAGTGGGTCACCCCCGTGCTGGGACTAAACTCCACCCAGGTAAAGGGATTCCTAACCAGGCTAATGGTTCATAGACAACAGGAAAGACTCTGTCACAGGTGCCCACTCAAACTAACATCCTAGAGTCCCTCATTCCCCACATGCATGTCCCACCCCAGGAGGTGTGCCCCTTCTCTACTCAACAGTCCTTCGACTTCCCCACTTCCTTTCTGAACTTCAGCAACAGACCGAAAAAGAAGTCTCATATCCCTATAGCTGCAGTTTAGCACCTTCAAGAAATCAATTCCCAACAATTCTCTCACCTAGAGAGGAATTTCTCATGGGCTTGACAACCCACCTCTTTAATATCCCACGTGCCTGACAACCTGTTTCTTCAGTCCATCTCCCAAGCTAACCAACTACACAAACAAGTATGGCTATGAAAACAGGTTTAGGTACAGTGACATGAAGGTACGGAAGATGGATCAATGAGTGTGTGAATGCTCATGGATGATTGACTTGATGACTGGATGATGGGAGGAATCATGGAAAGAATATTTGGCAAATGAACTAAGTCCCCACAATATGTATGCATGTCCCCAACTTGACACTTGTCATGTTGGGAGCTACTTTGGCCCACTTGTCCCCATCTTTAGAATTTAGGATAAAATAATTATCCATACTTTATACTTTAAGAAATATTAATATAATATTCCTTTTTGGCTTAAGCTCCTTGGCTTATCCCCTTTTCCTTAACTTTTAGCCCCCACACTTTCCCTAACTAGTGGATTTTAGTCCCCCATACTCTTTTATCATGGTCAATCTATGCACAACGATGTATTTTATATTAATGTTGAGACATACAAAAGTAGGCGCACTGGCCTTTAACATCTAGGCTCTTTGGCCTAATGATCACAAAATTGGCTCACCAACCTATAAAACACAACATATACACAAAGGCTCCCTGGCCTTAAAATCACGCACACTTAAGTTATTGCGCGTGGTATCCTGGAATGTGCACACTTCCTAATTTTATTGCACAGTACATGCCTGCACTATGCCATGAAAGGTGCATACAAAAATTATATCAAACAACTCACCAGCTTAACTACATTTTCATTTACATTACAATTGGGTTCGGCCTAGGAATATTACAAAGAGTGTTGTTGATCCAAAATTATATCATTACAGTGATGGTGACAAGAGATTGATCCTGATGACTTATTCAGAAAGCCTTGTTGTTGGATACAAGTAATCCTTGAATTATTAATTCAAGATGAAGAATCTGAGTATGATGCACTACTTCTTGGGACAAGAAGTATGACAAAGGACCAATGAGATTTTCTTGAGTCAAGGAAAATATACAGTGAAAATATTAAAGAAGTTACGTATGACAGAATGAAAAATCCACCGTGATGGATTTAAAGAAGAAGATTGATGATGATTCAGACGAGACTGATCCACAACTGATTGGATCACCCATGTATCTAGTTAACACCAGACTTGATTCATGCCATGCAGTGAATGTACTTAGTCATTTCATGAGTCAACCGAGACAAGCTCACTAGACAACAACAAAACATGTATTGAGATATATACGATATATGTCCTAAGATATGCCTCCACTGTGAACTTGAGTGTGCAGGATATGTCGATTCAGATTGAACATAAAGTGCAGTGAATCAAAAAGACACATCATGTTGATGTTCTATAGTGAAGTTTTCCATGGTTTCCTAATGCAGCAGGAAACAAAACTTTGTGGCCTTGAGTACCACGAAGGCAGAGTATATAGCATTGAGTGTGCGAAACAATGTTGCTTCACAAGCTTCTGACAGATTTACTTGACCATGAGATGGATCCTATGATGATAACCAAGAGCTGTGAGTAAAGCTCCTTGAGAGCCCAGTGTTTCCTGATGGATCAAAACACGATGAGATGAAATATCCTTATATCAGAGATATGATGCAGAGGAAAATCATACACATGGAGTACCTTCCTACACATGAGCAGATTGCAGATATCTTCACCAAATTAACTTCGTGAAGAATGGCTCCCTAGTTGAGAGGGAGTGTCAATAACTCCAGCCAAGAAAAAATTCAAAATACATCCATTTGAGACTTGGCATGATAAAGAATGCCTCCCTAGCTGAGAGGGAGTTTTGATGAATGCAGCTATGTGAGACATTCTCCAGCTTACAAACCTGTGAGATGTGGATCATTGTAGCTATGTGAGTCTTTCTCTCAGCTTACAAACCTGAGAGAAAGCCCCTAAGAAGGGTACGTGGTTCTTGCCTGAGATAGAGCTAGGAATATAGAGATGACCTCCTCCATTCAGAGAGTTGAGAGGAACTCTAGATGATTATCCAGTCGGAAAGGCGATCTGTTGAGTTAAATGTGCCTTTGGCTGAGCACAAGGTGAACGTGTGAAATCCCAAAGTGTTGGGTGCATCATCATGTGAACATAAATAAATATGATATATTAGCCTCCTCTAAGAAACATAGTTGATGAGAAGGCTCCAGATGATTCTCCTGTGTGAGGTAGTGGGAAAGAAGATCTGTAGAGTGGACATGCCTATGGACACGCATAGGTGAACATGTGAAGATCTGGCTCTTTTGTGTAATGCAGTGAACCAAAGATATGGCATCCCTATGGATTTGCCCCTAGTGTATGAGAACTAGTGGGTGTATCAGATCCTTTGCTATATATTGTTCAAGAGTCAGACATGCCTGTAACCCTAATTGTTATGTAAAGGGTATAGGTCGGTCCCACCTTAATGTGATTAATAATAAATATAAAAGATAATTAATCTGGTTAATATTAATTATAATAAAAATCATTATTATTATTATTATGTGACTTAGAGAGGTCGGCCATGTTGAGCCAATAGACACTTATGTTGATAGGACAAGTCTAATATAAGTAAAGGAAGATTCCCCATTATGGAATCATATCTTTCTTGTGAGTTTAGAAATTTCAGCAAGTACACTTCTTTGGGAAAAGTGTGCACCTCTCTTGGGCGCTAGATTTCTAGGGTTTGAGAATCCTCTTGTGTGCTAGGGTTTATTTTGGTGGTGAAGGTCTTTCTCTTGAAGAATATAGCAAAGGATTTGGTTGGGTTTTCTTCCCTTGTTGAGAAGGGTTTCCCAGGGTACTTCTTGTGTTCTTCTGCATGGTGCTTCTTCTTGTGATCATGGTTGCTGCAACATTTATGGTTATGGTTAAATGATAAAATGGAATGAACTTCTTGCTTAACCTAGTTTATTGAAAAATCAACACTCCAATTAATGCACCCTGTTTCCCACATGTGTGACCTCAGTTGTACGGATTTGCTTCCTAGGGAAGCATGCAACCTGCTGCAATGAATGCGGTCAGTTGCCCACACATGCGACCTCTGTTGTACAGATCTACTACCTTGGGATGCATGCAACCTGCCTTGCAAAGTGTGCGATCTGTTTTCCTTTCTCACCAAGCTAAAAAATCAATTTTGATTTTTCTCCTTCACCTCACGTGACTTGTGAAATGAATTCTCATTGTCTTTTTCATTTATCCTCTCTGTCTTTTACTTGAGCCATTTACCTGATCTCAATGGTTAAGATTAGATTGTGAGATCGACGACTCTCTTTTTATTAAATCATTAAGTGACTTTAACTTAGCCACTTTATTAATTAAAAGTCACTTTAATAAAAGACATTCACTTTATTAATAAATTAATAAAGTGAATTCTAGGAAAGGTATAGGATACATTTAATGATGATTTCCGCAAGTAAACACCCTTACGGAAATACCTGGCTGAGATACAAACACTAACAAAAGAAACGAAAGTCTCTAAGGACACTCTTCAAGCTATTTAAGATCATCACCTTGGTTTTACCCAAGTTGATCATCATTAGTCAAAGATCACAAAATCTGGATAGGGCATCCAACTATCTCTACAAACCCTCTAGGGAAGAGACCAATAGGATCATAGCATCTATAAAAATAAGGATGGAGATCATGACCTAATGGAGAAGACAACCATCACTAGGCTAAATATGATTTCATAGAAAGGACTCCAACTCATCAATATAGATCCCAAACATGGTCGGAGAGAAAGTGTACCCCTACTTCACCCCAATGATTCTCCAAATGAAATCAAATAGCCCATGTGTTGTGCTAAGGCAGCCAAGGGATAACTCATATAGGCACATGATGGCATTGATAAGGGTCTCTAATATGCCAATGTTTCAAAGTTGTTGAAAGAAGGCCTCCCTTAGGAATATGTCAAAAACTTTGTGAAAGTCTACAAAGAAGCATAAGAATTTCAAAGAGTGATGCCTCATGATGGCTTTGAGAGTGAGAACATGGTCAACAGTTTGATTCCCAGGATGAAAACCTTCCTACCCTCTAGCCCTCAAGTGACATCTCTCAATCTCCTCTAACGACTGCAGATGAAAGGCAGTAGCATAGAGATTAGAGAAAGTATGCCCCACCATGATTGTCCTGTAATTGTTTAGATTGATCCTAGACCCCGATTTGTGTATCAAGTGGATAGTGTGGTGGAACCAGGGCTATAGAAATCTCAATAAAACAACATGGTAGAACAAGTATGTTCCTAACAAATACTAGGTGGAAGCAATACACACATCAATGTATCTACTCAATCGATCTCCAACAAAAGTGGTATACAAGAAGAATCCAAAAGAAGCATAATCTGGACGAAAACCCAAAGTAATTCATTTCAAAGTTTTTGGTTCTATTGTATATGCATGGGTTCTTGAAGAAAAATGAACCGAACTTGATGCAAGAAGCAAGCCAATGATAGACTACAATGGCAATCATAAGGCATATCAATTGGTTGATGTCGAGACTAACAAACCATGCTATAGTCATGTTGTAGTAGTTGATGGAAGTGGAGGGATTAACTAGGAAACAACAGGGCAAAAATAAGATATGAAAGATGTTGGAAATGATGATAATACCACTGTAAAAACAAGTATGTAGGATGATAAACATCAACTTGAGGTGGGGGAAATTTCTCAACATGTTCCCCACAAATTTCCAATCAAGAGGATGTTGGTAATAGCTCAAATCAGCATGAAAACAACACTGATTTGAAGGAGAAAGTATAGAAGAAGAGATCAAAATGATAGTACAATACCTATTATGATGCTCGGTTAAATAATATGCTTGACATGATGACTGAAGGAAGACCAAAAAGAGGTAAGACATGATATGGTGGATTATGCTTTGATGGCTATCCTTCAACACTCATTTAAGCCTCAAGGATATGAAGAAGTCAAAGGAAGGTCGAAATGGGAACAATGTATGAAAGTTGAACATGAGACCTTCATGAAGAATTAGACATGGGCTCTCACGGAGATTTCTCCAAAAAAGAAACTTATTGACTACAAATGGGTCTATAAAGTCAAGTACAAGGTAGATGGGACACTTGACAAGCACAAAGAAATGTTGGTCGCAAAGGGCTTTGCTCAGGAAAAAGGGATTGACTACGAGGAGGCCTTTGCTCCTACAACGAAAATGGGAACAATTAGTTTGGTTATAACCATGGTAGCATAGTTTGGCTAGAAATTATACAAAATGGATAAGAAGAGTGCCTTCCTCAATGAAGAACCAGAAGAATAATTCTACATGTACCAACTACAGAAATTTCAAGTTCTAGTGAAGGAGCAATTGGTTTCCAGAATGAATAAGGCTCTCTATGCGTTGAAACAAGCTCCCAAGGGTACATAAAAAATGGAAAACTATTTGGGTGAACATGATTTCAAAAGAAGTCCTTCGAATTCCAACCTATACATCAAAAGCGTGGATGGTAATGTAGGGATTCTAGTAATATAATGTAGACATCATCATTACAAGTAATAAGGTTGGAGCAATTGCAAAGTTAAATCAAATTTAGGTTTAGCTTTTGACATGAGTCGTGACAAATTCAGGCCTCCCACATTACTACTTAGTCACAAAATTTTAGCAAATAGAGAAACATATTTTTGTTTCACAAACGAAATACGGCCAAAGTTTGTTAGACAAGTTCAAGATGGCAGATTGGAAAATCTCATCTACATCTTTGGAGAGAGAACTAAAACTTTCAGCCAAGCCTAATTCAAAGGTAGTTAACGAATTAGTCTTCAGGAAACTAGTGGTCAGTTTAATCTATCTTACTGCCAATAGGCCTGACTTGAGTTATGCATTGATCCATATCTGTTGATTTATGACAGCTCCAAAAGCAAAGCATTGGACAATGGTAAAGAGGATGTTACGATATGTGAAGGAAACATTAGACTTTGGCATTCTATATGGTAAGAGCAAGGAGCTTCAATTATGTGGCTAGTCAGACTTAGATTCGGTAGGATCCGCAGATGATAGGAAGTCTTCAACAAATTATGTGTTAAGTCTTAACACGGGAGAAGTTTCCTGGATTAGCAAGAAACAACAAGCGATTTCACTTTGCTCATGCAGTTTCACTTTCCTCTACAGAAGCAAAATATAGGGCAACAGTAAAAGGGGCATGTCAAGCAGTTTGGCTTTCACTTTCCTCTACAGAAGCAAAATACAGGGCAGTTTGGCTTTCACTTTCCTCCAGGGATGATTTTAAGGATGGTAATTTATTTTAAAATGTAGAAACCTTGGCGAATCTTACTAATCCTTCATATGCCAACTATAAATGTTTGGCGATATTTTTGTAAAAATATTCAAATTTATAAGGATTTTATATAGTTTTTATAAAATTTTGGCGATTTTTAAG